>CAXIVR010000005.1:103578910-104058910 GCA_964035755.1 Teleogryllus oceanicus | reverse complement strand
GTCCGGCTTATTTAATTAGCCCGCGCACTCGCCGACTCTCCTCCTCCTCCTCCTCCCCCTCCCGCTCTCCTCCCCTCCTCCTCCGCCTTCTCCCCCTCCACCACCTCCTCCCCCTCCTCCTCCGCCTCCTCCCCTTCCACCACCTTTTCCGCCTCCTCCGCCTCCTCCTCCTCCTCCTCCGCCTCCTCCTCCGCCTCCTCCTCCGCCTCCTCCTCCGTCTCCTCCTCCTCCGCCACCGCCACCGCCACACGAGAGTGGTGGGCTGGAGAAGAACGTCAGCGTGGCGTGAGGGAGCATGAGAACGGCAGTCTAGACCCTGCGTGGGTGTCATACATCTACTTTTTCTACCAGGGAGACGAATCTCCGGGGTGGGCAACGAAGTTTTTCGCTTTTATCTTCACCCCCCGCCAACGCACAAGTTCGCCGACAGGCTGGTATCCGGATTCCGCTGGATCGCAGTTTGCCCTGGGTGGGGCCGTCCTTACAGCTCAGAGCTCCTAGCTATCCAGGCTAGTACCGGAGTCCAAACGATGCGTTACCCACATGCGCTGGGAACAAGTCCCTCCTCTTTGTCCAGAGGATCGGACCACTGCCTCGACGAAGCCGAGAGCCCATCAGGGGCCACCCGAACTAAGGTTCGGGCGGCTCGGGCCCCCTTTCCCTCTCCTCACTGCCTCCACCTTGAGGCTATTGACGCGAGTATCACCAGGACCTAGGCTACTCGAAGGAAGGATTCGGATTCCCCTTGTGAATGTCTATGTGTGGGATCCGGACCGTTCATCATCGTGCTTTTCGTCGAACGTTTTTGAAGCTCATAACACTTTTATTAAATGCATTTTAATTCATTTCAATAGGGCGATTACGTTTTTTGTAATTTTAGGTAAAAATTGGTTCTGAATGTTTGCTGGGAGCCAGAAGCAATGCACCTGCTTACAGCTGCCCTTAACTTTAGTGATCGTAACTAATATGGGAGGGTTCGGCGGGCCGGGGTGAGGCCAGCCAAGATAGGGCAGGGCGAGGCAGGGGGGGGAACAGGGGGTTTGGGCGCGGGGGCAGGGTAAGGCAAGGCAGGGGAGGATGGGGTAGGGTAAGGCAGGGTAGGGGAGGATAGGACATAGTAGGGCAGAGAGGGTAAGGCAAGTCAGGGCAGGAAAGAAAAGGGAAGGAAAAGGAAAGAAAAGGGAAAGGAAAGGAAAGCAAAGCCTGGTCAGAGAAAGGACACACTATAGATAGAATTCAATTATATTTCTGTCTAAAATACTTTTGTGGTATGTACCTGGACAATGTGGTAAACATCAGCTAGTACGTAGTCTGAAATTAAACCCTATGGCTCTCTCGTATAGGCCCAGATAAATTAATTAACATTGCAACAAATACAGTTGAAAGGCTTCGGAAATCTACAAATACACATTTCTAGAAACACATTAGAAGGTTCTAAATTAATTTAAAATAAATCGTTTCCTGAAAGGTTATTGTACGTTGTCTACGTTAAGGTCGACGCAACCCAAGTAGTTTATTGCGAAGTTTGGTAATAAAGAATGACTATAACGACTCGATTCATGTACCATTGAAGGTAAAACCCTTACTCTCGATTTTCATGCCTTGATTTAACTAAGCACTTAAGTCAAGGGTTCATATTCGTACACTCAATCGCTTTTTACAATATCGATAATGGTAACAAGTAACACTTTTCAAAGAGTGCACATTCCAACGACGCCTTGTTTCGTATGGTTGCATAACATGGACACTGTTACACGACCAAGTCCTTTTTATTCTACCAGTGCAATGCTCATCCTATCAGATTGCAATTGAGAGACTTAAATCTCCTGAAATACGAGCACGTACAGCATACTTCGGCTGTTTTTTTGTCATGCGTTTTGTATAAACGTAAAAAGTTGTGGAAAAAAGAAATTAAGTAAGTATTGTTAGAGAAAAGTAAGATTTCTACATTCCTCTTTTACGTGATTTAGGGGGGAATGGCACTCAAGGAGTTTCTTGATATACCATTACGTGTTTTGATGTATTTATACACATTATTTTAGGAAAAAATATAAAATTACAGACATGCACGTGCAGATAGGACACGTGCTCCTGTAGTTGTGATGACGATGAGAAAATATGCATCTGTCGGAAATACATTAACTTACAGAATAAAGTATTCACTCATGTCAAAGAAACATTGTATTTCCCTAGAAAATATAATAATAATAATAATAATAATAATAAAAAATAATAATAATGGAGATTAATTATTATTATTATTAATGTAAAGTGTCAGAAAAAAACCGACATGCACGTTTAATGTAAAATCGAAATTATCTGCCGACGAGATTAAATTGAAAGCAGATTGTCCCTTCAGGTGAATACTTTTAAATTAAAACTTTGAACCATCATTACCTAACTGGTATTTCGAACTTTATTGATATAATTTCTTAGAAAAAATCAAACGATAAAAAAATCACATTTTTTAATTCTCAGTCTGTCTCTCACTGTCTCTCACAGTCCCCTCTCTCTCTCTCACAGTCTCTCTACAGTCTCTCTCACAGTCTCTCTCACAGTCTCTCTCACAGTCTCTCTCACAGTCTCTCTCACAGTCTCTCTCACAGTCTCTCTCACAGTCTCTCTACAGTCTCTCTCACAGTCTCTCTCACAGTCTCTCTCAGTCTCTCCACAGTCTCTCTCTCTACACAGTCTCTCTCTCTCACACAGTCTCTCTCTCTCACAAGTCTCTCTCTCTCACAGAGTCTCTCTCTCTCACAGAGTCTCTCTCTCTCTCACAGAGTCTCTCTCTCTCCTCTCTCTCTCTCACAGAGTCTCTCTCTCTCTCTCTCTCTCACAGTCTCTCTCTCTCACACGGTCTCTCTATGTTTCATAGTGCTTCCATCCAGCAGACGATTTTATAAATTTCATTGTAATATTTGAGCTTTAAAACACTCTTATTCTTAGAAAAGAGCCATATAAACAGAGCAAAACACGTTAAAAAGCCATGGAATAAAAATCTACAAAAACATGAACTTTATGGACTTGCAACTCAAAGACCGCACCCCTTTCCGCATGTTACCAACAATTCACGGCAACCGTCATTCAACACAATTTTTCCTCGAGTGCGCACGAACAAGATAAGCGATGCATCCGGTGGAAGACGCACGTACTCGGCGACAACGGGAGTCGCGAGGGCGCGGCCGCCGCGGTAAGAAACGGCGCGTCGGGGAGCCATGTTCCCCGCGCTCGCCTCCAGCGGGTGGCCCGGCCGGCCAGCCCACGCGCACGGCCCTGCGGCGCTCCGCGAGTGCTCGTGGCAACGCGTCTCTTGCAGCCCTGCCCTGAGGAACACCTCAACAAGATGGCCGAAACGTCGGCATCATGGCCTTCACCCGGACAGTCACAACGCATCTGTTTCATACTGCCTTCATTGATTGTTGATTTATAGGCACGTCAACAGTTATAGCCATTAGTAATCCCGGCAGTGTAGTTAATGCTTTATCCAGGGAGGTGGCGGTGTTCCTCCCTCACTGAATTGTGAGATTCGGGGCCGATCTACACGTCGGCTAATGGGGGATTTTCCTCAGGTATCTCTCACAACGGGGTTCCGCTCCAACCTGAAGAAATTCTAAACTCCCGGCTGATCTCCCGACATTTGTGGTAGTATTGGTAGGTTAATGTGTGTTGTGTGAGAGAAGGGACAGGATATGACAAGGAGAAGGAAGGAAATGTTACGCGGACTGTTTGTACAAAGCTGGTATTTGTCAAAACATCCGACCGCTAGAAATTTTCTCCAGACGACAGAACAAGTATAATAATAATAATAATAATAATAATAATAATAATAATAATAATAATAATAATAATTCATGGCGGGGACAAAGTTCCTCGCGTCCCTGGTCTATCACACGTGTCCTCTGGATAACGCTAAATGAGCAACAGTGGTTCGCCACCTACGCCTTTGATCATTGTGAACGTACAAATCCCCAAACGCCGAGAAAAACTGCTCGTCTCTACTGGTCAGCGCGTCACCAAATGGCTAATATGTCGGGGGTGGGCGTTGGAAAAACAAAAACAAACAAGTGACAGAATACGACATCGCTATCTAGCTGGAGTCGAAACTCCTGCCACAGTCGGGACCCCAACCCTAGGACCTCTCGATTAGAGACCTTGCTGAGACGACGTAATACTATCGCAGAGCTAACTCAGCATTCATTCCTCAAAGTAAAATTTGCTGTTTATTCAAATTTAAAAGAAAACTGAAATTTTCAGGGTCAAAACTGAGAATTGTTTGGATGAGAATTCTAGAGTCCGGCTACCCTGATCGGGTTTCCTCCCATGTTTTCTAATCTCTTCCAGATGGGTGGCGATGCAGTAGCTTAAACTTTTGGGCCACGAAACGCACGCGATCCTTCATTCTTCACCCAGTTTTCATTCACATCCTTAGGGACTAGCTATGAACTGATCCCAAAATCCATTCACAAATCGCGCATCTCCTTTGCTGAAGTCAAACTATAAAAGCGTCGAGGATTCAGGATGCAGTTGGAATTCCCTCTGACACACTAGTGTCTCATCACCTTATTTCGAGAAAACAAGTACAAAAAGAATGGAAAATGTGAATTTTCTCCATCACCATGTCTCTTTCTCTCCGTGTAAGACCATCGACATGGCCCTAGTAAGTTTCTGTGCCTCGGTGAAAGCAATGCATCGGGCCGCCGTGTGGCCGCCCGCGTGCCGGGACCTATCATCCCCTCAGAATGAACGACTCGGGCAGCCTCTATAGAGTTCTCTGGAGGGGGCGGCGTGGGCGCGCTGGCGACACGATAATCGTTGACGCGCGGCGCCGCGGGCCGGGGAGGGGGCGACGCAAGTTGAAGGTGAAGGTGGAGACGGGAGCAAAGGGTGAGAAGACGAAGGTGGAGGAGGACGACGAAGCAGAGGCAGAGGCTGAAACGGAGCAAAGGCAAAGCTGGTGAGAAAAGGCGGAGAAGAGAAGTCGGCGGAGAGGATGGTCAGTACAGCGAAGACGACGGTGGAGGGCGGAGAGGACGACGCAGAGGACGGCGGAGAAGACGACGGAGAGGGAAAAACGTAGAATAATTATTAATCAATACATCAACATATACATCAACCAAAATTTTACGAATCTGTTTATATTCGAGAGACAATAATATTTGTTAATATTAATGTAAGAGAAAAAAAATGTAACTAAATTTTTATTTGTAAAAATCGAAATTAATTATTTTATATTATTATTGTTTTTATTTTTATATTGTATGATAAAATTGCCATAATAGGGTTGAAACATGAATTTTGTAAAATGTTATTAAGAAGTCAAGTAACTGCTGTAATATTTTTTTGTAGAGTTTTAGTAGTTGTAATTGTAAAAAGCTAGCACCGGAAGTATTTATATGTAACCGTATGCAGTATAATAAACATTCTATTACAATGGGTCGCGTAAATGAGAAAATGATTTTTTCTCTTACTAATGTACTTACAATTTCCTTTTCAGCACTAATGCATGTACTATTTACCTTCACTGTTCACTGATTCAAAAGTGTTGCTTTGCCGTATGCATATCACAAAGAAGTAGCTGCCTTATAAAACATATGTGGTCTACTAAATAAACAAAACATTGGAGCGTTTAGAATCAACATGACTGACACCTCGCATATTGAGAATTATCCAAGGTATATACTTCTAAGATTCCATGAATTCGTGTTAAAAAGGACATGCACCCCATATAAAAAGTATTTTGGCGTAGTTGAAAAACGCCGGACTCCTATCGTCGCCTCGTCCGTTAACATTTCATTCGAACGCCAAAGATCACGTTCTGTTCTCCTTATGTAAACAATTATCTTTCAACATACTGAAACTTTTTTCGTTGTAGAGCGGGATATTTTATTGCCGAATATTGCAGCCATATAATTAAATAACCTCTTCTCTTTTCAACTCGAGAACTAGTATTTACAAGTATTCCCACACAAACCTTTGCTATCCCTTTTTATATTACTACCTTCCTCAATTCATCATGATTTTGATACTAGAAAAAAATTGAATCTTTGTCTTCGACATTTTGGAAAACGGTCTCTTGGGTACTTATTGAAACTGATATCAAGCTTGAGTTATTGAACAGACTCCACCCCGTAGCTGTCATCATTGAATCCTAAGCCACCATTTTAATTTCACTCCTCTCATGCCACTCTCTCGGAATCCCCGCCGCCTCCGCCTCCGCAGCGCCGTCCGATGGCCGGAAAGCAAAGCTGACATCCCGCGTAAATCATCTTTTACGACTCTCTCATCTCGGCACGCGGGACGCGGACGAATAAAAATCAAAAATCGGGGAGAAATGTTTCCACAAAGTTAATTTTTTTCACGTAATAAAATAATGCTCCGTTTCGTGAATCGTCTGGGCCCTTTACGGCGATTTTTATCGCTGCGCGTGATATACGGACTATAAAGCCGCAGGTGTTGCGACGGGCAGCACTGCGGGAGGCCGCGGGGGCGGCGTGGAGCGAAGCGGGACGGGCGAGGCGGGGGGAGGCGGGCGGGCAGGGCGGGCAGGGGAGGAGGAGGGAGGGTCAGGTGGGGCGGGTTGAAACAGGGACGGGACGGGAAGGGAAGGGGAAGGGAAGGGAAGGGAAGGGGAAGGGGAAGGGAAGGGAAGGGGAAGGGACGGGGACAGGGACAGGGACAGGGACAGGGACAGGGACAGGGACAGGGACAGGGACAGGGACAGGGACAGGGACAGGGACAGGGACAGGGACAGGGAGGGACAGGGACGGGGACAGGGACGGGGACAGGGACGAGGCAGGGACAGAGGCGGAGACAGGGGCAGGGGACAGGGAGGGAGGGTGAAGGGAGAGGGAGAGGAGTCAGGTGGGGCAGGGTTGAAACAGGGACAGGGACAGGGACAGGGACAGGAAGGAGAAGGGAAGGGACAGGACGGGACAGGGACAGGGACAGGGACAGGGACAGGGACAGGAGGACAGGGACGGACGAGGCAGGACAGGGCGGAGACAGGGCAGGGGCAGGGCAGGGACAGGGCGGGACGAGGCGGGACAGGGCGGGGACGGACCGGACCGGACCGGACAGGGTGCAGGTGGAGGTAGCATGTCAACTCCTTACGAGTGCGTGACGCAAAAGCAAAGGAACTGCATTGCTGACGGTTCGCACTCCAAAAAAGTAACATTCGAGATCATCAAGGTTCCAGGTAGTTTTCGACGACGAGAGATTTTTTTAGTAGACGGCACGAAGGAAAGATGGTCAAGTTATTCATTTTAGAATATTTACGTTTTTGCCGTCCACACAACGTTTGAGCCAATCAACGTATATTGTTTACTGAAGAACCGAATAGTACGCATTAAACACGAGTCTGTAAGTGTACTGCATAAAGTTACTTAAAAATCAATATGTGGACCCTACGATGTTGCACCTTGCGGCAGAGCAGTTGTGACAGGACAGGAGGGATGGGATTATGTTCCTCTGAGATTAAGGCTCCCGTACCGGGTCGGGTACAGGACAAAGAACGCGGAACATAGACCGTGCTGGCAGGGCCTGTTTTTGTGCTTGTTTAAAATTTATTGTCATCCTTGTTCCGCATTTTTGCCTTTCAAGGTTCTGAAAGAGTACATTTATACATATTACATAAAAAATGTCTTTTTGAGGGTACCGCAGGAAGGAACGTCTTATTAATATAATACCGTTTCAGTCACTTTGAAGATGCCTGAATTCTTTATACTTTCCTCAGTAAGGACGCAAAAACTTTTATTAATAACTAATTAAGAATTCATTAATAATTGATGAATTGCTTATAATTTAAACTCGCTTAAGTGCAGGTGATTAAGATATATAGGAAGTTCTTATAGTGGCATGGGGGCGTGGTGAAGTTTGACGGGGGGGGTGGGGTTGGGTGAGGCGAGGAGGGGAAGGTGTGTCGATGGAGATGGGGAGGGTGTGAGAGACGGAGAGGTGAGGGGGAGGGGGAGAGAGGAGGGAGAGGGAGGGTAAGGGTAAGGGAGGGTAAGGAAGAAGGGCAGGGAGTGGATAGGGAGATGGGGAAGGATGGGGAGGAATGGATAGGGGAAGGAAGCGGAAGAGAGACAAGGAGAGAGACAAGGGCCGGGAGAGGGTAAACGAGTGGGAGATGGAGAGGGTGAGGGAAAGGGGCAGGAAGAGGGCAGGGAAGGAGAGCATGGAGAAGGGAAGGAAGAGGAGGGGATGTTGACGAGGAGAGGGTGAGGAAATGGAGAGGCAGAGGAGATGGAGAAAGCGAGGAGATGGAGAGAGTGAGGGAGATGGAGATAGTGAGGGAGATGGAGATAGTGAGGGAGATGGAGAGAGTGAGGGAGATGGAGATAGCGAGGGAGATGGAGAGAGCGAGGGAGATGGAAGAGCGAGGGGAGGAAAGAGCGAGGGAGTGCGAAATCAAGTACGGAAGAGGAGCAGCACCGGGGCGTGGGAGACTGCGAGGGCGGGAGGGGCAGTAGAGGCCCCAGGGGCGCGGTCTGCACTTCGACGCCCGGCGCGGGGCCCCGCTGGGCGCGCGGGCGGGGCGTTGCTCACGCGCCCCGTGTTCCGCAGCCCCCTCCGCCCCCGCCTCATCGCTCCACCGCGTGCGACGTCTTCCTTCATCTGCCCGCGTGGCCGCGCACTTCGTGTTCATCGCAGTATCAGATGTCAATAAAGTGCTCCGGTGGGGAGCTCTGCTGTTCGGGGATCTGATAGGTTTCGCCAACATTGTATGCAGAATTGTATGCACTTATATTTTATGATTGGTGAAGCAAACATACACCGCTATGTGACTTCATGCTTTCTTATCTTGATACTCTTGAGTAATTGGTAAAAATAAGTTACTTCAGCATTTCCCACGCAGTAAAATGAAGTTATCGATAAGATTTTGTTGGCGAGACATTTGCACTTCTCGAAATTGACGACTGACGTTAAGTAAATGACGGGCCCATCTTCGTTATTTGAATGAAATTTCTTTCGTTTCTTAATTCCTCCGACATTAAATTCTAAATATATTGACTAAAGTATCATTTAATCTAAAATCAATAACTATATAAAATATATCTATAACAATAAATATTTGATATTGATTTATTCCTTAATGTTTGAAATCTGTGTTTTGTGCGAGATATGATGATGAATATGCAATCGAAATCTGCTCATGCAGTAAATAAAAATTTTCGTAACACTAGTGACAATGCACTTTATTTAAATTTGGAAAGCCAACAATACATCACAAATAAACCAATATACTAATCTATGCCATTGAATTATGGTCATCAACATACCCACATATATAGTTCATTGAAGGGCTGAAGAACGTCTTGAGCTGAGGCGAAGTGTATCCTTTAAATTTAATTGCATTTTCTCTAAATGAAATCCTTCAGAATTATGATATTAGTCACTTATTTTTACTCATTTTGAAGTGAAACGAACTCCAATTCATCGGGAAAATAGAACTAAGAAATGGTTCTGACGGCATTTCATTCATCTCAAATTTTCATTAAAATGTGATCAACAATAACACATTTATTTGTGAATAGACTAAAACTATGAAGACGGTCCTTCACCCTAACAACTAAAATGAATTTTTATTATTTACACGATTTTCATGTCTTTCAGTAAAAATTATCAGGCAGCGCACGAAAACACATTACTAACTCAATACACACTATAAAAATCCGATACGATGTCATTTCTTACGCCTTTCGAAAGTGGTTTCAATTTACTGTCATTGATGATTTTGTTTTTAGTTGTAAATTAATTTTGGCGCCATTCTGACACCAAACTGCTAGAGGGAACAGGATTGCGTATCTTTTATCTCGAGCGACACGTCACATGCCATCGCCAACTAAAATGTTAATCCCTATTTTATAGGATCGGTATGAGAACAAGCTTTTATAACGTTTTAATCAAAGAATACTGCGATTCTTATCTGAGATAGAAAACTGGAAACACTGTTCCCGCTGGGTTCCCCTTCCTCGGGCTGGGCGTGGTGGCGGTGAAGACTGCGCAGCAGGACGAGTTTTGTGGACGAGTGGGCTTTAGGACAAGCGACTCCGAGCCTACGCCGTGGGACCCCAGCGCTGCCTGAATGAAAGTCAGCGCTCCAGCAGCAGAGAATAAAATACACACAAACGTAATTCACCTTGTTGGCAATAAAATGTCATAAAAATGATTGAGTAACATTGAGGAAAGTTGTGCAGTTGAGACAACTTCTGAAACATTGTTTTATTAGACAACCATTTTTTTATTTAAAAGGAATAAGGTCACACAAACCTCTCCAAATTAGGGACTCCAGTGCTATTCACTGGACAGGTCATGCCCTAAGAATATGAGAATACAGGATAAGTAAAATTATTCTTCAATATGCACCTAAAAAGTGTTAGACGTCTCAGGAAGAGATGGCACGAACAATTTCGAAGTGGAACAGATCAAGAGGTCTAATCTTTGATCTTGATAATGATTATGAGAGCTATATACAGGAACTAAAAACGTACACATAACATTACCGAATTATACAACCCACACACGTTTACCTACAGTAATATACACTAAAAAGTTATCAATTCATGATACGGTTGGGAAAGTTAGATATTCATAATATTCATATTCATTCACAAGTGCTACAGATAATGACAGTTTGAAAAACAGTTGAATAATTTTTACAACGTTACATTTAACATTTTTTGGTGGAATTAAATAAGTTCATACCTTTTAAATAGACAACGAATTCGGGAGTCAAGCACACTACTGAAGATAAAATGAGTTGTTTGTTTTTCAACTTGAGATGCTGATTCTTCGCATACACTCCTCTCTGTTTTAATGGGATGTCACAAAACAGATACATACTTTTATGTACTTTAAAATAAAATGGACATACATTAAAATTGTCTTCGAAGAATGAACGAAATTGGTCAAGTTCCTTAATATTTTCTATAAGATTTTGACATTTATGAAATAACTTAATCGAACTAAATCACATTAAAATTGTAATTCAACGAGACAATTTTTATAATATATAAATGTTAATCTTATTTTGGTATCAAGGCGTCTTATGACTCTCGTCTTATTTAAGTAGCAGCATTTTAAAAATTCTTTTTTTATCTCGACATAGTCGTTCATATATTTTATTATATTCTTGATACCGAAATATTAGGAAATTCAAAGGTCTCGAGGGATTAATAGACAATTGTTCTTAGTGGATGTTGATTTTAAAATTGTATATTATTGTCCCTTGCTTCGACCAGGAACTTGTGTGATATGTATACAATTTGTGTCTGTTCGTAATTGAAGAATTGGCTCCGTACTCCCAGGACAATGATGTCCTCTCTGATTGATTGATTGGTTGATTGATTAGTGTCCGAATACGTCAACTACTAAGGTCATTAGTCATGTAAGTGTAGTGCATGCTTTTTCCTCGGGGGTTGCGGTGATCTTCCTCCGCTGAATGGTGAGATTCGGCGTCGACCTACCCGTCGGCTTAGAGGGGATTCCCCAACCAGGTATCTCCCACCGGCATGACAACGCCTTTGCCCGGAAATAGGGCTTTATCCCAGTGAATCAGAAAAAATTATTTCAGTACTTTTACTGATTTTCGGAAGTGTACCGAAAGCGTTCTCACTACAGACAACGGGCTTGTCGTGCGCATTGACGCACAATTATTTAAAAAAAATTAGCGGCATACTTTTTACTATGGAGTGTATTTCGCAAGACGTACGCTAGCACACATAAAGATTTTTCTTCATACCTGTTAAACGATGTTGTTGAAAAGGAAATATCGGTAATTTTTCGTTACATCTATTTATTCAGATTCTATTGACGAAATGTGAACACCTTGTGTACCTTCAATGCTTGTAACATACGACGGCTTCGCCAGGAAGGGGAAATTCGTGAGTGGGAAATGCGACCGATATGTCGAGGTAGCTGCACAGCCATGCGCCTTGCACCTTGCTGAGCTGCCCGGAGTAGCGCCACGAACTACCATGCCTGCACTTTGATGACTTTAGTTTTCATACTCTTTTGTGATATTAACTATTCATAAAATACCAACATGTGTGGCTGAATTTGTCTTCCCAAGACCTATCTAGTCGTGTGAGAAAAGCCAGTATTCCATTTAAAAATCGAAGTTAGACCAATATCTTTAAAATAAAAAATGCTATAAAAATATAATATATACAAATGATAAATACCTATGTTCTGAATCGTTCGGTGAATAACTCGTACCAATATACTGAACCGTTTAGAAAATATTAGAGGTGGACGGTTTTATGGAGTAAAATTGCAAATGGCAGCCGCGAAGTATTGGGGCAAAATGTAAGTTTAATGTATAGGTACGATATTAATTAGTGCGTTGTTAAAAACAAATTAAAGATAACGGAATTAAAGTAATTAAGTTAAAACATCTCTCTCATATGTGAGTATATATCCCTCTCTCACATCATTTTACTCATCTCATAGATCAGGTGTGTATGTAGCTATATCAGAATTTTTTGCCAATAAAACAAAAACTATTAAAATAAAAAGTTAGCTCTAACCCAAAAGAATGAGGAGCCATCTAATAAGAGAAAATATCCGCTATTTTATAGCACGACTAGTTTAGATTATAAATTTGAATGAAATTCCATCATTTCTGAATATGGTCCTTAGTTCGTCATGCAAGGAATATTTTGATGTTTAATCGCCTTAGTGTCACATTCGTGTGTGGTCTTTTTTAAATAGCGGAAGTTTCTTTGATGAAAAAACGCAGATGGAAGTGTTACGAGAAAAGTATATGACCCAGAATGCATGCATATTTATATGTCGTGTATTAAGTAATCTTTCTCCAAAGTAGGTAAGGTCATAATATAATTGGAGTAATGAATGGTTTTTTCGCCATGCTCTAACGAATATATACACTTTTTGCATTGGAGGAAATAATCCATGAAGAGATAAGATTCTAAATGATAGTGCGGAAAACTTGCTCATGTTGTACGGTAATCCCAGTAATCAAAGAAGAGCTCACGCTCAAAATTTGCACAAAAACATGATTTACTGGGGTTTTACGGTTTTATTTTTAGATGAAACTTGTTTTCTTTCCTGTTCTGCCTATGGTTGAAGTCTACGAATGCCAGAGAATTCCAGAGATATTCCATGGTAACCAGAGTCTGTAACGTGCCCTGGCAAATTCATACCATGTTGAGAATTAATTCTTGTGCATGCATTATTTCAAGAATTTTTTCATAAAGTCAAAATTTATTTAAATTTTGTATATTTATGAACATACTATATATTGTTATTTGGACTTATTCATGTTAGAAACAATCTCTGTAATTACAAAATTTGATTGACAATGAGTTTTTCTTACTATCCTTTAATTTTCTATCATCAGTGGAGACTGTAAAATTACTTGAATAATAAATAAATGAAGTTTTCCGCAAATTAAGTTGTCAATGACTAATTTGCCATATTTTTCATTGAGAATGGCAATATTTTCTTAGAATAAACATTAATATCGTGTTAAATTACAGAATTACAGCGTTACTAATTAGGAGAAAAGTAATTCTGAAGATGTAAAATAAAAATTAATAGATGAGTCTTTAGAGATTTTGAAGTATTGTTTTTAGTGGAAAATGTTTTTATTTTTTATTTAATAGGTAATTATTACAGCCAAATTAGAAACTTGATGCAATGTGGCTAGGCCGAAGGCCTTTAAGCCATTACAATACCTACATTCTACCGCGTTCTAACCTTTCGCCTTCTGGTATTCACCCCAAATGGTCTCTCCATCGCATCAAAGCCGCGGAACGAGACCATAAGGTACGGCTGAGGGAAAAACCCCTGAAGGGGGAAAAACCTGCCGTCAGAAGCCGAGTACATGCTACTCTATCCGGTTTTTAGACTATTTATTTATTTGTTTGGCGCGGGCGTCAGGCATTCTCCTTCCAGTGTTTGGCCTCCACCGCACCTGAAAACAAACAGCACCACAGAAAATCGTCCGCACCAACGCCTCTGCCCTAACATTTCCGATTCCCACTTCCCTTCGCCCCCTAATGTGCTTTATTTTAACCGTTTCCTTTTATTTTATTTTAATTTTATTTTAATTTAATTTATTTTTAATTTATTTTTTTATTTTAATTTAATTTATTTTTAATTTATTTAACTTATTTTGGTTAATTTAATTTTACTTTATTTAACTTATTTTGATTAATTTAATTTTAATTTATTTAACTTATTTTAATTAATTTAATTTTAATTTATATAACTTAATTTTAATTTAATTTTTAATTTATTTAACTTGTTTTAAATTAATTTAATTTTTTATTTATTATTTTTTTTTAATTTATTGTTAGTTTATTGATTTATTACATATTTCTCTCCAGTCTAGGCTCTGCTCGTACTAACCACTGCTGTTTTCCCACTCCTTAATTTCAGTTTCTCTAGTGGTCCGAACCTTTCCGAGAAATGTTCCTAATTCTTTCATGAAGTTAGCTCTTTTATCCCCTAGAATGTTTTGGGCGAGCGTTACGTTCCTATGTTGGAAGTAGTAATTTCCCATTCCCATCCATTTTCTTCTCCAAGTTTCGGTCGCACTGCAAATTAAAAGGATATGGATCCAGTCTTCCCTATCACCGCAAAGCACATAGATGCCATTACCATTCGAGTCCTTTAATCTACGCTGCATCCACCCCCCGACCCTGAACCAAGCGTATCCCCCTCTTGCGTCCTTTTGCAGTGTGTTTACGTAACGTTCGCAACCCCATAACGGACTCGCGTGAATTTGCGCAACTAGCGAACGTTTTTCGGCCGTTGCTGCCAGGATCTCTTGCCTTTTAATATCCGCAAGTCTATCCGAAATTAACCGTTCTATGTCACGTGTTCCCCTATCTCCCACCACTTCCGGAGAAACGTCTCCCAGACCTGAACGTTCCAGTAGCAGTTTAATTTTATACGACCAGTAGCGTTGGTTGCTTCCCTGTACCTGCACCCGAAAACATCTATTTATAAGTGAGTCAGCCTGATCACCTGCTAATTTAATCCAAAGTTTAATGGGTTTCATTTTAAAATCTTTCCAAATTCCTACACTACCGACCTCTCTTAGGACTCCGGCATTTGCTGCGAATCTAGAGACTCCGAGAATTAATTTGAAATAATCTGTTTCGACGCTTTCTAGTCGATCTATCCTATCCACTCCCCAAATTTCTGCCCCATAATTCATTGCTGGGAGAACTAGCGATTTAAACATCGTCTCGCACACCTTTAAAGGCAATTCCGGAACCCTGCGCACTGCGCAAACGATTTCTTTGAGCGCAATTCTTCCTTTACTGTGCGCCGCCAATATGTGATTACTCCATCCCCCATTCATGGAAAATTTTGCCCCAAGATATGTAAATGTTTTTACCCGGTCAATCTCCTCCTGAGCGTAAAACCATTAGTGGAAAATGGCTAAATTATATTAAAAAGAATTGATAAGTTGTATTCAGTCACTTAACACTAAGAAACACACAAATCAAATTCTTTAGAAATATTGTATGTGACTCTACGATTTCATACATGTATTGCCTACATTTCCAACTATTTTATTTTATAGATTTTTGATTCATTTAGAACGGAGGTTCTCAATCTTTTCTGAACTACCGTCCCCTGTAGAAGAAAAAAAAACATTTCAACATCCCTATATACACAACAGTTAATTTTATATGAAATATTAAACTATTGTTGCTTATTAACTGTACCTAATTTATCTGTTTAATTTATCAAAGGTAATACATCGAAAGGTTTGGCGATAAATTCATGAGTCACGTAGCGGTGATAAAAGATGCAGCGGCATAAGTTTTGATGTCAAGGTGCTCCCTACGAATTAGGCAAAGTGAAATCAGAACATCATGATCACAACGAAAAACATTTATTTCTTAAATTACTAACATTTTTAGCTAGTCAGTAGCTTACAAACAAAAGAAAGTTAGGTGTATCACCTCTATTGATAGATGATAGAGTGTAACACCTCTATTGATTTCATATTTAATTAAATGAGCACCCTTACAATGTGCAATTGTTGAAATTATACGTAGCTGCAGATATTTTATTTGATTATAGAGCTGATCTGGTGGTTCGTGAATTGGGGTTTTTGTTCAGAATTGAAGAATGGTGTTCCTCATTTAATTGCAGATACGGTTTTAAAGAGTCAGCATTCGCATGACCCGTTGTTTTGATAGTTTCTTGAATTCCGACGTAAGTCTTATGTGTAATTATTGTGCAGCAACTTGAATGGTTAGTAATCCTTTTTTGTGAGGCAAACCAGCTTTTTGAGTAATAATATTGGTCCACTCAGATATTTCATACTGACCAACAGGACAACTCTTATATCGCAAATTAGTTCTTAGGTAAGAAGGATTAGGAGTAACAAAGAGACGATTCGTTTTCACTTGCTTCTTCATTTCATTATGATCAATTTGTAAAGATATACAGGACACCTAAGACGGTTATTTTCATTTGGAATTTTCTCGGCCATGCTGTACTGGAAAAAGTGCACGTTGCGACGGTAAAATAAAAGTGATAAAACGAAAACGATAAAATTGCGTGCGTAAAATGCATTCGATTGAACGAGGGGTATGTAATTCTTACATTTAACTGGTGGACGTCTCACGTGTGAAAAAAAACTCTTAAAATCATAAAATAGATATTAATAAAACGACAACCAAATATACAATAAAATTATTTATGAACATTTTAAAATTAAACACTAAATCAATAAGAAATAAAAATATTCAGATAAACAGAAAAGTAATAATAATTAAAAAAATAAGACGATTGAGGCAGGTGAATTTTTAACAATTTGTCAATATCGGGTTTCAACTGCGTTTCGATCTATTGCAGATCCCCGAATTCAGAGATGTATAGTCTATTCCTCTTCGTGACAGCTACTGCCATGAACCCACGGTCAGCTATATAGGTTTAAAAATTTCTTTACTATTGCTCACAAACCAAGGTAGAAAATTTGTACTATTTTGTAAAACAAATTTCTTGGTACCCATGTTTGAATTTTATTATGAGTTCTTCGTTAGTTGTGAATTCTGTGCGTTCCTCTTCTAAATTTGTTGAATCTTTAGAATCTGCTTTGAGAAAGGATCTACAATCAAATTTGGCGTATTCATGTTTAAAAATAAAATCAACGTGAACGTCCAATGGTCACTTAAATAGAATTGGTGAAAAATGATGGCCTCTAAATCTCTGGAATTGGAAACCAACATCGCACAGAAGACGAGGAAGACCCAGAAGTACATGGAAGAAAGGAGTGGAAAAGGCGATGGCTACAAGAGGATTAACTGCATAAAACTGCTGTGATAGACTCAAATACAAAATGGGATGCGAGAGATCCATAATGGTGTAAAATTCTGGCAGTACTACTACTATAAAATTCAACTCATTCCTTTTCCAATAGCAATTAACTTCATTACATGTTTTAAATAGGTCTGTCAAATAGGCGATATCATTTTTTACAAAATCAAATTTTCACGCCATTTTCCGTTTCTATCGTTAAGAATGCCCAGTATTGAGTCAAATAGATTGGAGAAAACGATTCAGACAAACGCCTGTAGAGGGATTTTCACGACAAAACTGAGAAAATAAACATTCATTCAATGAATTACTTGTGATCTTATTTATTGCTCTCATAACGTAAAGGAGTGATGTATGCGGCCTTCATTCAACCTTGTCCAAGCAAAAGCTGACGAAGTATACAATGAACAGAAAATTCATTTGGTACGTCTTGTTTTCAATGCAAATGAAATCTTTATGAGATCCTGTCATTGCTGAAGCACCATCAGTGGCAGCTGAAAATATATTGCAAATAGTAATTTCTTTCTCTTGGAAAAACGTTTGCAACATATTGGGTACAGATTCTCGCTTTGCATCAGGTTCCAAATGTTAGCAAATAATATGAAAAAGAGGCTGGGACTTCTCGGATGTGATGTTGCCTCCACTCAAGCCGAGAAATATTTCAAAATTATATTTTATAAATATTTTTTATATTACAAACAAAAAATTTTAAAAACAAATCGATGCTTGTAGGGCCATGGCTGCTCTTGAGTGCATCTGTGAACTTCAAAGTATATGTTACCTGACGGTATTGAAATATGGATGAAGGCCACAATACTTCATCACGATTGTTGATCAGTTATTTACTCATTAACACATAATTGTAGACTAACACCTATCTGAAAAAAAAAATCAGAATGAAGAACTGTTATTTTTGATAAATCTTGATAGCTTGCATCTTCAAATAGTCGTCTACTTCAAAACTAGCAATTAAAAAGCAATGAGGAGTGCATGGAAATAGAGTATTAAATAGTCGTCAGTAATGTGACGAAACGGTGCTGAAATTTAGATTACATTTTGACTACCTTTGGTAATATTTTCGTCAAAAAAATATCGTTTATCGCTATGTATCAAAACGTGGTTAATGTCATTCGTGATGAATTAACTCAAAGAAATAGCAAAAAATCAATAAGCGAAAATCCTTTCAAACACGAATTTTTATTATTTACTTCTTTAATTTTTTTGCTTCCGTTTTTGATTAGTTAATATTCGATTTTAATCGAAGTGAATGAAAAAGTTATGTTTTATTCATAAGCTTTATTATGCCTAAATTAAAATTATTTTCTGTGAATTGTGGTTCCTTGCACTCCATAACGAACCAGATGTGCAACAAAATGTAATTTTCTGAAGGCAACTTGAAAAAGTAACGGGATCCCCGCAACTTAAGTCTACAACCCAAAATTAACAACCCAAAATTAAAAATCATTGGCGTACCAAAGTAACTTACTATTGGAATTGGTCAATTTTAACGACTGGCGGCCAATGAAGTAGCAAAGTTATCAAAAGCGCTGGTGCAGAAAGTCGTAATTGGGTCCCTATCTGCGACTATTGAATGTGAGATTGAGAGTTTTCAATTTAATTGTTATAATGAAAGGGCTGGTGCATAAGCCTGTAATGCGATTTATTTTATTCTTTGCCGATGGCCGTCTGCGGGGGTCCTTGTGATGAGTTCTTTGACTAGACAGGCAAAGACCATAGATTTTTTTAAAATATCGATATTCACAACCAGAAACATCCATATATTAATTGATTGATTGATTTTTCGGGTTCCGAGTGCGTTAACTGCTTTGGTCATTAGTCCCGTACGTGTAGTGCATGTTTTTTCTCGGGAGATGGCTGGATGATCTTCCGCCGATCGACCTACCGTCGGCTAATGGGGTTTCCCCCTAACCAGGACTCTCCCACCAACGGGGCACCGCCCCAGCCGGGACAAGCTCTAAACTCCCGACCGGTATCCCGGAATATGTGGTAGTGTAGTGCATGTTAGTGTAAGAGTGTGTGTGCAAGGGAAGAGGATAAGACAAGGAAGAGGAAGGAAATATCGCGCGCGGTCCATAGCCCGTTTGGTAGGGTACTGCTCCGGCATTCGCCTTGTATTGAGCGGACAAACAACGAAAAACTACCGATCAGAGCAGCCGGCCGCTAGAATTCACCTCCAGACAGCGACTGAATTCGACCTAGCTGAAAAGCTAGTGTCGAAAATCTTGCGGTCAGGACTCGAACCTAGGACCTGCCGGTCAGAGGCGCTGCAGTGACATCAGTTGATGCTCTGAACTACCGCTCCCGGTCTATGTATAAAACATCGATTTTTCTTGTTCAATGTTTTCTTCAGATCAATATATATTTTTTTCAGAAACATGGATGTTAAAAATATTATCACAAAATAAATAAAATTTTCAATGACATCTATCACTGTTGTCGAGGCACAGACGGCACGAAACCGTTTACTATTCGGAACGTTTCTCCAGTGTTGCCATGTTACTGGATTTAATTTGAATATGTTTTTCCTTTTATTGGCAAATTTGGGGGGCGGGATTCTTTATGGTAATTTTGGGTGTTTGTCCACAGGATTATAATTTTAACAAAATATGTATTGTTTCATGCGAAAATAAACTATTTCGAAACTGAATTAACTGTTCAATATCTGCTTATATAGCTTAAGATAGGCAACGATAAAGACGAAAATTAATTCTTTAAAATACAATATTACTAACAGGGAACTATATCTGATTCATCAAAAAGAGAACCTTACCAAACTATATTATTGTAAATCTGAAATTATACTTTCTACACTTACAAATTATCATGGGGTTGTCAGATGTTCATCATATGAATGAAATGTTCACTATTTAGATTAATGACATAAGTATTTAAAAAATGAAACAAATCATGTCTATTTTATTTCATTAAGAAACATATTAACCCGTACGAGAACTCTCGTATATGCCCACCCATGTTCTCTAATTTTCCATTCTCATATTAAGCCAGTAATATATCTTTCCTTCAAGACCCTCAAGTATCCTCCGTCACTTGTTCTACATATCTCTTGGTAATTGATAACAAAATAATACACCCTCGACAATACAAACTAATCTTATTTAACTGTATTACCGAGCAGAGAGGTACTTCGTGTAATTCAATCACGTGGAATATCAAGTAATTATTTTCATTTTATACTATTAAGAACCCGTCAAAATTTGACGGTGAAATCTGAGATAAATGTAAAATACTGTGCCCAGACTAACGTTCACAATACGTTGCATTATTTGAATCTTCAGGGTACAACGAAGATATTCTGTGATGTGGAGTTCCCAAAAGTTTGAACACGTATGGCCCATGACCAGGTGGCAATGTAATATCGGCACCAAATTACCCAAAAGAAAGAGCACTATTATACTGACAGTTATTATTACTAAAGTTTTTTGATGTGTCATCATCTCCTATAAGCAACTGTTTGATTTCTTATGGCATATTGCTCGAAGGTAAACTTATTTTCCCAATTAAGCAACACAGAGTAAACTGGTTTGCAGAATTTTTCTTACATGGGAAGTACAAAGCAGAATAAAACTGACATTTCATAGACGACCCAACAGAAAACAAAATGACCTCACTATCACGACACCTACGCTGACTTTCTCTCTCCCTGCGTCCAGTTAATATACGTTTGCGTCTTTTGGAGCGCGTGGGAAAAGATTTGGAATTCGACATAACCTGTGAACAACTTCACTACTTCAGTACAACCAAGCAAAACGCACTGTCCGAATGTTCTCTACAAAATACACCACAAAAGCAAATACATGCAAACTATCAACACCACAATGCAATTATTACACTGAAACAAAACCTTGACGAATTGTAAACAATTCTCAACAATCAAACTAAAGTGTCAAGTAGCGCCACCATGAAGCAGTCACTCTTTGAAAAAAACAATTGAGTACTGATAAACGCACTATTAAAGAATGATTTAATTAATTAATTTACACCATAAATGTTGATGAATCAACACAAACAATATATGATAACACATCTAGGGATCACATTCTTTCATTTAAAGGAAAAAATACTACAATCGGTTCAGTAGAAGCTCTAAACGAAGCCATGGCAGAATACCTTATTTTTTAAAATATATAGATTCTGTTGCAGATTCTGCATGTCTCTGAAAAGGTGGGGTAATATCGAGAAGTGCCGAACCAGCAAAAATGTAATAGAATGTTCAAGAAGATCACATCCTATAGATTACCGTGTGAGAAACGTTTCCTTGAGGCCTTGCCTAAAAATGTCAGTTTTTGAGGCTCTAGAACGCTTCGTTTAGGAGTTAGTAGATTAATAAATGCTGTAGAGTGTTGCAGGTTGCATTTGACGTGACTATTCGGCCGCCTTTTTTTTTTATTAAGAAATCCATCTTTTTCAAGTCAAAGTGCAAGTCGTCACGTCTCCGTGAAATTCCCTTTTTTAGAGATCTCATTTATAAAGATTAGTGACGTGTGAAATCCGTAAAATGTATGAATACTTAATAATTTAGAAGACTACAATTATTTCAAGAGGAGAAAGAATTCTGTGGTTTATTAGGACTAGTTTTCAATCACGATCAGAGGACTTTATGCTGTCAGAAATCGACTGGAAATCTTATAAAATTATTGCAAATATGTGCACCAACACTCGATTTTGGGCTGATTAATCTACACATCAAAATTTACGATTTAATTGTGATTATTAATCGTATAAAATAATATATTGTCGTACTAATTTCGATTACTCCCTATTAACTAACTGCCGAACAAACAGAATAAATCCACAGATTTAGTATACCAGAATATAATGTTCTCTGACATGAACTATTGTTTTCTGCCCAGTAAACTGTCAGACGTAACGGTAAGTAGAGATTCTAGCGAGAAATGACAGCACCACGGCATCGTTCGCTGCAGCAAGGGTTGTCCATAGCGTTTGCGAAAACAGAGTGGCCGAAACTGACCAAATTCTTAATTTTTTCACCAACTTCCAGTGAGCGACTGCAACTAATTTTTCCCAGCACATATAAATGGTGAAATCAATTTCAGTAGAAAAAAAATCAGGTGAGATTTCGACCTCAACGTTTTGATAGGTTCCTTGTGAGAGCTGTTCTTTGCAAATAGTTTGCATCCTTTGTGATACGTATTCTAAATTATGCTCCAAGAATGCACATTAGCTTCAAACCTTAAAACGGCGGAATGGTGCAGTATGCAGTATTTAAGTACACCATGATTTCACTCCGAATTTTAATGTAATTTCAAGGAAAATCTTCAACCTCTCCTTTGTTCGGAAGTAGATTCTGCTTATAAAAGAACGTCGTTAAATTACGTTCTATAGGGTGTTTCATCCAATGGTTTGCGAACTAAACGATGTGGAGGTAGGAAGTGTGTGTGGTATTCCTGAATGATGTTCCTCGCAAGAAAACGGACGACATACTGCTATTAACCGAATCGAAGCACTCAACAGCAAACGTCGCGAACGGCACGACAGGCATCACTTAATTACACCGTCCCCCAGTCGTTCTCCACCAGGATTCGACGGAGACAGCGAAAAATCAAGAGCAGCAGCAGCCGGTTCTAAACACAGTCATTTAGTTCCCGACGTTCAACACAAAACATCTCGTCCCCGAAAGCCCCTCGGAGTTAGCGTGCATGCTAAAGAGGTGACACCCGGGGACCACACAGACTCAACGAGCACGAAAATTGACAAAATGTCGGACGCGACCATCTTTCAGGCGTGGCTCCGACGAAACGAGACCGCCATGCACTCTCAAAAGCGAGCAGACCACTCAGCGACCGGATCATGCCGCCTGCTATTTAGGCGGCATAAAAATTAGTGAAGGGTACGTCCACGTTTTCTCCCTGGTCCTTTTTATACAAACCCTTTTTTTTCTTTTTTTCCCCTCGTCTCTGCGCTCTCTCTCCCATCTTGTTTTTTTCCCAGAATAAAGTGAGACTTTGATCCTAACACAATGTTATGCATGATTATGTGAGGCGAAGCCGATCTCTAGATGAAAGTGTTAATTACATACGCGTCTAAATTACATCAATTTAGCTCCTTATTTAGGTTAGCCCAGGCTAATTGCGCGGGGTAGCCAGCGCGCCGGGCAGGGCGCTCGCACGGCTGATTGCTTAATAGTGGTCGCAATTTGTCCAAGTAAAGCCGCAATTTATCCGATTAGTAATTTCCTGCGAGGCTGTGCCGGGCCAGGTTTTTCTGCCACCGGTCGCCGTCGCCGCCGCCGCCGCCGTCGCCGCCGCCGCCGCCGCCGCCGCCGTGATCCGCACGGCCCTGCCTCCGACCCCGCGACGTCACAGTAAAGAAGTGTCTGAATTGAGGGCCTGAACGTTCCCGGACTACTATATGCTGATGATTTAGTTTTATGTTCGGAGACTATTGACGGCTTACAGAAAAGTTTAAATATCCTAGAAACGTATAGTGAAACATGGGGATTAAAAGTAAATATTCAGAAAACCAAAGTAGTTGTCTTCAAGAATGGATTTATCTGGGGTAACAATGAGAAATGGTTTTACGCTCAGGAGGAGATCGTCCAGGTCAAAACATTTACATATCTTGGGGCAAACTTTTCCATGAATGGGGGATGGAATAATCACATAGTGGCGGCGCACAGTAAAGGAAGAATTGCGCTCAAAGAAATCGTTTGCGCAGTGCGCAGGGTTCCGAAATTGCCTTTAAAGGTGTGCGATACAATGTTTAAATAGCTAGTTCTCCCAGCAATGAATTATGGGGCAGAAATTTGGGGAGTGGATAGGATAGATCGACTAGAAAGCGTCGAAACAGATTATTTCAAATTAATTCTCGGAGTCTCTAGATTCGCAGCAAATGCCGGAGTCCTAAGAGAGGTCGGTAGTGTATAAATTTGGAAAGATTTTAAAATGAAATCCATTAAACTTTGGATTAAATTAACAGGTGAACAGGCTGACACACTTATACATAGATTTTTTCGAGTGCAGTTACAGGGAAGCAACCAACGCCACTGGTCGTATAAAATTAAACTGCTACTGGAACGTTCAGGTCTGGGAGACGTTTCTCCGGAGATGGTGGGAGATAGGGGAACACGTGACATAGAACGGTTAATTTCGGATAGACTTGCGGATATTAAAAGGCAAGAGATCCTGGCAGCAACGGCCGAAAAACGTTCGCTAGTTGCGCAAATTCACGCGAGTCCGTTATGGGGTTGCGAACATTACGTAAACACACTGCAAAAGAACGCAAGAGGGGGATACGCTTGGTTCAGGGTCGGGGGGTGGATGCAACGTAGATTAAAGGACTCTAATAGTAATGGCATCTGTGTGCTTTGCGGTGATAGGGAAGACTGGATCCACATCCTTTTAATTTGCAGTGCGACTGAAACATGGAGAGGAAAATGGATGGGAATGGGAAATTACTACTTCCAACATAGAACGTAACGCCTGCCCAAAACATTCCTAGGTGATAAAAGATCTAACTTCATGAAAGAATTAGGAACATTTCTAGGAAAGGTTCGGACCATTAGAGAAACTGAAATTAGGGAGTGGGAAAACAGCATTGGTTAGTACGTGCAGAGCCTAGACTGGAGAGAAATAAATAATAAATCAATAAACTAACAATAATTAAGTTAGTCAGTAAGTTATGTTAGATTAGTAAACAGTACAAAAAACAAAAAAAGTTGTAAATTGTAGTCAGTTGTTAAGTATAAGTAGATAAATAAGTCAATAAAAATAAATATATTAACTTAAAATAATTAAAATAAGTTAAATAAATTAAAATTAAATTAATGAAAATAAGTTGAATAAATTAAAATTAAATTAAATTAAAATAAAATAAAGGGAAACGGTTAAAATAAAACACATTAGGGGGCGAAGGGAAGTGGGAATCGGAAATGTTAGGGCAGAGGCGTTGGTGCGGACGATTTTCTGTGGTGCTGTTTGTATTCAGGTGCGGAGGAGGCCAAACACTGGAAGGAGAATGCCTGACGTCCGCGCCAAATAAATAAATAGTTTAAAAACCGGATAGAGTAGCATGTACTCGGCTTCTGACGGCAGGTTTTTCCCCCTTCAGGGTTTTTTTCCTCAGTTTTTCCTCAGACCTTATGGTCTCGTTTCCGCGGCTTTGATGCGATGGAGAGACCATTTGGGGTGAATACCAGAATGCGAAAGGTTAGAACGCGGTAGAATGTAGGTATTGTAATGACTTAAAGGCCTTCGGCCTAGTCACATTGCATCAAGTTTTCTAATCTGGCTGTAATAATTACCTATTAAATAAAAATAAATAAAAAGAATTGTCTGTGTCTTCACCGAGCTACACAAACTGGAGGGTATTGAAAAGGCGGACATGTTCGGAATATGACAATTTTTGCAGTCTGTGACTGTTAACACGGAAGTTTGTGATTTGACTTCGCACGTAAAACTCTCTGGACTGAAAGCAGATTTTATTCATTGTTTAAAATGTTTAAGTTTATTAGAGGAAAAAAGCATATCCTCTGATTTATCCGACGCCAAAGCCGGCATCACAAGCCAAATTGATTAATTACTCTTCCTGAAGTCAAGGAAGTTACGCGATTCGAGACATTGCGGGATCCTGGGTGGGTGACCGTCTGGGAAACTCTGGGATCTCACGGCGCTGAGCCCCCGGGCGAAGAGATCAAAGGCAATGATTGCCTACGAATGATGTCGACTGACTCTATTGTAGGAGAATTACGCCACTACACGATTGATGCCAGTAGGTGGCTATAAATGGAACGTTACAAATTAACGTAACAGAACTTTCAAAAAATCCTGCCTACTCCACCCTGACTTGCTCCGAACCTTCCGTGTCACGCCCGGCCAGATCAACCCTGCCCCTCTGCACCCTGCCCCGCCCCATTCCATTCTGCGTCACTTGCTCCATCATGACATGTTTGCTATGATTATCGTTTCTATAACCATCGTTGCTGTGGGTCGCCTAAACACATGTATTTTTGTATACTCCCGGCAAAATTCCAGAAACAGTTTTGACATTCAGTTACTCCAAGCTTAGTAACACTATCCAAGTGAATCAAAATTCACTAAACAAGACATTTTGTCATCTTTAAGAAAGTTTAAATTAATTTTGATAAATTTATTCACAGCTTTCAAAATATTCTTGCAAAGCTGAAGGAGTGCACTCTTAAAGTTTGCTTTGGAAGATACAAAAGGGGAATATGGAATAGTTTTTACGAAATCTCCTGTGAACAGTAACTTCCTCTTATTTTGAAGATCAAGTTTACAAAATTTCACTATGATCGGAATAATGAATGAAAAACAAACAATCATTATTTTTACATCATACAAAATAATTTGAAGAAAGTAACTTACGTTATTCACTCTATCTTTCAGTGAGATAGACTGCAAAATTGGTTCAACCTTTCTAGAGATTTCCACGTACAGAGCGATACAAATTGCAAAAACCTAATGGATTGAATATCATATAATAAGCATGTGAGGTAAACAAAAGGTAGGTATTTTGAAGTCATAGACACTCCAAGTTTATTTATATAGATTCGAGATTTTATAGAGGCCCTTCATTTACTAAGATTATTGAGTCTCAGGACTGATGGCTTAATGAGTAGATGGTAGCTACAACGATTAGTCGAATAATGATGATTTGATGTTGATGCAAATGATGGAGAAATGGTTGGGGATAAAACGAAGAAACCTGAGAAAATTGCCGCGAGCTCGCTTATCCCACTACAACCTCCTCAGGAATTAGCTGGAGCCCAGGTTTCAAAGGTGGAAGTAGTTTGCACTAACCATGTAAATATCATTAAAATTTTTTACTTTGATTTTATACTTTCATTCGTCTTCATGTAGATACAATCAATTCCCATCCATCATAGATTTTATTGTGTCAGTTCACCTCCACAATCAAATATTAATTTTCGACGAAAAGAATTAAGATCATTACTTTATTTTTGTTTTCTTTTATTTCATCCAACTTCCAACAAACATTGTGTAACATTCATTGTTTTTTAGAACAACGCTAGGAAATTATGTTTTGGACAACTGTCCCAGTGTTTATTTTCATTTTGTATTTTTTGCAAAGAGTTTTTAAATATGGAAATGTAGGTAATGTAACTGATCAATGATTGCTGAGAAGGTCATTTACTTCCAATGAGTGCGATTCATAAACACAGATTGTAATTTGCCTCTTAACGCAAGGTCATGGAAATAGGCTCTTCGCACAAACAGAAGAAAAATACTTTTTACAGTACAAACGTGGAAATGCTTTGTGGCACCATTTTCTTAGTTTACACAGACTCTTTGGACGCTACATTACTCAATATTACAACCCATTTAATATAATCATTCTTACGTGTATGCTGTAAATATAGATATTTAAAGTGCGGTTGATGGTGGAAATGTAATTAGAAAGCAAATCCGAAACTCTCCGTAAAGGAAGAATACTATCATGTTCCATTATCCAACTTGCTGTCAAGCGCTTAAGGAAAGAAAAAGTAAGAGAGAATGAAATGGAGGAATGTTGAGAAACCAGGGGAAGTCGACGGTGCGAGCGCCGGCTGGGGAGGTGAACATGTGTGCCCGAAGTGGGAGACGGGGTGGAAGGTGGACGGGTGAATCGGGCGACAGGGACT
Organism: Teleogryllus oceanicus; assembly: GCA_964035755.1. Taxonomy (NCBI): domain Eukaryota; kingdom Metazoa; phylum Arthropoda; class Insecta; order Orthoptera; family Gryllidae; genus Teleogryllus; species Teleogryllus oceanicus. The sequence goes on along the minus strand of CAXIVR010000005.1, from coordinate 104,030,940 downwards.
AACTTCGCCTGTTCGCATTTCAGTGCCTTCCCCTGCTGTTGCCTGCGGTTTGCCACATTCCTTTTAAGATTCCACGCCGATTCCCTTCCCCTCTCTCTCACTTGCCTCTCCCTTCCTCCTCCGCGCCGTCACCGTCCCTGCCAATTGCATTTCCTTCTCATTTCCTCTTCCCTCCCCTCCCCGTTCGTTTCCTATTTGCTTCCGTTCTCCCAGCGTCATATTTTAAAGAATAATGAGCAAAGCAACTCACCGCACACCACATGCTGTTCACATTCTAACAACCAGAATTGAAACTACGTGGATATCCCACTACGTTGTATTAAAATTTAAATGAAACGATACAACACGGTCGGTTGATATAAAAATATTCTCTGAAAACAAATAATGACAAAACATGGAGGTATGTAACTTTGTCCGTGCGTATAACTTGAAATAACCTTTCGGAAATGAATTTTATCAAACAATCTGAAAACAAACCATCAGTGTTTTATATATTAAATCTAATATGACGGGGAGATAAAAGGCATGCCACCCTTGTCGCAACAACGACCATCCGACCAATGCCAAATCCTTTTCAGGCAAAGAGACTCTCAGAGACTCCTGAGATTCGACGCCGACTATCGACTTTCTTAGCGGCGATCCCCCGCCCCTGGCGCCCTCCCGCGTCGCCACCTCCGCTTCCGCCGCCGCAGCGTCGCGTCGCGTGCCAGGGAGCAGTAACGCGCGTTCGCAGATCGTCCAGTTAAATTAATTAACGCTATCTTAATATCGGCATTAATTTCTTCATTAGCCTTTGTCCCGCGAGCGTTCGTTAGGCCCCGCACGCTCCTGCGCTAAACGCTGCACGCAAGTTAATTAGGGAATCCGCGCGGCGGACGGAGCCTCGCGGTGCAGGCGGAGGGGAGGTGCGCAGGGAGTAATGACAGCCGTCGAGGGAAAAGCGTAGTCACGAGTTGCCAGAAGTGAATGTACTGGATATGCAAGTGTACGTAGTTCAAATCTAAAAGAAAGTGTACGTAGTGCAAATGAAGGAGTACGTAGTGCAAAGAAAGAGTACATAGTGTAAAAGAAAGTGTACATAGTGCAAAAGAAAGTGTACATAGTGCAAATCACAGTGTACGTATTGCAAATCAAAGTGTATGTAGTGAAAATGTAAGTGCATATATTGAAAATGTAAGAGCATGTTCTGGAAATGTACGTGCATATAGACGTATTTGAATGGAAGCTGTGAAAGTGGATTGGTGAAATGCTTGAGGATAGAGTGTTTAGAAGATGGAAGCGCGTTGAAACGATAAAGGTGCAGGAAGAGCTGGAGCCTTTAAGGGGAAGGTAAGAGGCGGGGTGGCAGAAATTGGGCCGATGGCGAAGATAGATATGACGAAGGAAGTGGAAGAAAATATGGTTATGACAGCGAAAATAAAAAAAAGGCCAAATTTTAGAGATAGTAGATGGGTACAGGGAATAAGTGGGAAGTGACAGAGGTAATGACAAGGGAAAATGTGGAAAAGATCGAAGGCAGATACAACGGACCCGACTGAATAAAGGTAGAGGACCAGGTGGGAAAACAAGGAATGGAATTTAAAACAAAGCAACAGGGGAGTTAAATGCACTAGGTGCCGTGGAGTGCATGCGAATGCGGGAGGTGCAGTAAGTGGTGATGGTCGTGAAGCTATTGTGGAACTGAGCTGGAGGCGCCAGAGGCGGAACAAGAGGAGGAGCTGGAAATCAACCGGTGTAAGAGAAGAGATTCTTCAGGAATGGTGGCAGTTCTGCAGTAATGGTGGCAGTTCTGCAGTAATGGTGGCAGTTCTGCAGTAATGGTGGCAGTTCTGCAGTAATGGTGGCAGTTCTGAGGAGTGGTGGCAGCTCTGGAGGAGTGGAGGCCATTATTGAGGAGTGGAGGCAATTCTGGAGGGGTGAAGTCAGTTGTGGATGGGTGAAGGCAGTTGTGGAGGGGTGATGGCAGTTCTGGAGGGGTGAAGTCAGTTGTGGGGGGGTGAAGGCATTTCTGGGGGAGCGGAGGTGGTAAAAGGCGAGTGAAGGCAGCATCGGATGAAGTGGAAGTGGAACTGTAGGAGGAGGCGGAAGAAGTAGACGAGGAGGCCAAATTATAAGTGAGTTCTGCAGATGTGGGCGTGGTGGGAGAGGCGGAGGAGAGGGAGTGGGCCCCCGAAACGCGTGCGCCGGCCTCCGTAACTCAGGCGCTGGTTTCGTGCTCTGCCGGACGAGTCCAATGGACGTGCGTGCTAATTTCTTTAATTAGAAAAAAACCGACCGCCGCGGGGCGCGGCGCGCAGCGCTCCGCAGCGACTCTTGGCGCAATCACGAGACGAGATAGAACAGGGTTGTCCAACTTGCCGCCTGCGGGCCGCATGCGGCCCGCGAATGGTTATTAGTGAAAAATGGAAATCCCTTTCACCCATGTCGGATGAGGACATTGTGCGCCTAGGACCCACACCCTGCTGGGGACAATACCCCCTTCCATGTAAAAATAAGTTACACTTTGATTTAAGGAATTTTGTCTATTAAATTCAGAAATTAAAAAAAAAACTCAAAATATTTCACTACGTTATGCATAGTATCACGCATAGTCTCATTGCTCCATTTGCTCCCTCTCCCTGTTCCATTGCCCCCTCGGCAATTCAGAGCAGCCGGGTTGGTTTGGTTTGTTTTTTTCGTGTTTCCGGGCGCGTCAACTGCTTTGGTCACTAGTCCCGTTAGTGTAGTGCATGTTTGTTTCTCGGGAGATAGCTGTGGTTTTCCCCAGCTTGATGGCGAGATCCTGCGCCGACCTACCGTGGGCTAGTGGGGTTTCCCCCTAACCAGAACTCTCCCACCAGCGGGGCACCGCCCCAGCCGGGACAAGCTCTAAGCTCCCGACCGGTCTCCAGGAATATGTGTAGTGTAGTGTAATATGTGTAATGTATTGTGTAGTGCATGTTAGTGTGTGTGTGTTTAAGGGGTGAGGATAGGACAAGAAAGAGGAAGGACAGATCGCGCGCGGTCCGTGGCCCGTTTCGTAGGGTACTGCTCCGGCATTCGCCTGGTGTTGATCGGAGAAACCACGGAAAACTACCGATTAGAGCAGCAGGCCGCTAGAACAGAACAGCCGGGCAAAGTGCTCGATCAACGAGAGGTCAACAATGTGGAGAAGTCAGATATAGATCGCCCGAGTATTGAAAATATAGGCCGCAATCATAATAAAAGTTTTAGTTGTGGCCCTTGAGGCCTTACACATTGAATATCCCTGAGATAGAACACTCGAAATTCCATTACGTTTGATCGCAGCCTGGATAACGAGTTGGGTTGTTAGCAGCGAGCGAATTAAGAATTACCCTCAGTGTGAAATGGTGCGCTGAGGCTGACTTCGTCAAGCGCACTTGAGGCGGTTTAGGGTGGGGCGCACTTTCATTGCAGATAATTGAAGAAGGTATCATTTCTCCTCGAATTGCTTTTTTTCTGTTACTATATCTTAGTCGCTACCTGTTCTACGGTATTTACTTGTTCCCTTTTTATATTCATTTCGTTCCATGGCCGATGAAGTTAATTCAAGCCAAGGAATTATTTTCAAAATCATGGATTCAGGAACATGAATTTCGAAGTATGAATTATTATGAAAAATCAGGGTTTCAGTTGAAAAACGTATGCTTAGTTTGATTTATTAATGCAAGTATTGGAATACATCTTCATATAATGAAAAACTTCTGGTCTCAGTACAAGTTCACTAAACAAATTAACCTGAAAATTTTATTTAACATTTATAATAGTTGCTGCATTTTTTGAATTGTGTGAAAAACTCTTTAAACCTTAATATATTATATTTGAATATCTTGTATTTTAAATGTAATCCACAGAACCATCGCCTGCCCTATCTGCCACAGCTTTACTTTTTTAAATTCGCCTTTACCGTTTCAACAGTTTTAAGATTAGCCTATGTACCTGTTTCGAAACATCTCTGATTGAGCTATTCGGAATGTTGTCAATCATTCCTGAATATTGTACACACTTTTAGCTTATTCTATGAAGTTTTCTATTTTCTTTCGTGACCGTTAATTAGTTAATTCATTTCATCCTGTACACAATATCCCTAAAATCCGTATATAAGTCTCGTACAGGCAACACGTATTTGAACTGAACGCTTATGTGCAGCAGGATTTTGCGTAAAATAGTCTTAGATATTTTTATAGGTTTAATTGCTAAGGAACTATGAATTGTAGAACTTACAGTGTTTTATCTGTATGTAAATAGTGACTTTTTAAACCCTGTGCTATTACACTCACTCTTTATCTCATTTTCTGCTCTTTTACTTGATATCTTTTTCTTGTAAGCCCACGTCAAACACGTAAAGGATGGTAAAAAATTACGGGGTACCGAGTTATGAAAAATGACGTTAAGGACTGAGTTTGAGGATATAATAATATGACTAAGAAATATTAGTAAAATATAACTTTCCATACTGACAGAACATAACATATAAGGCTAATGCTGTTACATGAATAGCTCTTGATTTATTCATCTGGCTCTATATGTATACATCTATTGTGCTCTTCTTCTTGCGACATACTTTTATATTTTCAACAAAATTTGGGGGAACCCATGGCACCTGAAACACCATTCTAGATCCACCACTGTGTGAATGTATGGAAGGAAATTTAATATTCCGTGCTTCGTTGATTGGCTAGTGATTTCGTAGCGTAATATATTAATCCCGTAAGTGTGGGGCATTATTTTTTCGCGGGAGGTGGGGTGATCTTCCCTCGCTGATTGGTGAGATCCGTGACGACATACCCGTCGGCTTGCGAAGTTTCTCCTCAACGAGGTATCTCCAACAGGAGGACACCGCTCCAGCCGGGACAAGCTCTAGGCACCGATTATTCTCCCCAACATGTGCCCTAGTGTAGTGCATGTACGTATATGCAAGGGATGAAGATATATAACAAGGAAGAGAAAGGAAAGATCGCGCGCGGTTCGTGGCCCGTTTGGTAGGGTACTGCTCCGGCATTCACCTGGCGTTGATCGGAGAAACCACGGAAAACGACTGATCAGAGCATCCGACCGCTAAAATTCTCCACCAGGTAGCGGGTGAATTCAACCTAGCTATGCAGTTAGAGTCGAAAATACTGTCTCCGAAATGTAGGAGCTCCTGATTAGAGGCACTGCAGAGACATCAACTGATGCTCTACGCCACCAAAACCGGTTCACAACTTACCACAAAGCTTTAAGTACATCTAGAAACTTTCAAAAGCTAAAAGTACATCAAAGCTTTCAAAACTCGCAGAAAAATAATGTTTCACCAACCGTTTATTAGCAACATTTTCCAGCACACTCTTCAACGACGTTGCAGGAAAGAGCCGGGCGCAATGAGCTCCGTGCCAGCACGGCATCCTCGGCAGGGCTGTCTCGTGCACTGCAGGAAGGCGGACGCCGAGGTCGCACAAGCGCTTCGCCGCCCTCGCACACACACCACACTGTCGGATTGATTTGATTTGGTTTGTTTTTCGTGTTTCCGGGCACGTCGACTGCTTTGGTCATTAGTCCCGTTAGTTTAGTGCATGTTTTTTCTCGAGAGATGCGCGGTGATCTTCCCCTGCTGGATGGCGAGATCCGGCACCTACCTACCGTCGGCTAGTGCGGTTCCCTAACCAGGAATCTCCCACCCGCAGGGCACCGCGGACAAGCTCTAAGCTCCCGACCGGTCTCCCGGAATATGTGGTAGGGTAGTGCATGTTAGTGTGAGTATGTATGTATGTAAGGGGAGAGGATAGCACAATGAATGGGAAGGTCAGATCGCGCGCGGTCCATGGCCCGTTAGGTAGGGTACTGCTCCGGTATTCGCCTGGTGTTGATCGGAGAAACCACGGAAAACTACCGATCAGAGCAGCCGACCGTTAGAATTCTCCTCTAGACAGGGACAGAATTCGACCTAGCTGAAAAGCTAGTGTCGAAAATCCTGCCGCCATCAGGACTCGAATCTAGGACCTGCCGGTCAGAGGCGCTGCAGTGACATCAGTTGATGCACTGAGCTACCGCTCCCGGTACCACACAGTATCAAATGTCATAACATTTTATGTACATTAATTTATTGTACATACAACTTAATGTAACTCTGAACATTAAAATGAGTTCAATATATTTTTGTACATCAAATTTAATGCATAAATTATAATCAGGGTTGATTTAATGTAGAGCTTCTGGTTTTCCCTGCCTCTCATGTATTCATAACAACCAGTCCGTCAAGATCATTCATTCATTTCTTTCTTCCAGATCTGATAATAAAGCTATGACTTGCATCCTAACATACATGTATTAATTTAATTTATTGTTCGTCAATGATAATTACTTTAATGTACATTTCGTTAAAGTAATGTGGAAATTACCCACAGTGTAGGGATGCGACATCCATGTCCATGTTTTCAGAAACGCGGATGTTTCAAAAATTGGTGCATTAAAGCCGATTTTTTTTTACATTGATATTTTGTGCTGTTTGTACGTTTTTTGCTCGATGTTTTGTGATGAAAAAAAATTTTGTAAAAGTTATATATGAAATAATTACGAATGGTACCTTTGTTTGTTTGTGTGTTTGCTCCAAACGAACGCAGATTGTATTACCTTCATCGAAAAAATACTAACTCGCCCGAGATGACCCTAACGCTCTGATATTTCCTACGATTTCCTCGTAATCCGTACATAGAGAGGCGTTTTACCTTTCATTTCATCCAAATAATAATAATTATAAATTAATAATCTGGGTCATTGTTAAATTAAATTTTGCTGTGCCCGAATTTAATGTTACAAGTTTCTTACTAGCTTTTTAAAACATCCATGTTAAAAAAATCGATGGTTTTTTGTCTATGTATTATTAGTATTTTAATTTTAAACATCGATATTTGTTTTATTATCGATGACGCATTACTACTTGACACCGTTACGAATGCCGGAGTAATACCCTACCAACGGGTCACGGACCGCGCGCGATCTGTGCTTCCTCTTCCTGTCCTATCCTCTCCCTTACACACACACACTTACACTAACATGCACTACACTACCACATATTCCTAAAGACCGGTCGGGAACTTAGAGTTTGTCCCGGCTGGGGCGGTGCCCCGCTGGTGGGAGAGTCCTGGCTAGGGGAAACCCCACTAGCGACGGTAGGTCGGCGCCGGATCTCGCCATCCAGCTGGGGAAGACCACCGCCATCTCCCGAGAAACAAACATGTACAACACTAACGGGAGTAATGACCAAAGCAGTTGACGCGCCCGGAAACACGAAAAAAACAAACCTAACCAACCCAGCCGGGTTCGGAGTCTGGCAGGCTTCTTCCGTCTCGGCACTCCGGAGCCCTCCACGGGGCTCGCCTGGCGGGAGCGAAGGTTCATGGCCGCGTTGCCGCCACTGCCTCCTTTCCTCGGCTCACACCGTCGTCGTGTCGTCTCACCACAATGTCGCCCAATGACATCGCGACCACTCTGCCCCGGGCTCCGAAGGGGGTGGCAGACGGTCGCTGAGACCTGGGGCTTTAGGTGGAGTCGAGACGTCCACCCGGTATCGACTCTCTCGACGGCACACGTCGTTAGCTTCAAGGTGGAGGCAGTGAGAAGATGGTTTCGCCACCGACTTTGGGGCAGTGGGATTGGGCGTGGCATTCGTTAGTCGTCATCCTCTGTACAACTGGCGGTGCATCCCAAACCCTCATAAAATATCCGACGATGAGCATGACTTCCCTCGTCAGGTTGCCCAGGTTCCGTCGACACTCGCGTCGATAGCTTCAACAGTTGGCAGTTGGAGTCGGGTTATAGGTACCGAGCTCCTCGGGCCTTAACCCGGGTGGCACCTAGCTGGGCGCATGGCTTCGTCGTGGTAATGACCCGATACTCTGGGCAAAAACGAGGAACTGATCGCGGATAATTGTGAGTGGCGCTTAATTTGACTCCAGTGATAGCCTGGAAAGCTAGTAGGTAGAAAGTACTGGTAGAGTGGCCCGACCCTGGCTAAAGCGGGCAGGTTACCGGAAAGGGTAACTGTTTTCCGGCGTGATCCGTCCTGAGGAACCAGTCTGAGGGTGTTCTTGCACTGGAAGGGAGACACTATAGGAGCCAACGCCTAGACGCCCATCCTGGGGAGAATAAGAAATCCCCTGATAGAACAAGAAAGACTGGGTTCAGACGCACGATTTTCTATTGCCCCTGGGACCCCTCCCCCGACCACTGAAGTCAGTGTTAAAAGGGGATCACGTGTCGACGAGTTGGATTCGCGAGCGGGGTTCGCCTGCATGTAGGGCCTCACGGCCCGGATTCGGAATCCGGTGAACCCATCCGATGTCTTCTGTAGCGGTCTGTCCGGGGTCAGTATGTTACGAAACCGGTAGCGGTAGCTCAGGGCATCAACTGATGTCACTGCTGCTTTTCAGCTAGGTCGAATTCAGTCGCTGTCGGGAGGAGAATTCTAGCGCCCGGCTGCTCTGATCCGTAGTTTTCCCTGGTTTCTCCGATCAACACCAGGTGAATGCCGGAGCAGTACCCTACCAAACGGGCCACGGGCCGCGCGCGATCTGTCCTTCCTCTTCCTTGTCCTATCATCTCCCCTTACACACTCACTTACCCTAACATGCCCCACACTATCACATATTCCGGGCGACCGGTCGGGAGTTTAGAGCTTGTCCCGGTTGGGGCGGTGTCCCGCTTGTGGGAGAGTCCTGGTTAGGGGGAAACCCCACTAGCCGACGGTAGGTCGGTGCCGGATCTCGCCATCCAGCGGGGGAAGATCACCGCCATCTCCCGAGAAAAAACATGCACTACACTCACGGGACTAATGACCGAGGCTGTTGACGCGCCCGGAAACACGAAAAAATCGATCAATCAATCGGTATGTTATCAATATGTTACGAACACCTTGCCGCTACCAGTTCCATTGTTCCTATACTGTATCTCGATGCTTCTCATCAACCGCACCCCGTTGGTAACTACTGCACTTGCCCACGACCTTTACGACATCGCCATCTTACGTCGACGAGACTACTAGTCGAGTACGACCCGGGTTCCGACGAGCCAAAACTGCTCCTGCGTTGGACTCACCAAAGCGACTGTCAATCCGATGAGCCGAACGAGGCTAGACTCTTCCTACACTTCCGTGGAGCTCGGTTTGGTAGAGGGGCAGCTACCGCCAATTCTAGAGCCGGGCACAAGGGCACTCAGATCCGGTCATATCATCCGGTCATATCATCGGTCATCCGGTCTCGGCGTAGGGACCGTTATGTTCCAGAAGGCTAGTTCTGGCGTTGCCATGATTGAGAATGAACAATAGGGTCAATCCATTTTAAATGGTCCAAAATTTGAAAAATGGGTCGCTCGACCCTCTCGAAAAAAAAAATCATATTTTATACATAAAAAATGTCCTTAGGTTTAGTCTGTTCAAAAATGTCTTTGATTTATTTTTATTTTATCTGGTTTACAAATGGTGGCGATTTTGGTTTTACGTAGTGCGCCATTTCGCGTTTGTGGACATTTACATTTTTCAAAATGTTTGAGTTAAATCTAAAAGTTTAAATTTTTACTAAAGTTTGCGGTCTAGTTTGTGTACAATTCTCAGATTTTTATCTAGTTTCCAACAGATATTACAGTTGAAAATTTGGGGAAAATCCAAAATTACAAGTTTTAAGAGGGAGTAATTTTCGAGGTGTGCGTTCATTACGAATGATATTTTACAAAAAGTAACTATAATGTTATGTGTACAAGCACAGAAAATTTTAAGGCTGAGATTCTACACCTTCTTTGATAAATTACTCTCTGAAAATTGAACTGGTTCATTTGCGTTGATGATGCTACCATAGAGAGTATGATGACTCCAAGAGGAAAATTATTAATTTCTCCTTCCAAGGGACAATATTAATTCTTATCTAAGAATCTTATACATGATTTACGAATTCTGAAATGTTAAAAATCAAAGAAATTGAAAAAGCAATTTTTCCCAAGACCATTTTTCAAATGTGCTGCTTAATAATCGCACGCCAATAGGGGAGGGGAACGACGGACCCCAACGACGTTGTTTCATCCAGATAAGAAGTTTGTGTTCATCATTTAGGAGTTTTATTATTATAATTTTTCTAACCCTCAGTGAATTTCGTCTTTCAACGCTCATGGGATGTTTACCAAACATTCAAAGCATCGCCGTTTGTAGCCGGTTAATGGAAACTCCAGCTATCTCTTACAGCTAAGTGTAGGCACAATCATATTGAAATCTTATTAGAATTCAAGCACGGGTGTAGCGTTGCAGCAAATATCCATCTTCTGCGCATGCGCAGTTCGAGTTTCGCGTCGTTTTTGAGCATGTGCTCATTCGCAGAAGATTGATTTTGCTGTAGAGAACAACTATACAATCGAGAAATAAAGAATGTTGAACTAGTTTTTCAAAAAAATAGGAGGTACCCATCTGTGCTCCTGTGAAAAGACCTGTACGTAGAGAAAATTGAGACCTTTGCCATAGTTTAACGAATAAAAATATTTTAACACAAATATGCATAAAACGGGTAAATATGGCTAAATTAAATTGCAACTTTTCCTCTGTAAATCACCCCACCCCAATAGGTGCTGTACCGGAATAGAATTGGTATGCGAGTGAGCGTAGTGACACTCCGATTTAAACATAGTTGGACTTCAAAGTCACAAGGTCGACGAAGAAGGGTGACACTATCATCCAATCGGAAGCTTCATTAGGGCTGAAAGCTCTGGTATTGGAGCTCCAGATTGGATGACAATGACCCCCTTTTCTTCGAGCTCATGACCTTGAAGTGTCACTCGTGTGAATCAAAGTTTCACTCCACGTTTTTCTCGTCAATTCGTGAATTCGTCGTATCGCTTCCCCTGTAAAAAATGATGAATTCGCCCCCCCCACACACACACACACACTCGCTCACCAACGTACCTTAAAACCCGAATCAAGTTCACACCTCTCTGCCCGTGCGACGCGTCCGCACTCTGGCGTTCCTCAGGCCAATTAGCGTCCCCGGCGGATGACAGACGCCGGCCGTTTTCTTCCTTTCGTTTCGAGCGCGTTCATGAATATGCGGCTTGCGTCTACGCGTTGCGTCGTTCGGCGGAAACGGGCATCTGTGATGAGATTTACAACACGCCTTCAGACACGCGGCCTGGTTCCGCCACCGCAGTCCGAACGCGTGTTTTTCGGGCTTGGTGTTGACACGAAATGAGAGAAGCTAATGAAAAGATACTCAAGGTGAAGCGAATGTCACTTTTGTGTGAGGAAAACGTCTACCATTTTAATGAACTTCCTTAATCATTTAAGAGATGGACGAGATAAAAGATGGATGTATTCTGACGGTATGTTGTCTTGTGGGTTGTAAATTCTGTGATTTTAGTTACGAAAACATTTAATTATCTCAGAACATAGCGTAAAGCAATGTATCAGATTGCAGGCCTGGCTTACATTTTGAAATACAGGTCATGTGAGGCAAATGATCTGCATATTTATCGTATTTACAACATGTTGTGGAAAATAGAAACTTGATATTTTTAATTTCCTCATTTCATTTATTCATTTAGTCAAAAACAGTAAAAAACTGTATGTGACGTATGGGGGAGAAAATCATCTGCGCACGCTTTCTTGAGTTTCAGAATCCCTTCCCAACAATTTAGCTACTAATAGTTGAAAGATGAAAAACAGTAATAATAATAATAATAATAATAATAATAATAATAATAATAATAATAATAATTTAAAAAAAGCGAGAGATTAACATTTCAAAAACTAGATATTTTCGTTGCCGAATTATAGAAAACATATTATGCTTCATATTATACTGTTTTGTTTATCAATAGACTACTACTTTTCATATACATTTTACTTAAATGGGTACTAGTAGTCATTACAATAAAATGTGATTAAATTGATTGCAAGACAAAGTGGGACGATTGAATGTGACAAAGTGTAAATGAACAATAATGTGAAAAGCTGATACGGTATAAATTAATCACTCAAATTTTTTTTTTAAAGTAAAATAAAATTAAATATGGTACGAGATATAACATTATTAGTTGGTAGGTAATTACTCTTTAGAAATTTATAAACTATCCAAAGTTTAAAAATGCAAAGTAATAAAATGAACATAAATTCATTGTGTACGACAAGATTTTTACCGTCTCCCTTCTCACATTCAAATGAGGGATTGATTTCTGCACTAATATTCTTTTTCTATTTCGAAATATCTTTTGTGTAAGAAGCAGACGTATTAGAAAACAATAAACGCTTGGAAAAAGATCAACGCTTCTGGCAAAATAAATATGGAGACCAAATTCACTCTGAAGCCTCAACTGACGCGCGTTCTCCAAAAACACGTTTCAGAAGATTGAATTAGAAGGTAAAGTGACTAAAAAGTAAGGAGTAAAATATTTGATATTACAAGTCATTCGTGTATTTTATTTGGTGAAATAAAAAATGAGAAACAATTATTTTAATGCGTCACTCATAAAATGTCATATCAAAAATTAAGGTCATATTAAAAAAAATCATACAAAAAAAAATTATATTTTACTCTTTACTATCCAGGATTCAAGCAATAATAAATACAATGAATTGGGTGACATTTTTTAACAGCTTTAAATAGAGATAACATTATTGATAACATTTTAAAAACGGTGCTTCTGTAAAATTATGAAATAAATAAATAACTAAATGTTGCGCCGGAAGTGTGTTCCGACTTCTTCAAAGAACACATAATTAAGTATTGTCAACAAAGTTGTTTACATCTTCAGAGTTTCTTAAGTTGATAGAAATATAAAAATGTTACAAGACTTGACCATATACAATGTCAGCGCTTAATAAAAAGAAGGGTAGTTATGATATTGAAGTTACAAGCAATGCAGACGGAACGAGTTAAGTTTCAAGGTGTTTACCTCCTAATTAATTGGGTTGTTTCTCCGCGCGCTGTATGGATATAAAAATTACTATTATTCCGAGGCAGGGACTCCCCGTAGCTGCGACTCGAAGCGTTCGCGTGCCTACCCGAATTGCTTGGACGCACAGAGCATCACTTCTCTGCGCTGACTGCTCCCGACATACTCCGCGCAAGAATTTCAGAGAACTTGTACTTATCTTCGTGTTTAACATTTTTTAGTATTGTCTTGTAAATGCGTTTGTTGAGAGATGAAAGTTAATTACAATTCCATAAACTTCTCTAACTTTTGAAAGAAGAAGTTTCTTCATGTGTGAGGAATATTGTAGGGTGTGATTCACACTCTCGTCATTTAATAAGTTCAACATCTTTTGTTTTGTAAACGCAATACTCGAGTAATAAGAAATATTGAAGGGGTCACATATTGATTATCCTCATTTAAAACATTCAAAATAAAGATCTTAAAATTTCCCCTCAAAAAACCAAAAATAATTGTATTAACGCTGTGTACATATTCTCATAGAATGGCAATGTGTGTAGAAAGCAGCGAGAATATCCGAGACACGTCTGGATTTGTATGAATGTTGTTTTTCCTCCGACTTACAAATGTTGAAGAAATAATAATATCTCTAAGCCCCGATTAATAAATTAGCAATGTTAATTATTAATATTGTCAATTGAAAGGTCGGAGAATTATATTGGTTGTTTATACTGAATTATTCGGACTTCAATTTACTCCGAATGAAGTGCTAATGACTTGGTTCACTGACATTACATTTGGTCAGAACTATCTAGAAAGAGATGTTATCCTTGATCGTTGCTCTCCTGAAAATTTTGAAAGGGAAATTTTGATCTTTTTCCGAAAACCTTTCACTTCTGTAAATATGTTCAATAACGAATAAAAATGAGATACATTTTATTATTTACAATGATGACACACGAAAGACAGATTTCTCTATCGGTACATTGTGTCGGTGTAGTTACCAAATCTGTTTTTGAGAAAATATTGTCCTATTGCCTAGGAATTCAAAATTTTTACTTGGTTACAAAGACAACTGTTGCACTTTTATTAACTCGCTGACTGACTACTTTTCAAAAGTGAAAATTAATTTTAATGTTTATTCTTTTTTATTAGTTTGCAAAAAGTAGTTTATATACGACAAAATTTGCAAAATAATTGCACTTTTTTCGTTGTACCTTATATTTACGATTAATTAAATTTCATTTTTGAAACGTTATTTGAGATTGCAATTGGACATATGTAATTTTCGAGAAGACAACGAGATAATTTCAGTTTTCACAAAAATAGCGGACTTGAACGCGTTTGACACAATTTTTATTTTATAAAAATTAAAAAACAATTTTCTAAAACTATTGAACATTATAAATTATACTTTGCAAACCCGCTGTGCGACGGAGGAATTGGAGGCAAAACCTGAAGAAAAATTAGACTCTACCCTTCAAATGTGGTCGATTTAATCTCTATTTCTCATAGAAACCTTTAAAAAGCCAAATCCAAGACCCACAAAGTAACAAAATCAAAATCACAAAAAAAAAAAAAAAAAAAAAAGGTCGAAAACAGCTAAAAATGTTGGAAATACGACCAAACAAAACTATCAAAAAAATGTCCCAAATCGGCGCCAATATCGCTCCTATAACGACCAAAAAATACTTTTTCAAAAATTCCAAAGTAGACTATAAATTGCTCAAAGAAGTCTATAAAAAAAGTAGATGAGGGGCTCAGAGATGTAGTTGTTCCTCCTGATGTGTTAAGCGTACCTGTGTGCGTAGTCAAAGGGCATTCAAACATACACATGGGTATATGTGTGTACAGGTGGAACGTGTATTTTTAATGTATAAATTAAAATGTTGACTCGCAAAGTGTGGAATTTAATCTCATTTGTCATCGACGGGTTGTGGAATCAAACATTGCAATGGTAACAATTTAACGATCTTTTACAGGATCCGCTTAGGTACAAATAGGATGATGTGTGAAGATGGATGAAATGAGATGACAAATATTTAATATATTAAACCACTTACTATTGCTTAATGTACGTAATTACACATACTGCTGTAATTCTCAAAATTATTTCCCCAAAATTTCCCTAATGGTACTTTCTAGCTTGAATCCGCGATTGCCCTTCCACGGTGCTTCCATCCCAGAGAGCCCGCGGCTACGGCCGCCATTCTCCCGAAGGCGGCGGCGGCGGGCACGCGGTCTGGCAGGCTCGGCTCGGAACAATTCGGAATTAATTAATCCAGGCCCCGCCCCCTCTCCGCGCGCCCTAATCTGCGGCCACATCGCCCGCGCCGCCCGCTCTGCTCGTTATTCATACGCGGGCTGACGCGGGGAACGAGCTCAGTTTAATTGCCCGCGCCGCCGCCCCGCGCGCTCCGCTCGCCGCCGCTTCGCTGCGGGAGAGGCGGTTCCGCGCAGGAAGGGCTCGGCTGCCGCGGGAGAAGCGGCTCCGCGCAGGATCAGTCAGGCTGTCGCGCATGGGGGAGTTGGTCCCTCCCTAGGATAAAACACAGACACAGACACAGACACACACAGACACACACACACAGACACACACACAGACACACACACACAGACACACACACACAGACACACACAGACACACACAGGTAAAGTGCACCCAAATTTTAAAGAATGTTTTCCAAAATCGCAGCGCTTCGAGTCGAGGCAGATCAGCTGGGAAATACCAATTTTGAAAGAGAATCCTACGCATTGTTTCGGCGCTAGTGTTCACAGACACACAGGCGGGCGGGCGGGGGCGGGCGGGCGGGCGGGCGGGCGGGCGGGCGGGCGGGCGGGCGGGCGGGCGGGCGGGCGGGCGGGCGGGCGGGCGGGCGGGCGGGCGGGCGGGCGGGCGGGCGGGCGGATATAGTCGATGGAATCGCTGGGTGATTAAAGGGAGTTTATGTTTTTTCCTGTATAGTGTAGACCAAAGAGACTAGATTCCCAGATTTTTGCCGGTTTGCAGTCTGGGAACAAAGCTACAGGGGTGCAAGTAAACATAATGTTTGAAGGAAGAGGTCTACGGAGAGTGAAGAGTTTGCTTTCATTTTGGTGGGTTTAATTTCATTTGCCATTTCACATTCAGGACATCTGTTGCTTCAACTGGGTTTCTGGAGTATATGATTTGGTCATCAGAGAAAAGAGCAAGGGAGAGTTTGTGAGAGGGGTAAAAATGCCACGAAAAATTCCAGCAGCGATGGATTTTGGCGAGGAAAGTTTAGTAATATTAAAACACATAATAAAAATATATGACCATAAGTCTCAATTCGTGAGCTATGTGATAAACTGGGATACCGATGGTAGTAAAAATAAAAATCGTACCTCTAAAGCAATATTCATAAATGTCAGAAGAAAGTTATTTTTTTTGATACAACAGAAAACGACACGCCGTAAAACGACAATATTTCCGACCTAAAAAAATTGTCTAAATTGATGAATATTTCCACATTTCTCTTCGAGAATCCAGAAAAAATACAAGTTTGAAATTTAATACAGCAAGTTTCAACATCAAAAGCACTTGTGATAATTTGGAAGATAATAATCAGATATTCATGTTCGCCCAAAATTCTGGAAACAAAATTAATTGTTGTTAGTATCGTGATTTAAAATGTAAAAGATAATTTCTTTCATGTTGTGATGCTATGTTTTTTTCTAAACTTAGGCTTTCTTGTCTGTTAATGTGAAATATCAAATCAAGACTAAAGTACCGCGAAGCGTGAAGGTAGACACTCACTCTTAGACTATTTACGAAATTCATAAATCATCGATGAAAAGACAAGGGATCAATCTAAAAAATGATTCTACAGGAGTACAATTTTATCACTGAGTGGAGCCGTTTACTCACCGCAACGAAAAATACCACTCAGCAGCTATGGATCTGAGTGCTCTAAGACAACTACAAGTGAAGGCTGTTTTGTGAACTAACTTGATGAACATTCTAATAGTAAAAATAGTCCATTTTTCTTTACTTGACTGAAAAAAAAGGATTTTCGAGATCTGCCACTTTTCTTGTTGTCCGGTGAAATCAGACACGGATGTTTCGCCAACAGATACACAACGTTGAGAGATTTGATTGATTGACTTGCGTTTTCGGGGACGCAAATTGCCACGATCTTTAGTCCCGTAAGTGTGGTGCTTGTTTTATCGCGGAAGGTGGCGGTGATATTCCCCCGCTGAATAGCGAGATCCGACGAGGACCTACACATTGACTTACAGGATTTTCCCCGACCAGCTATCTCCCCCCCGCAAAGGGCAAGCTCCAAGCCCCAGCAGCAGCCCGCTCCAATCAGGTGAAGCTCCAAGCTTCTGGCTGGTCTCCCGATACCTGTGATAGTGTAGCCCATGTAAGCGAGTGTGTGTGCGTAAGTAAGGGGTGAGGCTAAGGCAAGGAATGGGAAGGAAAGATCCCGCGTAGTCCGTGGCTCGTTTGTTACGGTACTGCTCCGGCATTCGCCTGGTGTTGATCGCAGAAACCACGGAAAACTACCGATTAGAACAGCCGGCCGCTAAACGTTGAGAGGAGATTGGTACCTTTTTTTCCATTCTTTTTTGATTCCTCGGGCGGTTACACCCTCCCTCTCCCTTCAACCGAACCACCCCACCACCATTTCCTTCTTTGTATGATTGTGGCGGGTCATTAGACAACACAAACACTCGGCGCGGCCGGACCGGGCCACGGCGGCGGCTTGGCGCGGCGCGTCCAGCCGAGGGCGCGGAGAGGAAGTGGCGTGGAGGGGGCACAAAGAGCTCCGGGAAATGATGTTTATTAGGGAACCTGTCGGGCGGGGAATCGCTGGCGCGCCGCACCGCGCCGGCTGCGGTGGCGCCCGACCCTCTCACGCGGAAATGGGAAGAGCTAATTGCTGCTAGTTGTCATGTCACTGTCATAATACACTCCTTACGAGTGGCGTGCTCCGAGAGGGGGCGACGGCGATGATCTTTCTCTCCCCGCAGCAATCGCCTTCTCCATTAATCTCTGCTCGGTGGAAGAGAAATTTTCGTGTAAACAAATGTTTCTGGGTTGGGTTTTTCCCTTTCGCTCATTCGTAGTGTGGTGAAATGCCAATTAAAATTTATATTAAGCTCAAAAGGATTTTGTTGGAATGAAAATTAGCCATATTTACAACTGTTTTACAGTTTTATTTACTGATTAAATTAATGGTGTAAATATTATTTACATTTCCCATATTTCTAGCAATTGATTGACACTCAAGTAGCTCAAGCTCCCGTTTATTTATTCATATTTCTCTATAATGTATGGTTTAGATGTACAACTGATATCGTTTCATACATTAAATATTTACATTTTAAACTCTATGTAAAATATTATTGTTGCAGTTAATGTATCCTATACTACATATTTTAGTTATTTTAATTCGTACTCTACAAGGAAAGCAAAATAGTAAAAAGTTGAAGATAGCAAAGAGACATTAATTTCGAGGTATAAAAAGAAGTTTTTTTTATGATTTGTCTAACAAAGTCTGAGAGTAGTTGATATCTATAGAAAAACTAGAGGGTTTCTTCCAGAACCAAACGAAGTTCAAAATTCCATATTATGAGATATTTCACCAAGTTATTCTCTAAAACTGGTGGTATCTGCTGGGACACATCTTTCGGCCAAATATATTGAAAGAAAAAAGGCGGGGCAAATAATAAATTCATTACTATTTACGGTTCTTGTAAGAAACCCTTCCGTTATTTCAGATGAGAGGATTGCCCAAAATATAATACAAACAAAAAGAAATAGTATTTCTTAAGAAAAGAAATAGTATTTTAGGAATTATCATAAATAATACTATTAATAATATTAAAAAATTCTAAAAATACGAGTTCCAAATATTTAATTGTATGTTATCAAGGCGGTCATTTAAGATATACTGTTGTCTACACCAAATTTCCATAGTCCCAAATGCCCCTCGAACTATTAAACTAAGGGGCTGTCGACGACCAAAGTAGCCGTCCTTCTCGAAGATTCTTCATAAAGCGCATAAAACCTGCTTCCGAAAAAATAAACCTTGTTCGTCATTTTGCTCACATCGATCTTTTTGTAAACCAAATTACGGCTCTCATTCCGAGGTTATTTACAGACTGGCTTATTATTCACACATCGGCGCGCGATTCCTCCGGCAGCACGTGAGGCATCCGACAAGGGCGCTACGCCCTGGTGTGTGGCGACTTGTGAACTAGCGCCTTAACATATGCATGTACGCAAATGTGATTTACAAGCAGAACGCGTTTACAATGCGCGAAAACGAGTCCGCACGGCGAACCACGACAGACAGTTGGGTATCTGGCGGGCGCTCCGTCGCCACCTGAGTTCGTGGAGCAACGCTCACAGAGATTAGAATCCTGTGGCTTTTGTTTCATTCTGGAAATTCCCACAGAAAGCTGATGGAATCGCCGGAAAAGAAACGAGGTGTCGCATTCCTAGGGTTACCAGACGTACTCTTAAAAGAGTTCAAGTACTCTTGTAGAAGGTATCTTGTATTATATTTTTATAAATGGTGTACTATTATACTATTTTTCATAGTACTTTTATCTTCGATACAATACTTAACGGCGTGAAAATTATGTTAATATTTCCGAAAAAAATATTTCACTATTTGGAAAGGTTTCTTCCACTTCACACTAAATACGGTTTTAATGCACATTTCTTAACCATGTGTGTTGGTGAAACGAAAATAATAAAACATATTTTGAATAGGTTTAGTAATTGAAATTTTACTTCGAATTTCCCAAAACTCTTAACATTAAAGATTTTAAAAAGTGCTAATGAAAATTGTTAGTAGTGTACTTCACAACATAGAGATCCGATTTAAGAATGAATATGCCTTACTGGGAGTATGAAGCATCATAAAATGTGAAATATCAGAATGTCTTCTTTATTAAATGACAAATTGTACACTTTTTATCTTGTGTACTATAAAGTATGTTACTCTTTTCTCCGTCTTGACGATCAGGTACGTACCTTACACTTTTCCGGAGACACGCTGTGGATCAAAACTTAAGCTAATGAAGCATGCCACAAAATTAAGTAAAGGATTGCTGGGGAACACTTACTTCCCTTTAACGTCGATCTTGCGTAACATCCTTCCATCTTTGCATCGTTTTAATGTCATTAAGATTATTTTGGTTTTCAGAATATTGTAACATTGACTTTCCCTTACTTTCCATCCTTATTTAACCCACGACGGGACCCGCTAAACACGGCTTCGGCAGGGACAGGACAAGTGACAGTGCTTGGGTATATTTGTGCTTTTTTATTATAAATATTTTCAGGTTTTACAAAGGTCCATTTACACTCTACATTTATATTGTTGGTTTTAAATAAACTAGTGCTAATAGCTTAATTCTAAAAATTACACTTTTTGGGGAGGAATCCTTTATGTGGAGACCTCAAGAAAGTTATTTCGGAAAACTGTGTAAGGAAGGTACACAAGGAAAATCTATGTTTGTGCCCTACATAATGGTTTCTGCTATTTAAAAATTTTTAGTTTGGTACTTCTAGTATGGATGTTTTCGTCATTGGAAATTATTGTCGTGGGTCATAATCATATCACAATTTTCTTACATTAACTGCAAATCAGATATAAAAGAATAATCAGCGTGAGTATTTCGGGTGTAGTAGTTTACTGCCCTAGGAGCCACAATACATAAGTACAAGCCATGGCATACCATTGGCTGCGAGCAGAGGGAAGTTGATGTTGCGAGGCATTTGCCTTAATGATGTTAATCTACCAAACGCAGCGGAGATGTCCCGACACGTGCCATCCCAGCCATGCTGTTGTGATAATAGATCGAAAATCGTGGCACAGATTACAGCACCCATCTCACTAGAATGTTTACCTACAGTATGTGCTACGTAACGTACTCGATGACATTGTATGAACTGAAAAACGTATTTTAACATTTTTGTAAGTTTGAAGACATAGCATTTCTTCAGTATATTTTTGTGATTACTACAGATAGGATTTATTTGAAATAATGTGTACTCAGGACTATAAATGTTCAAATAAGTAGTAGAATATGGAATAACAATTCAAATATATTAAAATATTATTGAAAACAGTGTATTAATTAAATATGTAAGTCACATAAATAGAATGAATAACGATCTTAATTTTTACATTTTCTGCAAATAATATTTAAGCATGTATTAAAATATACTGAACATTATTACCTGGCTAAGTTTATTGAACCTCTATGATGATTGCAACAACAACATTTTAAAATCATACGTTATAGAGCACCGTTTTAAATGTTCGAATGTGAAACTGCCCTTATTATCCAGTAATATTACTTTGTACAGGCCAATATGCAATCTCAACAACTAGTATACAGGGTGAAAGATGTGGAAAATGAACTTGGGGTTGAGGAACGGCTTCCTAAGCTCTAATAGAATTAACTAAAAGAGGAGAGTTGTTGACTGATTGATTAGTGATTCCGGGCACGTCAACTTCTAAGGTAATTAGCTTCTTAAGTGGAGTGCACGTTTTTATCACGGGAGGTAGCGGTGATCTTCCCCCGCTGGAACCGGCCAACTATCCGTCGACAAACGGGGTTTTTCCAAACCAGGTATCTCCTACCAGCCGGGACAAGCTCTAACCTCTTGACTGGTCTCCCGACATGTGTGGTAGTGTAGTGAGAGTGTACGTGTGTGTAAGTAAGGGGTGAGGATAGGACAAGGAATGGGAAGGACAGATCGCGAGCGGTCCGTGGCCCGTTTGTTAGGGTACTGCTCCGGCATTCGCCTGGTGTTGATCGGAGAAACCACGGAAAACTACCGATCAGAGCAGCCGGCCACTAGAATTCTCCTCCAGACAGCGACTGAATTCGACCTAGCTGAAAAGCTAATGTCGAAAATCCTGCCGCCGTCAGGACTCGAACTTAGGACCTCCCGGTCAGAGGCGCTGCAGTGACACCAGTTGATGCACTGAGCTACCGCTCCCGGTGGGCTTGTGGAGACGCGTTAGTCAATGTGGAGTGGACGAGAGGAACCGAGGAGGGTAAGTCAAAAGAGGAATGTAAGGAAGAGGCGGCAATGCCTTGGCGGGGAGGTCGAACCATAGACTAAAGAGGTATACATCTTTACTTTATGGTCGAACTGCGGGCGACGGAGCTGGGCGCGTAACGCCCGTAGGGCCGGGGCGCTTGAGCGAAAGGGCATCGACGCGCGCGCCCCGCCTATCGCGCCATCTGCCGGCATCACGCGCTCGAGATTCCTCCTCGACAAGCCGCGGAATTCATTACGGAACAAAATGTCTCGCGTTTTACTCCGAGAGCGCGTTAATTCGCATCGAAAACCATTTGTATCACGCGGAGGCCTTCGCGATAAGGGCAACGAGACGTAATGGGCGCAATTACACGTAATGATGTTAATTGCGCTAATAAATTCCGCAATGCCACTGCTCTTGATCAAAACTTTGTTAAGAGCTATTAGCGTGACGGGCGTAACCGGCGGAGCATTAAGTAGGCAGTAGCGGCGGTATCTAGAGGGTAAGAGGGGAAGCATAAAGCAAGTTTTTCACTTTGGTGGAGCGAAGCAAGGAGAATTACGCTACCGGAGTGAGTGGTAGCTTAACGTGATGGTAACTAGCAACCGGAGACCGAATGGATGCCAGACTGATAATGTGTCTCTAACTACTAAGTAGTACAATACTTCCTTTTTACTGACATAGTTTAAGTAGGAAAGTGAAAATGATTATATACAATTGAATATTCGACCGCCGGTTGTTCGTCGATTTTTTTATGGTTTATGCCTAACTTGGAATATCTCTGATTATAAGATTCATGAATTACTTTAACTGTGCAATTATTAGCTTGAACTACCGCAAAATTGTTCCAATTTAATATCGCTAGAGCTTTGCGCAACTACGCGGAGGAAAAGGGTATAAATTTGGACGGAACCCGTCAAATTCAGTATTCTAGCCGAAATTGAAGGTCTCCAGTGGGATGGGCATTGCTTTGACGAAATAGAGCAAAAAGGTAAGAATACATAGTTTGAAAAACAACAGTTGCTCGTATATCAACATGCGAAGGGAAAATCAGAAAGGGAAATAAATTCTCTATAGAATATTCCTCGTTCTACGATGGGTGACTTCATTAGGAGGTTCAGAACGATGATAGAAGTAACTGTCTGTGCCTCAGCAAGGTCGTTCACAGTTGCTGAATGAACGAGAAAGACGTCTCATCGTCAGGGAGGTGGTAAAGAAAAATCCCAAGGTACGTGCACCAAACTTGCTGTACTAGTTGCAACACCTTTTAGAAAAAAGTGCACTCAGAAACCATTCGGGAGGAAAATTAATAGGAAGGAAAGATTAGTTTCCGCGAAGGAGCACATAAATAATAAAATTGATTGGTGGCAGGACGTTTGTTTGCTGATGAAAGTACATTTAACTTGTGCGAATCTAATGACAGTGTTACGGTTTGGCGGAAGCCAAATTTAGAACTTCAAATGAAAAATATGATGGCTACAATCAATCACGGTGGGGGCAGTGGCATGGTCTGAGGGCTCATTTCCGTATCAGGAGTGGGCCACTTGACCTTCATTGAGGATACAATGAACAAAAAACGGTACCACCAAATACTTAAAAACAACTAGCACCGAAATACTGATAATCTGGACATTCACCCCACTTCTAAAATTTTACCAAGGTAATGATTCCACAAATAAGGCCCATATTGTGAGGGAGTGGTTGTCACACACAATTGCTCAAAGATGTTGAAGACAATCCCCATTAGACAGAATCCCAGTATTGGTCCGGGTCAATGACCCCATCTCGATCAGGTTTTTCGTCCAGTTTCCCTGATCCATTGAGCAAATGCTGAGATGGCCCTTGTTTTGCTTCTGGACATAAATGTAACTTCATTTTCTGACGTCTTCAAGAATTCAGTGGAAATACAATTATTGAAATTATCGTTTCCATGTTGTCACGGCAGGAAGTAATAAGAGCCAAAATTTATTGCTTATTTATCTTTGAAAATAGATTTTATTACATGGGAGTTGTTTTTCTCCTTTCAAAATTCAAAATTTATTGCTTGTTTATCCTTGAAAATAGATTTTATTACATGGGAGTTTTTTCTCCCTCTCAAAATTCAAAATTTATTGCTTGTTTATCCTTGAAAATAGATTTTATTACATGGGAGTTTTGTTTTTTCTCCCATTCAAAATTCAAAATTTAAGTAGTATATGACTTAGTGTAGGGATCACAGAATTTTGAAAATGTGCACACAATTCACTTTTCCCATAGCACGTCATACGCAGTTTTTAACTGTTTTTGACGTAAAATAAATAAATAAAATAAATAAATAAATAAATCCCAATGCCATTAGTGGTACGAACTCAAAAAGGTAACTCCAGAAAAGTCCATTACTCAAAAGAAGAACCCAAAACGTGATTGTTGCAAGAAAGGGAAAAATGGATTATGAGTACATCAAGAAAGGCAAAGGTGTCTCAGGGCATCAACTTATATCACTGCAGTGCCTCTGACCGTGAGATCCTAGGGTTCGAATCTCGATGGTCAAAAAATTCTTTTTACTATTTAGTATCTAGTTATAACTGTTCGACCTAATTCTCCATACTTTGTTCTGAACAAATTACGTTTAACACTTAATATTCAAAATTTCTAGGACTCGCGTGTACATGCCACTTCCTATACTCGCAGCTTTATCGAGCGTCTCTTCTCGTCCCACAACACACTCGCTTTCGATTATCTTCTTTATGTGCAAGTAATTCCCGAAATCTTCGTTACTCTGCGTCGATCTATTTACTTGTTATCTACGATTGCCTTTTTATTGGTTTTGTATAGAATATACCTAAATACATTGATTCTTTCTGATTAGGTATTTAATTAAACACATTTTTTCCCTCTGCACACACATTTCCTTTATACATTATACAATTTATATTATTCATTGCAACGGCATTTTGTTACACTTACGTTTACCATTGCATTGTCATTTGCTAAATTTACACACGGAATTATTTTATATTTCCTCTGATTGTCTCATTTTCTTCCCTTCTTGTCACTTTTCTTTTTCAAAACAAATATTTTACATGTTTTTTGACCTTTTGAAATGGTAAGAAATGACTAATCTAAGTAGAAAGTAATATAGCTACAGTCTATAGGCAGCAAAGTTAGCAAGGAGACCACACAGCCCAGATAGCATGGGTTTCAGCTGCAGAAGTCTTTGTCAATTCTGCTACCATTCCTATCCGGAGAGTGAGTGCGCCGACGGGTGCGAGGAACCTGGGAAACAACGAGCAATTCTCTTAAGATGTTGATGTAGATACTACTGTGTTGATGGCCATTATGGATATTTGGGAATAACGCACCAAACCTTATCTAATAATCATCGTACAATCGCCCACCGCTTCCAACGTTGTTAAACAATGATTCAGATAGAAATCAACCTGCTTTTAACACAGCAGATAATCACCAAGTTAACAGACAAGAAGTGTGTTTTAACCGTTGTCTTTCGCACAACACTCTCACAATTACAATTAACAACGTTAAATCTTTCGATAAAGATTTCTTATGGAAAGAGTGATGATGATGATGATGATGATAATAATAACAATAACAATAATAATTATAATTATTATATTCCAAATTGCTTACATTCATTCCATGATACCTCAAAAAAACGTTACCAATGCACAAGAAAAAAATTCCCCGCTTTCCCTGCTTATACGTTCAAAATAGTTTCTCCTCAGGTTGATAAGTACCAAATAATCAGTACTACCATCCGCGGTCGCAAAGTCGTATATTTCAGTTAAAAAAGATTCGATTCCTTGAGGGATATTTTTAGGAACTGCTCGTGCTCTTCTTCAAACTTTCGTATTTAGTTTCATTGGAAACTTAAGACGGCGGAACTGGTTTTAGTAGAAAACGTGTACAAAGCATGAGAGGGTTTAGAAGCAGTTAAAACATAGCAACATTGGGGTACATGACAGAAGTAATCGAACTTAAATTAAACTAAAATAATATACGTCTATAAAACTGACAATTTTAGACGTAAATTTGAAAAAAAGTGCCAACTCCAATCAATACTTTACTGGGTATAATTAATCAGGGAATGTCAAGATAATTTTGTACTTTTATGATAACGGCGACTGCAGGACTTGAAATCTAACGTCCAGCAGCACTCCGGCCACGGGGGGCTTTGTTTCTACAAGATATTTACGTTACAAAGTGAATGAAGTGGATAATTCCAGAACGAGTCTGGAAAGTAAATGTAAATGCGAGTACTGTAACATACAAAGTTACACTTCATGACCGTCTCATGTCTTGCGTTTTATTTCATAGTACGTACCAATTAATCTGGACACTGAAAAGAACTACCGAATACTTGGCCAACAAAACGGGTATGGAAACCTTATTCAGAGAAAAAGACTTTTATTGGGATAATAAATAATAATAATAATAATAATAATAATAATAATGATAATAATGTTGATAATAGAATGAGTTTAATTGTTGATATTATGCATTTGATTGATATTTTTGACTGCATGCCACTTTTCGGCGTGGCGTAGGTCACGTAAACTATCAAAGAGCAACAGAACACAAACTACCAAATAAAAATTATTCCATTTCTCTTCTCCTTGTCGCGCGTTAGCAAGAGGAGGAGCTGGAGGGCGGGCGAGTGAGCAAGCGATCGAGCAGGCAAGCTCGCGAGCGACTCTCTCTCAGAAATTAATCTACGGCCGGGTTGATAGCCTCGTCAGGCGGCTAGGCACCGCCGGGCGGGGGCGGCCGCGCTCCGTAAACGGGTTATGCGGTGGAGGCGAAAGGGGGCGGGGGGGGGGGCGGGGATGGGGCGCCCCCGGAGCGACGCTCGCCTGCCGCCTGCCGCCCCGCCCCCGCACGGCCGGTTCCTGCGTTG
This sequence comes from Teleogryllus oceanicus, assembly GCA_964035755.1. Lineage (NCBI taxonomy): Eukaryota > Metazoa > Arthropoda > Insecta > Orthoptera > Gryllidae > Teleogryllus > Teleogryllus oceanicus. The sequence goes on along the minus strand of CAXIVR010000005.1, from coordinate 104,004,126 downwards.
CCGCCGCCGCCGCCGCGCCGCCGCTGCCTAAGTGGCTGATTAGTGATGTTTACGGCCGATGGACAAGATTAGATGCTTCTTTGTTTTAAGAAGCCCGGTTCGACGCCAGCAGTGAGGAGGGGCAGAGCGGGGCGAGGCGGAGCGGGGAGAGGTAGAAAGGGGGGTGAGACAGAGCGAGGTGAGGCAGAGCGGGAGGAGGGGGAGGAAGGGGAACGGGGAAGGCAGAGTGGGGGAGGCAGAGCGGGGCAGGGAAGAGCGAGGCAGGAGAGGGATGAGCGACATAGGGCAGGGCAAAGAGTTGCTCGGGGCAGGGTAGAGCGGGAAGGAGGTAGGTAGGAGGTAGGGTAGGGTAGGGTAGGGTAGGGTAAAGTGATGTAGGGTAGGGTAGGGTAGGGTAGGGCAGAGCTGAATAGGACTGTGCAGGGCAGATTTTGACAAAAATTCAAGATTCCTTACTCCACGATCGGCGTCTGAAGATACGTACTAACGGGCATTGAAAAGACCTTGGCAAACCATTTTACACAGAGTTTTGGGTATTTCAATGCTTTCCGCTCAATGGGTGCCGCGTTTGTTGACAATGGACCAGAAACACTCTCAACTGAACATTGCCCAAGAGTGTTTACACTTGTTCAGAGGAAATCCCGGTCAGATGTTACTGCGATTCCGTCTGAACATTTCACAAAAGTAGATGTAACACAGATATATCATGGTTCGTCAGAAAGGAGAAGTCAAAATAGTGGGTGGAATGGAGGAGAAGAGCACCTCAGAAAGAGAAAACTTTTCCAACAGCAGGAAAAATCGTCGCAACGATTTTTGGGATTCTAATGGTGTGGTATTTATAGACCACCTTCAAAATTACAGAACTACCTCCATGGAATATGTCTCATTACAAGAGTAGCAGAAGGACGCTATTCAAGTTAATGACTCTCATCTTGCAAGGACGAAAGATCTCTTTCATGATGGTCATTCACCTTGACACATGCCTCGGATAGTTGTAGCAAGACTTCACGAATTTCGTTTTGATCTGCTTCCATCTATCGTATTCACTTGATTTGCCTCTCAGAGATTGTTTCATAGATTTTTTTCACGTTGACACATGCTTCGGCAATTGTTTATTTTGCAGAGTTGGATAAACCTCGTGTATAACGGAGGATAATTTTCATTTCTTCTTTTCATTTTTCTTAAAAGTTGGAAAATGTTTCGTAAGCGTGACTAGCAGGTTAGGAGACAGCAGCTATAAATACAATGGCCCAAGAATATTTTAAGTTGTATGGTAAAACATTGTGATAAAACCATTTATTTAGTCAGAATTAATATCAAGTAATGGACCACATGTTCAATATTCAAACAATAATTGTAAGACACAGATTACTGATTTTTTTGAGGAGGTTGATCCTTTCAACCAAATTTGCACATGTATTTTGAATATTCTTTGTTTTCTTTTTAAGAAGTAATTTCAAATTTTCTTAATTTTGTAATGTGTTTCTTGGATATGTTTGTGTGAATTTATGAGTTTTTCAATTATAGGTGATGAGTAGTCCTATAATTTGAATGGAAGGTATTATTTAAAGAATTTTATATTCCTGATGAAGATCAAACTGTGAAATTATATATAGATTTTGTTGTCTTTTCAGTGATGAGGCCTAGCAACGGGAGGATGCTGCACTCCGTACGCACAGTAAACATCTGGTCAGTGTGAAGGAGTGTAACTATCGTCCAGCTGATACAACTTTCTTTCCAGAAGCCGAGGCTGATCATTGTCCCGATATTTGAAGGAGTAGATAAAGGAGGAGGTCGTAATATCTAGCGGCTATTGAAAAACATTGTTCTTTGATTAGTTTTCCAACCGTCATTAGCAAAATTCCATTCCCAGAAACACGGAAATCGTCTACAGAATATTTTCTGAAATTTTCCGATTAAATTGCAATACCTTTTGAGTAGTATTCTTGCCAATAAAATTATTAGAGCGCTGTAAACAATATTATTTATTCAATGATCAGCTTCCGTGGCTAGCATCATCATCCTGATACAAAAAATAAGTATTATTGTAAGAGAGTAATATTGTTTAATAAATGGCGATTATCTTATAATTATAATATTTTATGCTCGAAAGCGGAACTGCAAGTGTACTCTGCAGGTTTGCCGGATCGAAACGTAGCTTGACTTTCTTTCAAGCCACAAGACCACTTCTCGCTTCAGCTGCTGGGAGCGACGTTCCCACGAGTATCACTCATCCATGTTCCCACGTCAGCGCTCGAATTCATTCTCTACGAAGAGGAGGCTGCGCAGAAAGCAAAGTCAACGCCGACAAGAGAAAAACTCGAGATAATGAGAAGACACTACGGTAATATAATTAACACAATAATTATTGAGTACTTTAAGTCACAGAACGTTTGATATGACCATGACTAAAACTGTGAGGGGTGATATTGAGACATATTGAGTTGAATCCCTTATGAGATTTTTATAATAAGAGAACACGACAGTTTCATGTAGTCATGTAAATTTGAATCTGTGAATCAAGGAGTTTGTGACCACTAACGGTGGAGGAAATGGGAGATGTGAAAGTTCAAATAACGTCTGAGCCGACAGCAGAGATCTTGGCAGAAGGTGTGAGCAGCATGCGTTGAATATTTATTGTATTTGATAATTATCATTTTAATTAATTTGTCAATTAATTAATCTTTACTGTGGAGGGACAGAACATTGTTTCATAGATTTCTTTTACGAGAGTTCAGTTTCAAGGTGTAAAATTCCTATGAAGAAGAGTGAACATGATTTGAGTACTTCTATTATTAGTTTCTAATGTATTTATGCAGGCAAGAATATTATTCATTCTTGTACTACGTAGTTTGAGAGGTGAGAAAAAGCCAGTGGTTCCGGATTGAGTCAATGCAGTCCGTGTTTGTTCTGCCCGGTACAGCAACAACTTTAAATGTGACGATGGTGTCCGATGATGGCGAATAATGAGTAGAGACCGCATAATATGCAAGTTGCGTAAGTTTGCGTATTTTGCTTGTTTTAGATCATTTCGTGCTTTTATGTATCTGGCATATATCAACATGTTATTACTGTTTGAATAAAAAGGCATAATAAAACGTATTCAAGCGAAACCGGCAAAAAGAAACTGTTCAGAGCACGCTAATGAATCGAAGCAATCTTTCTCTTACTTTTACTACGTTAATGTAGACTGTGTTGGAGTAAATCTGTGCAGGGATGAGTTTCTAGCCATTCACGGTCTTCAAAATAGCTGAGGTCGACTACAACATATGCAAAAGATGATAACTAAAATTGGAGTCGTAAAATATGATGGGAGAGGTAGAATACTAATCGACCTAAAAGTATACTGAAGAGGATATAAAATTGCACATTAACACCAACACTATTATCTTAATAATAAATAATTAAACTGAGAACTTACTATTAAGAGTTTTTCGGTATTACGAGAAATGGTCTAGTGAAAAGAATGTGAACCCTGTAAATGCTGGCCAGTACAGAAACTTTTTGGCCCAGAATTCAATATTGGATTGAAGGTGCAAAAATATATTTGTAAATTCTGTGAAGTTGAAAGCTGCATATTGAAATGCATACAGTCCCGAAATATTGGAAACAACACTCTTGTATTATTTTCAGATAATTTTCCAGGACAGAACAAGAACTGAAATATCGTTGCGCTATGGAATAGTTTAGAATTGACACAGTTTTGAATGTTTCGAGCGTATATTTTTGCCACGGCACAGTCATTTACCATGTAATCGTGTCTTCACTCGAATTGAATAAAATAAACTATTGAATTATCAGAATGTTTATTTCACAGAAGACTGGTGCGAATTAATTGCTCAATCAGAAAAGAAAAAGTGAGGAACATTGCTCACACAAGAGGATTGATTGATTGATTCATGTTTCCGGGCGCGTCAACTTCTCTGGTCATTAGTCCCGTTAATGTAGTGTTTTTTCTCGGGAGATGGCGGTGATTTTCCCCGCTGAATGGCGAGATCCGGCGCCGACCTACCGTCGGCTAGTGGGTTTCCCCAACCAGGACTCTCCCACCAGCGGGGCACCGCCCCAGCCGACAACCTCTAAGCTCCGACCGGTCTCCCGGGATATGTGGTAGTGTAGTGTATGTTAGTGTCGTACACGAGGATATTCTTCTAATTATCAACTATGCAATTGAAATTGCAAATAAATCCAAATGCGATAATGCAAAGGCTTTAAATTTCTCCAAAGTAGCGACGTTCAAATTCTTGGCAACTCGTCCTAAAAATGTTCGTGCAACATGATGTAAATGGAGAATTTAATGGAAATTACATGAGAAAACCGCGGAATAATTTCCGGAGTTGGCACTCTGGTAATAAAATCAGAACCCTTTCCTTTGAGTGCTTGTAAGGACAAATGAATGAATTACTGCTGGCAGAGGCTGGCAGAGGTAGCGTTTGGGACGACAACTGACGTAACACCTGAAGCAACGGCTGAAACGCTCCCTGAGGGACGGTTAAGAAGATGGCAGAGGTAGCGTCCGGGGCGACGACTGACGTAACGCCTGTAGCAACGGCTGAAACGCTGAGGTGACGGTTAAGAAGATGGCAGAGGTAGCGTCCGGGGCGACGACTGACGTAAAGCCTGAAGCAACGGCTGAAACGCTGAAGTGACGGTTAAGAAGATGGCAGAGGTAGCGTCCGGGGCGACGACTGACGTAACGCCTGTAGCAACGGCTGAAACGCTGAGGTGACGGTTAAGAAGATGGCGGAGGTAGCGTCCGGGGCGACGACTGACGTAACGCCTGTAGCAACGGCTGAAACGCTGAGGTGACGGTTAAGAAGATGGCAGAGGTAGCGTCCGGGCGACGACTGACGTAACGCCTGAAGCAACGGCTGAAACGCTGGCTGAGGCGACGGCCGAGGCGCAGTTCGCCGACGCCGCGGAATCAATTACGCGCGGAGCCATCCATCACGTGCAGGCAGCGCCCGCGCGGCCGCTGCGCGGGTTAATCCAATAAGGCGTAATTGCGCCAGCGACGGCCGCTAACAATGCGCCGACTAATGGCGTCGCTGCCGCCACCGCCACCGCCACCGCCACCGCCTGGGGCCGAACGTGTGCCCCTGCGCCGGCCAAATCACGCCGCCGCCTCCGCCGTCCCGCGCGGTTTGCAGTTTTTGTTTCCTCTCGGCTGGCGTCCTCGCCGCCACCGCCCGTGTACAGCGCCGAAGCAGACACCACGAAGAAATGCTGTTTGTATGTTGCAGCGCGTGTCACATTGGCTTTCGCCACGGGAAGAAAATTGGCTTGACAGAAATGCGATATGGTTGTCAAGGGAAAGGAAGATGTAATGGAAGTGTAGAGATTTCGTATATACTCTAATCCTTATCAATTTATCACCTTCAAGATAAAATATTTTCAGGTTCCTTAAACTGCTTTTTTACATAAGCACATGCATAAAAGCATATATATATCAGACTAATTGAGAAAGATAAATGGTCTTTCAATAAACCCTTCTATAGAAACGAAAACTTTTGGCATGAATACTACAAACAAACAACTTCTTTCTGGATTTAAAAAAAATGACAAAAGGCTGTGATATGACATTATAAGTTGAACATATGTTATTTGAAACATCCTTTTCTTTGTTCCTTTTACCTAATCATGCTTTGTGCAGTAGTTGGTGCAAATATGTAATTGCGGAGGAGCAAATGAAATTGCATTGGGATAAGCAGAACGCATAAGTCTCTATACTTGATGTTCAAATCAATATTTCAGTTACCCGGTTTGAATAGACTCTTAACATTGTAAGAAATTATCTTTACCTGAAGATATGGGAGGAAAACCTTGTCTTGGGAGGATCAAGTACTAATTTACAGGTACAGGTACACTTACAGGTACTTATTTACGAAAATAAAATTATGATTGGTAAGTTATTGATATTTGATTTACTTGAATATCTTCTAGAAACCATAAGAGGTGGATAAACCTTGAGGAAATCCTCAGAATGATCCACTTCCAATTATTTGTCAAAAGTTAATTTTCGAGTCAACTAGCATAAGTGTAAATTTGGAGGTCACAAGTAAGTGTTAGTTGACAGTAGTTCGTGAACTCTTCGTACAATGGTTTCTTTGATTATTTTTCTAACGTTTTCAGGAAATAATTAACTTTGAATAATTACGAAACAAAAAGAAATTTTAAAGACGATTGTCATAAAACTATATAATACGTGTACAACATACTATGTGGAATTACCGTATTGTGGCGTCATACGGGTGTAATCAGTACACAGACGAGATGTGTTGTAATAACTGTAGGTTTATTCACAATTTATACCGTAGTCACAAATAACCAATGTACTGTATACAATTAACTAACTAAATAGACCCCACTGCTAGGAGAGATATTTACAACGGCTACCACACCGCAACATACTACCTAATGTTTCGCCGTGCGTAGTACCGCCTGCCCTGAGACCGACTACATGTCTCACTAGTCACGACAATAACTGCCGGCTCCTCGCGTCCACGTTCGCACCTCTCACGAACGACCTTCGCTGCTGCCTTCAGGATCACAAAGAAGAAAGAGCTATTGTTCTCACGGCCCTTAAATAGCCCTCGCGACGCTGCCCACCGCCTCCATTGCCTCCGCCCTAGCGATGCGCACACCTTGTCAGAAAAACCCCGTGAGTCATCGCTTCTGCCTTTGTCTACGCATCCGGTGCACACCACGCACCACGTGCCCAACCCTGTTTTTAGCGACACGACGCTACAGTATCTTGCATTGCATTATGAGACAAATATCCAATCCAGCTGTAGACTTCATGCATTCTTTCTGCTGAGTACATCGTCCATAAGAGTCTCCACTTAATGACGAGACGTAATTACGATAGTCACCAAAGTGAGAGGTTGGAACAATGATATATCTCTACGTCAATTACGCGAATGCGACTAGACTAGACTAGCTGTCTTTTTACTTTTCCTCGACTAGGCGCAGTAGTGAGAAAAGCAGTGAAGTTATTTTTAATTATTTCATTATTTAATGTCAAAAATAGTTAAAAACTGCGTGACGTGCTGTGGGGAGAAGAGAAATAAGTGCACGATTTCTACAGCTCTGAGATCTCAGCTTCAATTCATATATTTATTAAGCAGAATTATAAATGCAGGTAGCAACGAGCGTTTTTTGGCAAAAACGGTATGAAAACTTTCGCTCCTATGTAATAACTATTTGTAAAGACAGATTTAGGCTATTATCCTCATCGTGCCTTTCGTAAAAGTATCGACTTAACTGCCAAGAGGTGATAGAGAACTATTATTTGAATAACTACCCCGCAGAGCTCACGTAAACGTGCACAGATATTGTGAAGATACATTTTTGTCCAGAAGCAAAACAAGGGGCGATCATTTGCCCAAAGGATCCGAGAAACTGAACGAATTACCTGATCGAGATATGGATCATTGTCGTAGGAGCTGAGGGATATTACTTGCCACAGGTATATTTATTATTTTAGAATTATACAGTCTAAATGGTAATTAATACATTAAACATTATTGTTAAGATAGTAATAAATAATAATAATAATAATAATAATAATAATAATAATAATAATAATAATAATAATAATAATAATGAGAAAATTCGATTTGATGGTTCCTGAGAAGAAATAAATTTTTCTTACCAAGATCTTTCCTAAATTGGAAACAAATTCCTAAATTGTGAACCTCATTCTCGGGACACTTGCCGCAAAGTGTATGCCTCACTGTACTCACTCAAATGTGCTTACAAATGCCTTCCACCCAAAACCAAAGAACTACTAGTAAAATCCTCTTACTCCTCTGCTTGATTACGGTGACATTGTGTACGGTAACGTAAAGAAATCAACGGCTGACGCTCTCAAAGAGTTCAAAATGTGTTCAAAAGAGTGTGTTAGGTTTCAATATAATATCAGAAAGTATGATTACATATCGGGATACTACAAAGCAAATCACGTATTAAACTTGAAAGGTCGTCGCATATTTCATAGTTTGTGCCTTTTCTACAAAATATTAAATACAGGTGTACCTACTTACCTCTCTCATAAAATTTCTTATCTTGAAACAAGAAGATTCGAGAAATCTTTGCTATGCAATATTCCTAACAGCAACACTAACTTTTACAATAAATCTTACTTAGTAGCGACGACTAGAGAGTGGAATAGCCTTCCAGTAAATGTTAGGAAATGTAAAACTCTGCGATCATTCAAAAAACATTTAAATACTATTTTTCTGAGCTGATATTGTATGATGTGAAAGTGTGTACTAAATGTGTTTAGAATTGTAAGGTAAATGTAATTTTTTATATCGCTTTTTAACAGTTTTTCTCCATTTCTTGTATTTCCTTAAGTTAGTACTTAAGTGAGTTCAAAGTTGTAAGTTAAATGTAAATTTTATAGGATTTTTAACAGTTTTGTTTTTTCATTGTTTTCTTAAGTTAGTTCTTAATTTAATTAACAATAGTATAATTAGTCTAAATTAAGTATATCATAGGGTTAGAAGGTTTTTTTGTGTTACCTACCAGTACTTTTCTAATTCATTATTGTCTAACTTTGTCATGGCTCTGACTGAATGCGTCTTTTCCCTTGGTACATGATGTTGAAATCTAAAATCGGCCCTAAGCCGTCGTCCTGACCGGGTGGTTGTGTGCATTCTCATATTGCTTTTATGATTTCATGAATGTATTTGAGATTTTATTAACATTTGATACGTATTGCTAAATTAATATCTCTCAGAATTTATATTTTCGGCAAACCTTTAGAGTTTTCCTGATTCAGAAATGTTTTTTGTTTTTAAAATGATCTTAAATATATTTTTTGTTGCTCAATGTTGAAGAGCATGCACACTTCCTTTGTTTTCCTGGTCGCTTAAGGCAAATGCTGGGACGTTATATTCTTGTCGCGTTTGTGAGCCCAGGGCATGACATCTGTAAGTTGTTTTATTTACTTATTACTAAGTATTATTATTTACTTGTTTTTATTTACTAAATGTATCTCTTAATTCAATTATTATCTATAAATTTATGTATTACGTGGTTAGGCGGAAGAGGGGCCTGATGGCCCGAGTCTCCCACATAAATAAAGTCATTATTATTATTATTATTATTATTATTATTATTATTATTATTATTATCTTTGTGAGGATGGATTTGTGGATGTGATACTTTAGTCTAAAGTAGGGAGCAGGACAATGGACAAGTTTCGACGATCTGTCTCCAGTTCTCGTTAGACACATCAAGTCCATAAGATCGACTTAAACTCTATTGATGGGAAATAAATGTTTTAAATTAAAAGTGGAAATCAGTCTTTTCCTCAGTTTTACTTAAACTACGGTTTCTGGGTCAAAGGAATACGCCGGGGTGGGGTTGACATCATACTCGGATGCCACTAAACCTTCCTTTCCCGTTCATGAATGCACTATTATATTACCGAAATATGTGAAACGTTTCAAATAATTAGGACCTAAACTGTCACCTTTCCTCCACTACACGAATTCTGCATTTATTAAGACTAAAATATGGATAAGGCTCGTATGCATTAGTTGAATTTGCGTGGCTGTACGCATGCACTTTTACGCAAAAATCCGCTGAGAAAAAGTAAAATTTCTTTCGAATCTGTATCTTCAGTAAACCTTTTGAATATCTCTAGACACCTCACCGATAGCCACACATGACGCTACACTGTAAATAACAGTAACTAGTTAGTTTATTGAATTCCATAAAGATGTGGTGTCAAATTTTCACCTAATTCGCACAGAGTCATATGACTTAAATAACAGTTTGTTGAATAAATCGTTTACAGTGAACAACTTTATAAATAATTGTTTCTGTGGTCAACGGTGCACATGGTTGACATTGATGTAAACAATTGAAATCTTATTTTCAGACTATTTGCATTTTGCGTATTTAAAAATATTTTCAAAATTTCTATTCAATTTATATTCTAATTATTTACAATATTCCAGAAAAACAATTATTTACAATATGTTCAGTTTTAATTAATTTTTTGGCAGCCAATAAAAAGTTAGTAAATTTTATAAGTAAAATATACCCCATAATAATAACCAAAAATTCTTACAAATTCAAAATTAATTTCTCAGAAAATAATGACTATTTTTCAAAACTATTACTTCAGAATAAAAGAAAACATACATAAATGGGCTCCAAAATTTAGCGTCTTAGCTCCCATGTTTTCAAGAAAAATATTTAATTTTAACACACAATTTAACATCGAAGGGATGATAAAGGAATTCGTTTCTCCTTAACAACATATTTCGCTAAATAAACTAAGAATATCGGAATAGTACTTGAATGTTATGTACTAATAAATAAGCATAATAAAATTCCCCTGCCTCTTTTAACAACTTTAAATGAACCTTTCACGTAGAGCTCATGAAACTTCATGTGGTTTCTAAGTGGTTCTTGGCTGCTCCGTTGGGAGTTGTGTAATGTAACACTCTTCATACTGCAAGGATTAAAAAGGTTCTCTTTCTATTACGGGCGATGATTTTCTCCTAGAGTGCCAAATCCACACTCATGAGCAGTTACATGAATAAAAATGGTGTCTGAATACGAACCGTTCCAGTGAAACGTTAATTGTTACAAAGAGTAACAAGTGAGCAAAACGATTTAATGGTGGAACAATGTATTCACACATGACACAACAATTTTTTCGTATTAGACAAGATTCTGCATTATACAACGTAATACTGTAGAGATATGTTTGCCCGGACCTCGATTTATATTCACATTAGACTTTTCCGTATTATACGGGTTCCGGATTAAGAAAGTTTTACTGTATCTGAAAATTAGTACTTTAGCATTCATTGCTAAAATAAACGAATATTCTGCCAGTGTTCTTTGTTAAAATTCTCCTTAGTGAAGGCCCACTGTAAGGCACACGGGTCTGGAATTCGCCTTCGCATCACTGCTGGAAGACGTGTTGTTATACCTTCCTGCAGGTATCATAATACATTTCTGTTCCTCTCCTTCCTGCCACTAAACTCATTTGATTCCAGCCAGTCGAGCATCCAAATCATCACAAACTTACCTATCATTAACGCACAATCAGTTCCTACGGAAAACAGAACAACTAAACACTACGACAACCAACACTTCCTGCACAATCACTCGATATCTGAAGAGCTTTTGGTCTCCGCCTCCACAGCTCGACTTCGTCGCCCGAGTTGCTGGCTGATCTGTTGTGGTCTCTCACTGATGCCATTTTCAATCGCGTGTCAACTCCAGGGTAGTTATTCATATAGATTGATTTGATTTGATTTTTCGTGTTTCCGGGCGCGTCAACTGCTTTGATCATTAGCACCGTTAGAGTAGTGCATGTTTTTCGCGGGAGATGGCGGTGATCTTCCCCGCTGAATGGAGAGATCCGGCGCCGACTTACCGTCGACTAGTGGGTTTCCCTTAGCAGGACTCTCCACCAGCGCACTATGGGGCAAATGACAGCAAAACCTGGCAGAAATTAAAAAAACCAAAATTATTTAGGGTGAAAATTTCTTATGGTTTCGTGCAAAGGAGAACCTGGACGAATATGTCCTAGCATGTCACACCGCTTGGGCTGTCCGTCTCCACCGTAGAGCTTTCAGTTCATGCAGTGTTGTAGTGACGGTCGTACGTGCTTATCATTAGTGAGAATTTATCTCTAGGTTCGTGGTGTTTTTCAGTCAGTGTGTGTGAAGAAAACCAACTTTTTGCAATGGAAGCTTCAAGTTCAGGTATTTAATGTTATTTAGCATGTGACAAACACAAAATCTAGGACTTAATATTAATAGAAATAAAACTACAAAGAAATAGCTTTTAACATTTAAAACTTACGTCTTATTTTGTGAAACACACAACTTTTTAATTATGTATCAAAGGTGATCAAGCCTTGATCTTTGTTTCTCGCTATTCAGTAATGTTCCAAATATATTATACAGCTGTTTTTCTTGCTACTTTTTGCTACTTTCTTCACGGAATGATTTTTACGGACGTGTCTGCACATAAAATACCGGAAATGAATTGTGTACTATGTGAGTAATTTTTTTTTTGGCAGGCAAGAGTTCGAATACTGTTCATATCAAGAGAAAAGAACTTTTGGATATTATGTGGAGCTCTAATGAGACAGAAACAGACAAAAAATTTGATTTCTTGACTGAAAAACTGAAGACAAGAACAAAGTGTGGTTCACGGTTTGTCAATACTACATAGGTTGATACGCATGTTAGAGTGCCTATTGCATTTGGCTTATAAGTTACCTATTAAGACGTGGCAAGCGCGAGGGAATGCTAAAAACACTGTGGCTGAAAATAAAGCTCGTATTCAGAGAGAGATTCGAGAACGCAGTGGTTTGATTGTGGATCAGCCAAAACCAGGATCCGGTAATACAAATACCAGAAATACAGCTCGACGGTTCTTTCAGAACCTTGACCTATCTGCTGAAATTACACGCATTGATGTAAATTTAATTAAAATGATGCAATAATTATGATTGTCGTATCAAGTGGCAGTGAAATTCATGTTGAAAAGTTTCGGGCTTTTGCTCAGAACACGGCTCGGTATTTTGTTAAAAATATCCATGGTACATGTCACCTACACTGTACAAGTATTTTTTTTATTCATGGACCTGATACTGTCTCGTCAGCTTTGCCTCCAATTGGACAATTAACAGAGGAAGCTCAAGAAGCACTCAACAAAGAAATACAGAGAGCACTTCTCCCGAAAATGTTCCCGTGAAAAACTAATAGTGATGTTTTAAATTTACTGCTCTTAAGATCAGATCCACTTATCACCAACAAGAGAAAATTACCTACGAAAAATGTGCAAAGCCTCCCAAAAGAAGCTCAGGAACTATTGGTTCATCCATCCGAACACATTGTTCATTCTGAAAATTATGAGACCCGCGCGGATGATGATTGCGATGACACAGTTCATACTATTGATAGCGATGATGATTTTTTAATGATTTAATATAATTTCACTATATTTATATTTGACTTTAATTTATGTAATTAGTAAAACCTTTCATTTTTTGCTCCCCCTTCAATAAAACGTAATGTAACGTTCTTTGTTGTTTTTATTTACAATGCGTATTCCTAGAAAATCTACTATTTTTTTGTCAGATGAAGAGGTATCGAATTGAAGTTACACCATTTCTTTCAACATGAATTTCTCTTTACAGTGATATGCAATACTATGGGTTATAGGTGTTCCTCGAATTAATGCCAGAAATGAGGCCCTCTTGCCCCACTGTGCAGCGGGCACCACCCCACCGGCCAAGCTCTAAACTCCCGACCGGTCTCCCGGAATATGTGGTAGTGTAGTGTATGTTAGTGTAAGTGGGTGTGTGTAATGGGAGAGGATAGGACAAGGAAGATGAAGGAAAGATCGCGCGCGGTCCGTGGCCCGTTTGGTAGGGTACTGCTCCGGCATTCGCCTGGTGTTGATCGGAGAATCCACGGAAAACTACCTATCAGAACAGCCGGCCGCTACAATTCTCCTCCAGACAGCGACTGAATTCGACCTAGCTGAAAAGCTATTGTCGAAAATTCTGCCGCCGTCAGGGCTCGAACCTAGGAGCATCCGGTCAGAGGCGCTGCAGTGACATCAGTTGATGCACTGAGCTACCGCTCCCGGTTTATTCATATTGAAACTTATAAATAAGGAGCAACATTTTTACATTAAACAAGCAAGAATTTAATTAAGCATCGTTAAGAATCGTCTTCTTTCGTCAGCGTGGACACCGAAGTCGGCGAGTACTACAAATAGACAATGAAATGTATTATTAATTACCGCCGTCAGTCGCCTTTGTTCTCGCAAACACTATTTAAGAGATGCTCTAGCCCGTTCTACTGGTAGTTCTCAGAGAGATAATGAAAATGATAACGATGATGCAGAAGTGGATGAAAAAGAAAATAGGATGCTGTTATAACCACAATTATGTTTCCAACAAGTGCAGTACGCAAAATAATTGAGCTCATACAAAGTACTTAAAAGAAACACTTTATTCAGCCGACCTAGAAAAATTCTTCAAAAACATTGAAACACCTTTAACAATCTACGCACGTGTAAATATAAAACAATCATCCATAAGCGTGCGCAGTCTAAAACAAGAAGGGGTAACTCCTTTCAGAGTCCCCCTTCCCATGGAACTTTTTTATTTAGACCTGTCATATTTTACTAGTAAATAAACAATAAAAAAGAATTAATACAAAAATACAAGGAGAAAAAATGTTAATAAAACAATAAATACATCTCACTTTATGTTGCAACCTTGCAGGATTGCCAGATGGAGAGCTTTTTCCTCACATGAAAAACAATTCTCCAAATTATCAGGTTAGAAAGGGCTAAAATAAGGGATTGAACATATTTAAGGAAAAAATATTTTACTGCCTGAGACTATGGACCCTTTTCAGTTTTCGGTCCTTCTGCCCGCACCCTCCGTACGCCCATGTTATTATCCTTGTTTATTTATTTATTTATTTATTTATTTATTTTACGTCAAAAACAGTTAAAAATGTGTATGACGTGCTGTGGGGGAAAAGTGAATTGTGTGCACATTGTCAAAATTCTGTGATCCATACAGTAAGTCATATACTACTTGAATTTTGAAAAAAAAGAAGAAGAAAAAAGTTCCCATGTTATAAAATATATTTTCAAGGATTAATAAGCAATACATTTTGGGTTCTTATCCATGTTGTTCTTTGGAATAATACTTCCTGCCGGGACAACATGGAAGCAATACCTTGAATAATTGTATTTCCCACTGAATTCTAGAAGACGTGCGCAGAAAATGAAGTTACATTTATGTCCAGAAGCAACACAAGGGGCCATCCCAGCATTTGCTCAATGGATCAGGGACACTAGACGAAAAACCTGATGGAGATGGGGGTCATTGACCCAGAAGCTGCGATACAATACTTGTTACATATTGTTTAGAATTATATAGTTCACTGTTAAAATTAATGTTACTTTCCTTGTGATGCTCAGTATAGTCTCTAATTGTATAGAAACAGTTATGCAGCAGAAACGATTTCACTTTGGATTTAAACTTTTCTATCAAATTTAATCGTTTAATGTCATCTGGCAAAGTGTTGTAAAATACTGTACATGTATTGTATGTGAATATGTTGTAATGAGCTGTTGATACTGTCACCCGATGAATGTGATTTCTACATCGTGTTATAGTAATAGACATCGGCATTTTTTGAAAATATATTTCTGCCCTTTAGCGAGTCGTTTTGACAAAAACCACTGATTCGTAAATAAACAGACAAGGTAATGGTAAAATTCCTAGATTAATGAAGAGTGGCTTACATGAATCACGTGGGTGGGATTTGGCTATTATTCGTACAATTCTTTTTCGTAATCTAAAAGTCTAGGTCCGTTCAGTCTACACTTCTTGAATTTATCGCATTTCAACACGCGGGCACTTTATTCCTGCCGCTAGAGATGGAATCATATTACAACCATTGTCACCATTCATTAAGCACATTACAATGTTGACTGTACCACGTTTCGCGGCCGCATCATCTCGAATTCTCTGATGATTATGATGCTGATGAAAAAATCAAACCAAAAAAAAGATTATGTTGAAATTATGAAAAAGAAGTGGAACGATGATTGTTACCGCAATCACAACCCCGACCAGTGCAAGATCCAACACGAACGCACTGTTAGGAACTACTTAGAAGAACCAACAGCCGTCCACTCAACCGCGCGATATCCGCCGCTCGTTTTTGCCCTCCCGCCAGGTGTCGCCAGCGCCGCGTTTCGCGGCCGCGTAATCTCCGTTGATTTCGGGGTCCGGCGCGGAGGCGCGTATTTTTCAATCTGGACCGTTGGGGCGGGCGCGAGCGACCGCGAGCTGCTCTAAATCAGCGGAGGGGGCTGCCCGGCGGTTATTTAAGTACGCCCTCCCTCAAAGTTATTTTTTCCGGCGCTGAAGTCTTCATTACGGGGTGCTTAAGTGCGGCCCGGCGGGCGGCCTAATGGGTCCGCCCGAGCCCCGCTGGCCGGCGCGCTGCCGATGTTCAATGCTCTATTAATGCCTAATGCGGTTAGCTGAAGTGCCCGTAAGTGGCATAATACGCTCCTAGCGTCGGTGAGGAGCGGAGCGAAGCAGCGAAGACCGGCGAGGCAGGGGCCGCGGAACAAAGGGTTGCGGCCGGGGCGTGGGAGGGGCGGGGCAGGGCGGGACGGGGCAGGGCGGGGGTGGGGAATAGGCGGGAGGGACAGGTGCAAATCATGCGGCTCGCCGTTACGGCCTCGTATTAATGAGTTTCTCACATACAAAAGCCGCGGAGGTGGAGGCCTGGGAGGAGACTGTGGAAGTATTGGTGGCTTTGGGAGATGCAAGTGGTAGAGAAGGCTAGGCGATGGCGGCTTATCAGTCGGGGAAGACGTTGCTGTAGAACAAGTGTTGGATATGCTAAGGTTTAGGTACGAGAATGACGCTGGTGTATGAACAGTAGTAGATTCAGTAAGAGATGAATTGCGGGTCATTTAACGGTTGTTTGGCTAAGGCCTCCCAAGAGGTGATATCGATCGCCGGCGGAGATTTGAATGCACGAGATAGCGTTAGCAATATCAAATCGAAATCAACGTATTGAACATATAAATTTCACGGGAGATCAAGCGAAGAGTGTGTAATGCGAAAGGATAAGATGAGTATTCTGAGATGAGTGAATGAATGGGTTAATGAGTGTTACTCGTTTGGCAACGAGAGGTATTTATAGCGTCATGGCTGCTGGGAGAAGAATTCCGCCCTGAGAAACGTCGCAGAAAAACGACATAAACATTGGCACCTGTGCTTAGGACGCGGCTTCTGACTCCCACCTCGGAAGCCTACGCTTTTGAAAACCATTTGTGGCAAATGGGATGGCTCAGAGTTGAAATTCGCAGATTCTTGGAGACGAGTGCCGGGTGGGAGTGTCGCAACTGAGGTAAGGGAAAGGAGGGAGTTTTAGGATGGGAAATTACTGTACGGTTAGAGAGCGGTAACGACGGGACGCCAGGGGAAAGTTGTGCTGAGGATGCGAGTGGACATAGAAATTCCAGACAGGCGTCGAAGAGAATAGGAGAGCGTCGCAAAGTAAATAAGCGTCGAAGGGCCTAGTGCGTGTCGATGAGATAGAAGGAGTGAAGCGAAATAGAAAGCGACACAGAAGGAGGCGCAGGATGCGGGAGGCGAGAGGGCGACAGGGAGGGCGAGGAGGGCGACGGAGGGCGACGGGAGGGCGACGGAGGGCGACGGGAGGGCGACGGAGGGGGACGGAGGAGCGACGGAGGGGGGAGCGAGGGAGGGCGACGGAGGGCGAAGGGAGGGCGACGGGAGGGCGAGGGGGGGCGACGGAGGGCGACGGGAGGGGACGGGAGGGAGCGAGAGGAATGGGCGAGGGAGGGCGAGGTGAGGGTGACGGTGAGGGGACGGGAGGGGGTGAGGGAGGGTGAGGGGAGGGGAGGGAGGGTGAGGGACGGCGATGAGGTGGACGTCGGAAGGTGAGGGGGGACGAGGATGAAGGGGCGAGGGATGCGGCGAGCGATGGAGGCGTCGAAGGGGTGCGAGTGGGGGCGCGGAGGCGACGGAGGCGAGTGCCGGAGGCGGGCAGTAGCGGCCGGTGTAATAACGGCGGGGCATTGTGCTCGTAGCGGGCGGCGAATTATCGGGCATAAAGCGCGCATGCGTAATGGCGGGGGTGGGGTGGGGGTGGGGAATGGGGGGGAAGGGGCGAGGGCGGACAAGTGCGAGGGGCGGGGCGCAGCGAGCGGGTGGCTGGAGAGGTGGGTTTCAGGGCATCGTGGGAAACGTAACAGGTACACGAAATGAAACGGGCGACTGAGATCGGCAGGAAACATTGGAATAGATGTAGAAGGCTGTTAAGCTCAGGGTTGCATTAAACGAAAAGGTCTTGTTTACAGCAAAAGCAGTTGAGACCAAATTAGCTCTAAGCATTTTGATGAAAAGAAGCACAAAAATATATAAGCAAATGCCAGGGATCATGTAATGTATATTAACGAAAACAGTTAAAGATAAATGCTAAAATGTAATTTTTTTCATTTCTAAGTAATAAGAAAATATCAAATTGTAAAAAATAAATACTAAAAATGCGAAATTAATGCAAGAAATCATAAAATAAATTAGATTAATTCGCTTTCGTGGAAGAATGAGATTCAGAAAAGTTAAAATAAAGATTGATTGCCGTGTGTAGCTCTGGAAATTTGCAATAAAATTTAAATTCAATACACAGGATACTGAAGCAATGGAATTGCACGAATTGAATACACAAATGAAGAAAATAACAAAGGACTGAAATTAATAAATCATATTATAACATACCAGACTGTCACACAATATTTTTATGGGAATTGGGGACAAAAATTTATTAAATTCATAGTAAAAAGTGTAAATGTTGAGGGCATAGGCATGCAGCCAGGGAAGCGGATGTAAATAAACATAGCTCGGCAAGTAACGGACAGAAGATTGTGATATAAGGACATGTAGGATTGGTGGTAAACTGGTAATGGGGTATGACGTAGAAGGAAACTCGAGATTGTTTTGTAAAACAAGAAACAAGAATGTATGAAAATTAGCGAGGGTTGAACTTTGTAATATTGGAGAGATGAGCTTTAGACCGTGTACCCTGTACATCGTACTGCAGACATTATTGTAAATGATAGATGCGGGACTTGGCGGAATTTTGCTGGGAATAATTGAGCAGTAAGGACTTATAAATATTTTGTGGGCGTAATTCTATTTGGGACTTTTGAATAATTCTGGCACCGGGAGTGCGCAAATCGGACTTGAAGAAAATACGGATGTGAGAGCGGGGAAGAGACTCGAGACATATCTTGTAGTTAGGGGATGAACTTTATATTTTATCACGTTAAAAGAAAGAAGAAATAGACTTTCGTGTATCGTGTACTAGTAAAACGTGACAGTCTTGGAGTTAGTGCCCATCCGTGGTAAAGAATAGGGAAGTAAGTGAAACAATTAATGAGTTGAGGAGGACATTGTCCCGGCAGCGGACCGAGAACAAGATACAAGAAAGAAGATTGGTCGGAGCGGTGGATTCTTCCTGGCCTCATCGTCCAAGAGCAGCGCATGAATGTCTAAAATAGTAAGAATAATAGCGCTATAGACAATTTTTACGATCGGTCATGACCAAGGTGACATTTCATGTTAAAAAGAATTAATCGATAAATAAACTTATAATGTTCTCATTCTGAAAAAGAAAAGCTGATTATCATTTCTTTAGCATCTCGTGCAATCCACAGTATAATAATTTATTTCCAGAAACAAATTTCAGATTCCTCTCTTCTTCCATATGGAGAGCGGATCGAATGATCGTTTGCTAGGAAGAAAGTAAGTACCGGCGACGATTATTTTCGTAAGACCCCAACCGGCAGAGCTAGTAGGATAATTATTTCCCTTTAAATGTGTTTGCGGGAAACTTAAAATCGCAACCCTTTCCTGGCGCCCAAAAAATTGATATAAATTCGGAAACCGGTTGCAGAAATAATTTGACAGAAACGGAGAGCGTTTTAATATCAGGACAGAAACACAAAGTCTGTATAAATGATTGTTTCATCTTCTAATGTTCAATTTATACGAGTACCAGAACTCGGAAAAATGTGATGAGCAATGATGAAAATTAAAATGAGGCAGCATTTGTTATACATAAGAGTGAGAACGAATAATTCCTAGAAAATCTTCACGAAAATTATTTTGTGTTTTTGTCATAATATTCGCATGGATTGGAAGGTAATTGAATCCTGCACCTTGCGAAACAAATCAAGAAGAAGAAGAAGAAGTAGAAAAATAAAAATAAAAATAGAAGAAGAAACGAAAGAGGACCAAGAAAATCAGACTGGATTGAGAAGGCAGCTAACAATGTAAGTGGAGTCTCGGTCGATCCATGGTTAGGCCGCTCGACTTCCGCCTCTAGGTAGAGGGGTTCAATCCCGGTCGATCCAAATGAAACATGCGGAAAGCTGCTTTTTTTTGGGGGGGGGGAAGAGGTTATCCCGTTTCCCCTATATCTCTAACAACGCACGATCATTCATATCATAGCCTAATCACCAATCCATTATCATCTTTCCTCCACATCAGGTCTGGTTCGAAATCTAGGAACTGGCATTCTAACAAAGATGACAGTGAGACATGTGTGGTGAGGGCATCACATATAAATCATGGAGCGGTCGCCGAGCCACTCTGTGGCACCTGTATTTTTTACATAAAGCTATAGCATGGGGATTAATTGAAATCATGAGGAATGTGCGTATTTAATTAAGAAAGGAAGAACGTTAATAGATAAGCCGAATCTGTATTTTAGAATAAAATGCGTTGGAAAGGCAGATAAGATGGCAAAAAGTTCCCCAAAACCAAATGACATACTATGAGCGCTTACATTATAATTCTAACATAAAAATAATATCTTTGAAAGGATTTTTGGTCCCCCTGCCACCACCCACACCCCTCTAGAGCTAAAAACATGGTTTTTAACTTTAATTTATTTTCGGCAATTTAACATTTTTATCTGACTGAAAACATGTGATAAATAAGAAGACAATTAATACTATCAGAAAAATATTTGTTGATACTTTCCCATACCCAAATTCAAACCCAAAACTATTTTTGAAAAAAATACAAGAAATAATTTAAATTGTTTTAGAGCCATGGAACAGGGTCGCAAAAATATCAAACTTGCGAAGTGTGTTTGTGTGTGTGCAGATAGGGCGCGAGCATGGGCGTGGCGAGGGGCGAGAGAGGACGAGGGAGGCGAGGGAGCCGAGAAGGGCAACGAAGGGCGCGAAGGGCGACGAAGGGCGACGAAGGACGACGAAGGACGACGAAGGGCGACGAAGGACGACGAAGGGCGACGAAGGGCGACGAAGGGCGACGAAGGGCGACGAAGGGCGACGAAGGGCGACGACAGGGCGACGAAGAGGCGACGAAGGGCGACGACGACGAAGGGCAACGAAGGGCGACGAAGGGCGACGTAGGGCGACGTAGGGCGACGTAGGGCGACGAAGGGCGACGAAGGGCGACGAAGGGCGACGAAGGGCGACGAAGGCGAAGGCGACGAAGGGCGACGAAGGGCGACGAAGGGCGACGAAGGGCGACGAAGGGCGACGAGAGGGCGACGAGGGAAGGGGACGAAGGGCGACGGAAGGGCGACGTAGGGCGACGTAGGGCGACGTAGGGCGACGAAGGGCGACGAAGGGCGACGAAGGGCGACGAAGGGCGAGGAATGGTGAGGAATGGTGAAGGAGGTTGGGGTTGGCGAGGGCGAGGGACGCACGCGCGTATGTGTGTGTGTGTGTGTGTGTGTGTGTGTGCGTGTGTGTGTGTGGGGGCGCGCGCGAGCGAAGGACGTGGGCCGGACGACAGTGATGTGATGGTCGAGGGTGGCGAGGGGCGGCGAGGGAGTGGCGAGGGAGTGGCGAGGGAGTGGCGAGGGAGTGGCGAGGGAGTGGCGAGGGAGTGGCGAGGGAGTGGCGAGGGAGTGGCGAGGAGTGGCGAGGAGTGGCGAGGGAGTGGCGAGGGAGTGGCGAGGGAGTGGCGAGGGAGTGGCGAGGGAGTGGCGAGGGAGTGGCGAGGGAGTGGCGAGGGGGCGAGAGGGGCGAGAGGGGCGCGAGGGGCTAGAGGGGCGAGAGGGGCGAGGTGGCGGAGGGGTGATGGGGTGAGGCGTGAGGGCGTGAGAGTGTGAGGGTGTGAGGGGGTCGAGGGGAGTACGGCAGGGGCGGGGTCAAGTGTCGCGGGGAGTGCCGAGGGTGTGGGTGTGGGTGTGGTATGGAGTTGGCCAGGGGGGAGGGGTGCGCGGGCTGCCTGCCTCGGGCCATACGGCGACCGCCCGTAGCCGCTCGCCGGCCATTGCGCCGCGGGGCGGCCTCCATTACGGGCAGAGGTCGCGCCTCCGCCCCCCCCCCACCCCCGCCGCTGACCCACGGCCGCTTTCCAATTGCTCCCACTCGCGCCCGCCAAATGCTCGGCCTGCACCTTGCGCCGCTCCGCCTCGCCCCGCCCCGCCCAGCACACTGGGCCACATGGCCCACATGATGCAACATAAATAAACCATCAAAATACGTATAATAGACAAATAAATAATATCTAAGGAAGACGTTAAGAAACAATAAATAAATGCAAATAAATAATCAATAATCTTAGGAAAGATCCCTCAAAATTAGAAACACGTCATAACCAAACGATTAGAGAACTAATAGTATCTACAAAAACGAAATGCCTAAAAGGCATGATATGACCAAAACAAATAGTGAACATTGGCCCCTGCAAAGAAAAACACGTAGTAGGCTTGATTTAATTGACTACAAAATTGATGATAAAGGTATGTGGAACAAATGTTAAGAAAACCGAGGCCTGTGATATCGAAGTCAGGGAATTCATAATGAGTAAAAGCTGAAGAGTAAGAGAACGAGGAAGAAGTTAAAGAAGTTAGATGAAGAGAAAAAATAACAAAGCCAAAGAAAAAAAGCTATGAAAAAAAACACCCAAAACAAATTCTTTCTTTCAAATCATAAAAGTGGAACCTCTTCAACGTGAGTGTGGGTCTTGCACAGAGCAAGCGATGTGCGTGGCCGCGCCCACTGTGAGCCTCGCGACCGCCAATCGCCCGCCAGATGGGGCGGCAGATACTCGGCTCGTTATCGTCCTCGCGGCCGTGTTATTAAGCGCGTTCAATGCGAGCGGATTTCTATTTAAGTGTTATGTAGATTTGATGAGGGCCCTGCCAATCGCCGTTTAGAGTTTGTTCCAATGTTCCGCGTTGTACGTGTTTAAATGGCCCGGTCATGCTCCTTTCTAGTCGTCCGCGAGGGTTCCGTATACCTTTCTACGCTTACGTGCCAGCCCGTTGGTTTGAATAAGCCAACTCAAGCGTAAAAGATAAGAACCCATTTCGATCCGTTAATATCTGCTTCAGTGTAATTGGGTGGGTTGTACGCACGACCAACGTATGAAACTTTTCTAAAAACGTTAACACGTAACCGAAACACACTGTAATAGGAAAAAGACTGAAATTAAAGTTTCTGTAATGATCAGTACTGTGGAATTAACTGTAACATAATGCTATTGCACATCTGAATGAGCATAAAATGTTGGGGCGTTTTACATTAGCAAGTAATCGAGTTCAACACATTCGTTTTGCGAAATACTTAATGAAACCACATTCGGAAAAGTCTCAAATATGACTTAATATTTTACGACAATTTTATTAATGAATTTATTCTTACTGTGAAGATAAAATATTTAAGAGTGTTAAACTATGAACAGAACATTGATTGAAGTCTCGTCTTAAAATTGATTGTAAAACATTAAATACTTGCAAAAGAGATCATAGTAAATTCAAAATTCATAATTTAATTGAAAACTACAACAATAAGATATACCTATTTTGTCCAAAATATACCTTATTGTGCTCATTGTGTTTTGTCCAAAAGAAAAGCCTAAATATTTGGTTCGCGTCTTCTGCATTCCAAGAACACAAAGGAAAAATATTTCAGTAATTATTTTAATATTTCTCTAAATCGAATCTAAAAATAAGAGCAACAAACGTGTTTTTTTTTCTGGATGAAACGTTCTGGCCATGTCACGTTATGTCATGTGCCACGCCATATTACATTTTGACACATCCGTTGTATTATGTCACGTTTATGATGTTGCAACGATAAAGATGCGTTGCGTTCCATTGTGATTTTACGCAATCTTCTATCTTCATAACCCATGAAGATTCATGTAACTTCATTTTCTGTGCATGTCTTCTAGAATTCAGTGGGAAATACAATTATTCAAATTATCGTTTCCATGTTGTCGCGGCAGGAAGTATTATTCCGAAGGACAACATGTATAAGAGACAACATTTATTGCCCTTTTATCCTTGAAAATAGATTTTATTACATGGGAGGTTTTTTTTCAATATTAAGTAGTATATGACTTAGTGAAGGGATCACAGAATTTTGAAAATGTGCACACAATTCACTTTTCCCCGCAGCACGTCATACGCAGTTTTAACTGCTTTTTTGACGTAAAATAAATAAATGGCTCACCAAGGCTTGCTCGTATGTTGGTGTTCAAAATGGTACATTCGATTTTTTTTTTGTTATTTAAGGTCGCATTAACATCTAGGTCATTAGCGGTCACTATTGGAATTAACGTTAAGGTAACTATGGTGATGAAGCGGTATGGTGGAAAGGGGAGAAAGGTCGAACACAAATATAACCATACCCGAGGCTGGACTCGAACCAGCGACCCTTCGGTCCGAAATCGCTACGACACTACTGCCATAGCGATCTCGGCCATCGGATTGGCATTTCATAATGTTTGTTGGAGCCAGAGCGGATTATAGTTAGGACAATACGTAGGTGGCAAGGTGAGCAATAAACAAATAAGGGAATGATACAAAGTGTTCCGAGAAGAA
This sequence comes from Teleogryllus oceanicus, assembly GCA_964035755.1. Lineage (NCBI taxonomy): Eukaryota > Metazoa > Arthropoda > Insecta > Orthoptera > Gryllidae > Teleogryllus > Teleogryllus oceanicus. Next base: position 103,979,689 of record CAXIVR010000005.1, on the reverse strand, counting down.
TTAAAGTGTTCGACGTGAGACATTGCGACATTTAACGAATTAATTAAGGAACCGGCTGAAGGACGGTGGGAGAAGAGATTCCATATGACGGGTCTAATTGGAAGAAAACAAAAATAAACGGACTCCTTTTGACAACTGGACTTACAGTATGGATGTGGCAATCTTGCAGTCGGTCTTGCCAAGTCGATTTGTGGTCGGCGTTTAGTTGGTTTAGTGTAGTAAAACAGGTCAAATAAATCATCTGATGGCGGTGATGGTAGGTTTGGCGGAATATCTGAGTGGAAAATTTTATTGAACTTGGATTTACCATAACTATTTCCTTCATGGTTGATAAGAAGCTTATGGCGCCTGTTCAGTAAACAAGTCAATAGAATGATAGTTTCACTACATTGAATTGTTCATCTTGTATTACAAATGTATTAAAGTATGCTCATGGACCATTGTATCGTTTCTAACGATAACGAATGCTAACGCTATTATGTTAAATATTGCACGAGTTTGTTCCTTAAACATACAAGTGCTTGATATTCCGTGAGTATACTTTTTGAAGCCGTTAGTGGTTTTCTAAGTCGCATTTCTTCTATTTTTCTTTGCAGCGTGTCCGGAGAGGAAACGCTGAAAATTGGAAAATAAGCTCTTCAGACAATTTTAAGCATAATTTGTTTTATAAACAACTTGGATATTCTGAACGGCTGAGCCACAATTAGAACTCAAAGGTTGGTTTGAAAAAATGCTTTCTAGGCAAAAATTTGCTTTGCAGTAGCATAGACAAAGTATCCTTGATATTGTCTTAAGTGCTTATTTTCCAATTTTCGACGTTTCTTCCCCGGACAGTCAGTAGAATTGTTGGGTTCATTGCAATCCATTTTATAACCTGATTTGCGCCGCAAGGGAATTTTGAATGCGAGCCAGTAATGTCAGAGCGTTAGTCTGTCACAATCTCGACGTGTTTGCGATGTAATGTATAAGAAATGTTTTTAATGAGAGAAAGGATTTGAAATATGGATTCGAATAAGTGTGTAGACAAAGAGGAGGGATTGCACGCAATTCTAGGGTCTGTAAGAAAGAGTTCATGGTTCTCATGTAGTCATTTGGAGATACAGCAGGTGTTTCTTATCACCTACATGTTTTTGATGGAAGCAAAAGTGAAGCACATCAGTTTGGATGTTGGTGTGTGTGTGCCCGTACCTTGACCGATTGAATGCGTTTTGTCGCGAAGTGTGTATGGATTTAGTTATCGCTGAATGTAAAACAATGGATGGAGAGCGGGTTTTAGAGAGTGATGAGAGCAAGTTGGGCGAAAGGAAGTATAACATGGGAAAAAGAATAGAAAGGAAATGTGTGTTTGTTGGTGTGGAAAGAGACTCCACCCGAACCTTTGTCTTAGTCGTTGAAAATCGCAGCAAAGACGAACTTTTGGACAACATTAAGATTTGTATCTTTAAGACATCAAGCCATAAACTTCCGACTTACCGGTTTTGTAAATAGTCTTAGTTGTTTTTTTTACTTTTAATATATCGAATTTAGGAATGTCATATACGGCATTAATTTGTTTTTATTGATTTTCGCTAGTTAAAATTCTCTTAATAAATTGTTTTTATTTGAAGTGAGTTGATAGATATATTTTTTCTTTCAGTGGTATTCGTAACGAGTTTGGCATTCGTTCGAGTAACGTTACTGGCTGGCGTATACCATGGCAAAATCACATAGCCTTCAATTACCTATAAACTTAAGTTTTTTCCTATTTTTCATTGCCGAACTGCAAAATTAAATTAAATAGAGAACTCGCTGTTCTCATTGTTTCCCAGAGGTTTATGATGAGGTACATGGTGAGCTTCAATTAAGCATTTTAATAGATGTTCTCGTAGCCCATGTAATGTAGCCCATCATATTTTTAAGACTTATGATGGAAGCTACGTTAATGTGGGTTTTATGGGATAGAGAACATCACAATCAGGCCCTGTTCCAAAAAGGAAATCACCATCACCAGAAAGTCAAATATCACAATCAGACCTAAATTTAGCTATATTACCTAAATTTAGCTAGAGGAGGTGAACAGCCTTTGTGTTTAATTCAACATCAAAGGCGAAAGTGACATTGGAAATCGAAAACAAAAATCAAGTTTGTTATTTATCTTTATATCTATCAGAAATGCTTTCGAATTATACTATTTCTGAGCATTGAAAAGTGCCCACGTTAATGCATTATCTCTGACTATTTTACAGTCTGTGAAAGGACAACGATAATTACAGCGTCGGGAATGGTACAATTGTGCCCGGCAATTTCTCACCCAGCGCCTGAGTCTGGGCGTACAAATCGGTTTCACGAGGTATCGCGCCGAGGGCGGGGCGCGCGTCGGAGGCGGGGCGGGGCGGGGCGGGGAGGGGAGGGGCAGAGCGGGGCGGGACGGCGCCGTGGGAAAGGGCGGGGCGCAGCTCTGTCCGTGCATGCACGTCCGCTCGCCCTCCCACAGACTGTTCCCTGCTGCGCGTGGCCTACTGAGCCGCCAAGCTGATATCGTACCGTCGCCAATCCCTAACTTCTCTCACAACAAAACAACGGACTCTTAGATTTAAAATTATTCCGTTGTTATGCTGATATTCCAAAAATATGAATACGTTTTTTTTCGTTTTATCTATGCATTGCGCATCGCGTATATAAAAAGAAGTTATTTAAGCTGTTGAAGTTAATGTTAAAAAGCAAGTTTAAATATAATTGTCACCTCCTTCTCACCATTTTTGGACGCAATTACGCTCGGAAATATATTCCGCAACAGTAAAGAAACCCAAGTTTTGACCATGTGACTGAGTAAAAAAATGTATTTTAGTAATTAAATTTGTTCAAAGAATTGGGCAACGGTACCGTGATTCGAACCATGATCAGGTGGACCAATTCTTCGAACAAATTTAATTATAGAAATTTGAACATAATATAGTTTCTGGCTTTATTGAACTTTCTACACCCTTTGGGTATAGAAAGTTCAATAAAAGCCAGAACTATATTATGTTCTGGGCGTACATACCAAAAGTGTGTCGAAAGTTCAATAAAAAGTATTGATAGAAATAATTCTTTAAAAGTGTATGTTTTGTAACAAAATTAGATTTATCGTCAGTATGATTCATAAAGTTGTAACGATTCATGTGATGCCGGAAAGACAATAAAGCGTTTCACCACTGCAGGTTCTTGAACACTCCTCCCTCCCCCAAAGAAACACGCTTTTTCAAGGATTATTCCAAAACATCCTGGGAGGGCGCGAAAACTAGACTGAGCTAGACCTTCCGATCTGATATATTAAATTCGACCTTTTATAATTGTGAATTTGTCGATGTTGCCCAAAAGCGATTTGAGGGCTAATTTAGTTTCTCGGCTCACGTTCCTGCCATGAAAGAGGTCTTCTTGACTTACTAAGAGCAGTGCGAGTCGGTCACACGGCGGCGTCTTGGATTGATTGATTTTTTCGGGTTTCCGGGCGCGTCAATTGCTTCGGACATTAGTCCCGTTAGTGTAGTGCTTGCCCCGGAGATGGCGAGAACCGGCGCCGACCTACCGTCGGCTAGTGTGGTTTCCTCTCACCAGGACTCTCCGTCAGCGGGCACCGCCCCAACTGGGACAAGCTCCAAACTCTCGACCGGTCTCCCGGAATATGTGGTAGTGTAGTGCATGTTAGTGTAAGTGTGTGTGTGTGTAAGGAGAGGATAAGACAAGGAAGAGGAAGGAAAGATCGCGCGCGGTCCGTGGCCCGTTTGGTAGGGTACTGCTCCGGCATTCGCCTGGTGTTGATCGGAGAAATCACGGAAAGCAATCGATCAGAGCAGCCTGCCGCTAGAATTCTCCTCCAGACAGCGACTGAATTTGACCTAGCTGAAAATCCTGCTGCCGTCAGGACTCGAACCTAGGACCTTCCGGTCAGAGGTGCTGCAGTGACATCAGTTGATGCACTGAGCTACCGCTACCGGTGGCGTCTTGGAGAGCCAAACACCCTCAGTTCTCAATGAAAGGCGACTGACGAACTCTGTGATATGGAAGGTATTCAGTGAAGTAATTATTGTCTACACTAGTAATATAATTTTAAACCATCGATTTTTAACCATCGATGTCGTAGAACCAACAGTGAAGCAAGCGTGTGCGTGTCATAGATTTTACATTTTCCCGACATTCAGGGACTAAGAGGATTAACTATTATTAGAGTGAAAAATACATCATTGAATACCTGCGTAGCGTATGTGTACTTTATGTACGTTAAGCGCGCATTTGTAAATATTTTCATTTCAACAGCACTATTGCTGTAGCCTCGGGAATCTTTTGCCATTATTCTGATTGCCAATCTTGTGTCAACTTGCGTTTAATATTCAATGCCCTCTTACCGTTTCTCTGCTTGTCTACTTCTACAGTAAACTCTCGTTAACACGATTTCTAAGGGACTGAAACAATCGGTGTTCTCGTTTTAGATATATCCTCATTACTACGTTTCTTAGGCGGGACTCAAATTTTGTTTGACGACTAATTTCGTGTTAAGCAAGTTCGTGCTAACTATGGTTTACTGTATTACTTTTGCTTGAGAACTTGGTATTCAAATACAGTAAACCCTCGTTAGCACGAACTCACTTAGCGCGAATTTTCCCGTAAAACGAAAAAGCTTTGGTCCCGGTCAGGGATGACGGTAATACGGACATTTATAATACTCGGATAATACACATTTTTATAACACGAACTCCGCTTACTTCGGTCCCTTGGAATTCGTGTGAATGAGGGTTCACAATATTCCGATTACTTTGTTTCTTCAGCTGCAAATCAACTCCACTCATCCGCCTTCTTTTCCGTACGTCCTCTGTGGCGTCATAGATAAACGCAGACAGACATTTAAAAATATGCACAAGATGTATTTACAACGAATGTACAATAATTACATTAACTGCTCTGAAAATACACACTTTACGGTATTTCCCAACCGCCCGCCTGTGGATACACCACGTATTCTAGTGAGGCCCCGCCTCGAGTACACTTTCTTACCGCGCCACTCATGTGACTTTTGTCACCTGTGCAACGCATGAACGGACTCCAGCCTGGACGTAAATTTGGGCAAAGCGCGAGGTTTCCAAATACAAAACCCGCTGGGATGAGCTAGTCGGCTTCTTTTTATAGTCTCCTTTTCGCCGTCGCGTGGGAGGGAGGTTCGCATGCTACCACAGTTCGGATTCGGTGGTATAACGGTCAGCGTACCGGACTGTTGTACCCGAGTTTGTGGGTTCAAACCCGATCGAAGCCGTGGTTTTTTAAGGGCGAAAAATCCTTCGTACGCCTTCCTTCGAGGGAAGTAAAGCCGGCTGTCCCATGTTAGTACATTTACTGCATGTAAAAGATCCTCAAGCCTAAATGACGCCTCTGAGCCAAATCGCCTGTTTCGTCGCCAAGTAATACTTTCTCTCCGCTAGGTGGTGAAAGGAGCGTAACGAAATTTGTGTGGTTAGATGGAAGAGCGGGTCTGATGGCCCGAGTCTCGCCACGTAAAATAAGGCATTAACTAACAGTTTAAGCCGCGCCCGCGTTCACCTGACATAAAAATATCCGTACACCAACGCCGTGGCGTCTAGGCTATACAGTTCTCACGTATGTGAGACTTCCGCTCCTCATCCCACGCAGGGCCGCCAACGTGACGCTGCACCTCATTATTCATTTGATCAGCTGAATGAAATGAATATTCAACTGATGGCATTACTTCAGTAAATTAGATATATAAAATATTTTGTGGTTTACCAGTTTATTACTGTATGTTTATGGCCATGAAATGAAACACAATGGTACACTTGGTACCCTTGGGGGCCTATCGGATTCCTTACGCTCGCGCGGTTCTTTTGAATACTTTATGCTCGATCTGCTACAACCAGATCAAACAACACTCGTTTTTGAATTCGATTTATTCAACGTAAGAAACGTTAAATTATAATAAATAAATGGCATAAGAAAAATAACTGTAAATATTATTTTCTTAAATTAACATGAAAATTGCAATTTTTAAAAGTTTCCATAAAATAAAAATTTCCATCTATCATACCCATTTTACTGATATGTACGAGTAATACATGTCTTGAATAGATATGGAGGCTTCTTTATTACTACTAGTAGTAATAATAGCAGACACCACTAATTTTCTAAATAGCTTTTGGCAAGAAATTCAAATAACCTAAAATTATCGTTTCATTAATGAAATTTATACTGTTATTTTCCATCCAACTTTAAAATACACTCTTCGCCTTTGCATTTTTTTCGAGATTTTACTGGAAACAAACTAACTTTGTTAGCTTATTCGATCTTTTCCGTAGAAATGTTCTGCCATTTTGTACGAACAAATCTGTTGTCCATGTCTATGAGTGGACAATAGTTTTTAGAAACGCCTTCTGTTTTATCTGACGCCATATTGACATCTGATGAGTATACTGCCTCTTTTCACTTTTGATAAAAGACAAATAAAGGTTTCGAATTATCGTTTGAACCAGCAACGAACTACTAAACCTTAAAGTTTTATATTCACCACGGCGTTACTTGATGTTTTGACCCTTAGATATGGAGAAATTCAGAATAGGGAGGACTTGTGTGGCACAATCTACAAAAGGTGCAGACGAAATTGACAGCACTGCACTCTGTGGCTAGAATTGAAACTTCTACATCGTTGAAGCGGCTGACTGAAGTGCATGGTACTGAATCTACCTTTGGAGATCTAATATAGATAGTACCTTTCATATTTTTTGTACTCCGCTATTTGCACACCTAGTTAAAAATAAAATAATTTGAACAGGAAAGAATCAATTATCATTATAAAAACAACCTTTTTCTGTACAGTATTTATAAAATATATTCTGAAAAGAATCTTACATGCTCATAGAGCAACACAGGTTCTGATGAATATGGTATTGTAGATATCATTCTTTAAACAGCTCTTGACATACAAATCTATAAATCTGTGTTAATGTATTTATAATTATATATCCAACTTTTCATGGTGTAACACAGAACATAAATCTATTTTACATATGGTACAATTAGCATAAATTGTTTTATATCAACATAATGAAATTACTTGCATATTAGATTGGATGTAGTTTGCCTTCAGTAACAATTTTTTACTTGACTGTAAAACTACTAATACATTACATAATCATACTAAAAATATATTGTCACAAAGAGTAAACAAAAATATTTGATCCCTTTATTTTTAGCCCAGGAGAGGCATCACTGTCATTTGGGCTATGGAATAAAACACAACATTCATGGCAATTTACTTGCAAGAAAAATACTTCCTGCTTATTTGCACTTTGTGTTAATCCATGTTGAAAAGTATAAATCAAACCTATCAAACCTATAAGTCAAACCTATTCATTTTCACCTCATAGATCTATATCTTCCAGATCTGCGGTTTATTTTGGAAACTATACATATTCCAATATGAATATTATTTGTTAGTTTAAAACACATGTTTTTTTTCTTTAATATTATCATTTTAATTCAAACCAAACAATTGGAGGGTAATAAACAGCCAAGATTCGAAAACATAAATTCAACATGAAGGTCTGCAAATGAGTATACTCTCTTGTGGAAAGTTAGTGACAATTTTTGTAAAAAAAAGTGTCCATTGAGCTTAGAATACTACCATCGTTTTGTCTATTTATTTATGCAATAGCGGTATTCCTCCAAATTGAATCACTCTAGGTCATTTTCTTGAAATTCAGATCTCTTCTTCTCCAGCTAACCGGGTTCAATACTTCAGGTCACAGAGTCATTGTGGCACCTGTAATGAAAACGTATTTGAAACATCTAGGGCAGAAACAACACACCCAAATTTTTCAAGTATTATTTTCAAGTATTATGTATTACGGGTGTTAGACTATGCGCATTACTTTTATAAACAATCTTACGTTGTCTAAATCGTACAGAACCATACAAAATATGGCACAATATTAGGTGGAAATTAATCACGTTGCGAGCTGAATCCAACATTTAATAACAATATACTAAATAGCTGTTTTAATTAGGCCGTATGACTGACAAATGTATTGATGTTATGAATTTGATAAAACAATCAAATGTGGAAGGCAGTAATGTATTTCCTATTTAATTACAGGAACTTATTGGCATAAATCAAAATATTTCATTTACCATCTCGGCTCGAAGAAAAATCTGAAGAATTTTTTCTTCACCCTGCCGAACAGCCTGGCGCGTCCTGGAGCCCAACATTTTGCCTTCGTGATCTGCTAACACTTGATAAGCGTACAACGCTAAACAACGCTTGCAAATGAAAAGATACAAACACGTTGCCTTGAGCATTACCCTCTCCATCAGGAAGAAATGACATTCGAAGATGAAATGAATGGTAGAAGTTTCATAAGGTCGCGCCGCTAGCTGAGGAGCAAATTACCAACGTAATATTGGAATGCTTCAATATTCTCGGGCTGAGGCCCTCGACTTTGAAGTCATCAACGGAACAAAAAAATCTTCTCAGCGTTCTAGATACGCAAATAATCATTTCATGGTTTAGCAAGAAAATCTGGTCCATTAATTTGTGTAGTGTTTCAACTCCAACCGAAGTACAGATACCAGATAAATAATTGGTTCAGTGTTTCGGCGAAATTATTATCCCAAAAGTATCACGTTTAAATTTGTGGTCATTAAATAAATGCCACTCATGGCAAGAAATTTCAGTTAAAGTAGAGATTTGTTAATTTCTAAAAATGTCGGGGGTTTTCTCTCTATAGAATAAGAATGGTTTGTCTTGGGTGTCTGATTTTAGTGTAATAGAGAATACTTCTGATTTCAATTGTGATCCTCTGCGCTTGCTTGAAAGAGACATCCATATGGAAAGATGGGTTTTTTTACCTCTTCAAAAATTTAAAATTCGCCGGAAACAAAAAATTACGATCCAAACAAATTTGTTGTTATTCTTAATTTTCTATTTCGTTTATTTGTGAATTATTCGCATTCAAACGTATCAAAGTACGAATGAGTTTTACTTTCTCGGGTACGTACGTACGTGCGTACTAAGTAATACATGTAGCACAGAGGAAGTTATGTAATGCTGCGACAAATTGGTGTCGAGATTTCAATGGAAATCGAAGTTTTGGGGTTCCCTAAAATCCAAATTTGTTTTTTTTTCAGTATGACCGTTTTTGGTACTAGGCGTGTATTCTTGCTTCATCTTAGCGTTGCACCTCTGGTGAGTATTTTTACGTTGAAATTGTTCATTGGTACTTCGAAAGTTTGTAATAAAAAGGAATGTATACCAGGTACATTGTCAGGCCATAATATTGTGTGAAGATGGACGAACACTCCCCTTTCGCGAGTTACCAAAAATCCCTTTCGCATTTCGAGTGCCGCCTCTCCTCTCTCGCTTCCTGGGCATCCCCGTTCGCCTCAACCGCAATTAACAGACAACCCAAGGGCCAATTAGTGTGACGCTGCAGGGCGGGCGGGCGTCATGCTGGGGCGGGGCGGTCGCGCCCCGCGCGGTGTCGCGCGTCTTTCATCATCTCGTCTCTTCCAGACGTGCTCTCCCTCCCCTTCCCCCCTTTCCCCTCCCTCATCGCCCCTCTCTGTCCCCCGCCGCACAATGGTCTGAACAGCATACACGCAAAAAAGTTGTTTTTGAGAAGCATGAAACGCAACGCCAGACCTACACTAACGTACCTTTGCTTTTAACTGACCGCTGTTTCTCAACAAGATATCACCAGGGGTCCGAAAGTGTGCGCGGTTTTTGTATGTAGACGCTGAATTGTAAAATGTTCTAACCACGTGTTTTTGAACAATAATATATTAATAAATGTATAATGTAAATGCATCAAAAAATATGTTTCTATATCTAAAAGACTTTTCACAATTGCCTATTTCGGCAGAGTAAAATTTCTTGTTCGTTATCAATGGAAATGTACCGTTTTAATTTTTTAAAATAATTTTTGTCTAATAGAAGAAAGATAGTTATAAGCTAAATAATAATAAATATATTCTTTTCCAGATAAACTCTCTTGAAAATTAGAGTACTATATTAAAGGGTACGGAATAGAAAATGTTCTCATTTTTCACCCGTGTTATTTTGAAATAGGGAAAAAGTGTTTGAAAAATAATGTTAGAATTAGAGTTCAACATTTATTGCCATAAACATATTTTGATATAAAGGTATAGTTGCTATTTTTTTAAGAAAACAATGAACGCCTTCTCAGAGAGGCGAGCTAAGGCCTCGTGCGACCTGTCATTGAGGGGATTTGTGGACATCGGCAGCTCACAAGGAAAGTGATATCTTAAAAATTCCAATTTTTGAATTATTTAGAAAATTGTTAATTTTTACTAGTAAAACGTCATATAGATAACTCACACGAAATAGAGTAAACTATTACACGTTTTAGCACAAAATGACGTGTTTGCTCAGGCTAAAACTTTTCTTCCATAATTTCTGAGAAGCCCCTTTTTTATAATTTCTTTCTTTCTTTCTGAAAGCCTTGCATCGCCTTTCACATAAGATTATAAAGCACAATAGTTTTAAAAAATCTTTTTAGGGGCAAACATTCTTAAAGTATTGTACCCTTCCCTAAGGTAGTAGTTTTCATTATAATTTTAAAATATGAAGTAATTTTGGTTAGTTCATTTATTGATTTTGAATTGAAAATTCTATGTGATAAAATAAATTTTTAAATTTATGGGAGGAAAGGAATATCACTAAGGATTCTATGTATATTTGAGATAATGGAAACTTCTTCGGTGGAAGTTTAAATACAGGGGTATGATTGAATTTGTAACACTTCGTGTAAACATTCTTATGAGACGTGTACTTTATTTCCAAGTCTGCCCTAACCCATACGTTTCAGAATATCAAGTTTTACGTTTACTTGCTTATACGATTTGCTTCACGAAAAAGGTATAATAAAGATGATCGTTCTTCAATAATTAACTCAGTTCTTTCAAACAACAAAAAATTTATTTGCATTCGGATCTCGCGGGTTGAGCATCCAATGCATACAGTCGGAGTTCAGTATGAATGAATAATTATTATCCGCGCTTGCCAATTATGAGCTTGAACTTGATACTTCTAATGTTATCCATAAAGGCAATTCACAAGCCTTAATAACTTACAGTAAGTTTTAAATCGCAATATTGCAGTATCTTTCATAACCACACCTGTTATCCAATTCCGTAAAATTAAGACAGCCTCATCGACAACCTTCCCGTGTTTTCCTCATCTGGAAGCTTGCAAAACATGGCAACCTTTGTAAACATTGCAAAACTTGACAACAACGGAACTTGGCAAAACAAAACAACACTTTCAAAACTATCAAGTACAAAAATAGTAAATACGTATTAGGGTTTGTAACAATACTAATGAAGAGAAGAAATGTGGTGAGATCAAGTCAATATGAACATTCAATGAAAGTAAATTTAATTCGTCACCTTCCTTGTGCACCGAAGTTATCATGCATCCTCCGCCCTTGGCCGAATCACGTACTCTGCGCGCATTTTCACCCAGAGCCTTTCAACCTTCCAACTCCATTGAAAATGAACGGTGTACCATTGACTGATTTTAAGGTCAGACCTTAAATGGAACGTCCATTTAAATGAATTGAACACAAAATCAAGTTCATTATGCTACGCGTTTAGAATTCTTTTATATTCAGTCAGCCTTCATACTGCTGGTTGTGTATTTCCGAATGTTCATTCCGTCTGAGATATGGCATAATATCCTGAGGATTAACCTCTTATAGCCTCAGACCTTTAGATTACAAAACGAATTGTACGAATAATAACCAAATCCCACCCAGCAAATCCAAGCAGGCGCGTAAAGTTACAAAAGATAGCGTCGATGTTCGCGCTTTAATTAGCGGTTTCTTAAATGTCTATATTATTAATAATTGAACACTTAGAATACATTTTCTGTATTTATCACAAATTAGCCTATTTTTATGTGCGAAAGTTGGCGAGCCTAACCTGCAGCTGAACCCATGGAGCAAAGAATATAGGGAGATGGCATGACGGCACAAACTTGAAGTCACTTCCGCCATATTGGTGAGTCCTGAAAGCTTGTAGCGTAGACAAACTGCGTGTGAGTGCTCAGTGACTGTGCTCATGTTCAATTGTGTTGTTTGACATAGTTTTTAATATTTAAAAGCCTTGTTTAGATTAACAGTTCGTAATGGTTACTTATGTGCCTAACGGCTGTACAAACCGTACGGGAAAACTGGAAATTACTTTCGACAAGTTAGTAGCTGCTCCATGAAATTTGAAACATTTGACACATTGTAAGTTATTTGTAATTTTTTTCTTAAAGATTTCCTGCAGATCCAAAGCGGAGAGCATTGTGGATTAAGAGCTGTCCGAAGAGACAATTGGCAGCCTAGCAATTACAGCAGGTTATGTTCGACTCATTTCCACGAACACGATATTGATAGATCTTTATCGTGTGTACGTTTGTGTGTGTGTGTGTGTGTGTGTTTGTTGTGTATCGTGTATGACATTGTTAGGCCTGTAGTAACGGAAGGCATGGGTTTGACAGACGTGTTTTGGACTCACCAATATGGTGGACTGCCTTCACTTTCTGAACACGGAAGAGGCTGGTAACGGCATCTCCATGTATTCATAGCCCCATGGCTGTATCCGGAGAAATTAGCGCCCACTATAGTAACACTCTCAGACTTTGTGTCCGGTTTTGATGGAGAGTTGCAAGGCCCTGTTTTGACCCTTTTGAGACCACTGTGAGCCGCCGCTGCATCGCGCCGCCCCGCCCCCGCGGTCGCGTCGGCGTTCTTTTGTTTCCGGGGTCGGGCGGCGGTGACACCGCGGCGCGCGCGCTTTCATTGTTCGCCGGCGCGTCCCCGGCGTTTAGGGCTTAATTAGGCCGCGGGGAGGCGCCTCGATCGCGGCCGGATTCGCGCCTGCGCAGATGGTCGCGCCGTGCCGTGCCGTGCCGCCTTCGCCCCGGTCGGAGGCCCCGAGTCGCAGGTCGGCGCTCTGTTATTTGCATGGCGATGAGGCACCGGCCACGGCGATTAGGTTACGGCAATTAAGATTGGATTGTCTTAATAACGCGCGAGCGTCGGAAAAGAGAGGAGCGGGCGCGGTCGTGCCTCTCAGGTGCGCCGCTGGAGTAGGATCTTCATGGGAAGAATGTTGAGGCGGTGTTGCATCTGTGATCTAGAACAGGGGTCTCCAATTGCGAGAGGTTCACAGCTAGATTTCCAAAGAGGCTTCATGTGCGTGGGCCATGTACGAAGTATTTGGGCAATGGATGTGATAAGAATGTTTTAGTTATCCTTTCACTCCCTCTCCTGCCCCAACAAATCTACTCTGCACGTCGCAAGGAACCAAAAAGAAGTGCCGCGAGATTGGAAAACACCATTTTGGCATAGAATTACGCCCCGCACAGACTTACGGTTTTTTATATTAATCGCAGATGCAGAAGGCTGGAACCTCGTCAAGGAACCTCGCCAACAGGGACATGCGTAGCTAAGCGACAAATTAACCCTAAAACTATTAGTTTAGGAAACGCAATTTCGTTTTCCAGGCGTAAAGAATAGAGTCCTCCACATAAAGTAGCGATAAGGGATAAAATTCGAATTTGTTTCCATATCGAATGGCTGTACAATGTTCTCTTCATTTTAGAAATCAGAATCAAACAAGCAAACAAAAGTAATACAATCTCGCTCAACAAAATTATCACATCAGATGTAAAAGTAGTAAAAGCTTTTAGTTTTGCAGCACAGTTCGAAGTAAAACAATGAATTCAAAGAAAACATTGCGTATACGTGAGGCTAAGAATTTTCAGGAGAGTGGGAGTTGAAAATGCATCACTGATGTCACCAGTCGACCAGTGAATCAAAGGAATGACATTTATGCAAATGGCTTCACTAGATAATTTTATGCTACATCGAATTCGTTCTGAGAAATAAGGCACAAATTTCAATCCAACGTTCCTCGCCACAGAGTTCGAAATAGATTATTTGTACTACAGCGTCATATGTTGCAACACAGTATTACTTTACTTACTTGCACAAAATGTAATATTCGATTCGATTAGAATGATAGTTGAATTATTTTTCTTTTTTGAGTTGTGGCTTAGAACGATCTACGGACGCGCCCGACATATATTCTGCGCATTCATTGTCGACATAAACTTAGTACTGTAAATGCAAATTATTACTGCCAATTTCTGAGCAACTTAAAACGTGCGCATCTCCTTCAAAATCTCAAATTTACCATCCGCGATGTCATTTTCCTTCACGAATATTTTCGGATCCATACATCTGTTCAAATAACATTAATCAAGTTGATGTTTCGAATTATACTCAAATACCTTCCCCAACAGTCCAGAATTATTGCTCTCAGATTCGTTTTATCCATTCTGAGAAGCACTGGAAGGACCATGGTTTGCTGTTAAAGCTTTCGTGTTCAACTGAGAAGTAGCTTCCTTTTTTCGATAATCAGATGAAAAAAAAGAGTATTTAGTGGAGAAGTTGTTTTCTCGAGTCAGGGGAATACGTAGAAACAATTTTTCACTGTATTACTTTTCTGAAGTATCAATACATTTGTTACAACCATTGCTGTCAATAGTTTCCTATTTATTACAAAAATTATTTTCTTAATGTTGTAAAGGATTGTATTCGTTTCTATTTCGGTTTTAACATATTGTACAAACGCTCCGGTTATAATATCAGATTTGACGCCAAGTACAAAATGACATGAATCTAAATTATGTTGTTACCATTTTTAGTAATATATTCATTTTATATAATAAATTGCCTTCATTTATTCACAACTTTAGCCGCCATCACTTTCTATTGAGAACTTGCTGTAGTACACACTCTTCATGGAGGAAGCACTTAGCAGACACCTTTGGACACCCTAACATCGCATAACTTGACGTCTGAATGCCAGACCATCATTAGATTATGAGGTTTTGGGCGTGCGCCTTGTGATGAGTGTTTATTGTGGGATGGAGTCGCTTTCCTTTGATGCTTTCTCTCAATGTATTACATTAACTCCCATATACTTTGTTCTGTCTGTATTTATTCTGTTCACGAATTTACCACACCCTAGAGTCAGAGAACGAGACAGTTGTGACTGAAATGAAAGCACGCTTCTGATTTCAGAATAAACTTCTCACAAATTCTTCTTAATTTGGAAGCATATATACAGTTTTTGGCCTGATTGCAGGCTAATTTCATTATTTAATGTTTTCTCATAATAAATCTTGGTACTTAAAAATCACATATCAATTTTAAAACCTAAAAATAATGAGTATTCACATGAAATATTTTTAATATCTGAAATTTTGGGGTAATTCTTCTTAAGGATAATTGTCAGTTAGGAAGCCAAATTATCTAAAGGGAAAATAAAAGATCACGTTAAATTTGTCAATTTAAAAAAATATTTTAAGTCAGTATTCGCCATTCGTTCTGAGCTCCCCTTATCTCGGCTGTCTCCCATACCTATCTCTTACCTCGAGCGACCCTTATCCGCACCCTGCCGAGGAAACCCATACATCCATCTTTAACAGTCATTTAGAGCCGTATTCATAGTCTTGACTTATAATAAGAAAAACCTTAAGGAGTTCCTTATAACGTTTTCCAATTCATGGTAGCAACTTATCCATCCACATAAGAAAATACTTATAGCTATAAGGAAGGTCCAGCCTCCACTTCATAAGTGAACCTCTCTTGATGCGTTGAAAATTGTCGTAATTTGAAAGAAATGGAAATGGACGACTATTTCAAAGATTATAAGGATTTTTACAGTGGCATCTTTTGTAGCAACAAGTGATATGTACGTCACATGCCAAACCCGTTGAAAATGCACAGCGATCAAGAATTTAAGAAAAAATATTGTTTTACTAAGTCTTGTTTTGTACACTTTTTCGTAACATTGGTGGCTAAAACCACCTCTAACTAATAGATATTTACTGATTTCACCACCATTTAAGCCTTTGTTTAAGATACTGGCACTATTTAAGAAACTGTGTCGGTTAGGTTACCTCACGGACGCAAGCATATGATAGTCCCCGGCCAGTTTGATGGAGCGCTTCTGGCAAGATTCAAGTGGCTTTGAAACAGCCAATACGCTGTTGCCATACGAGGCACTGCTAGCATGTATCGTCTATGAATACCAAATGTGTATAAGTATTTTCTTATCAAAAGTAACTTCTTATAGCTTAAGTATTTTCTTATCCTTTAAGTGACGACTATGAATATGGCCCTTAGCCCTATTACTCGCCGAAGTACTCCATACCTCAGTTCATTGAAATCGGTGTATGAACGAATTATAGGTGAATGGGTGCTGGAAATTGCAACGCTTAGGTTTGTGAAAATAATGAAATACAAATAATGAAAACATCCATAGCTTATAAGGGATTCAAACCCACAGCCTTTGGCGCACCGCATGCTTAGACGCACCTGCCCCAATTCCCTGCCCCACTAGGTCAGCACGCTCAGTAATTAAATCATTTTTCGTCATAAAAATGTTTCTTAAAAAAACTCTTCGTAAGGATTTAACTTCCTTTGAAGATGTAACAAGCCTCTATGCTCAAAACAAGAACTGTGATATGAATAAATATATCGAAGGCACTTTATACATTCCTAATTCAGCAGCCTTTAACGTTCAAATGAACGTAATTCAAAGCAGTTTAATAACGAGTAATGATTGATAACATTCCTCTTACTGACACTTAAGTATTAAAAAAAAAAAAAAATTTTTTAATATCCTCTATTTAAAACTGTTAAAACTAAAGTAGAAACCAAAAACATAATGATAAAACTTAAGAATGATGAATGGAAATGCATCTCTCAAGTTTATTTTGTAGTAAAATTTAGCCAGCTATCATGTTTGATAAACGATGAATTTGTGTATAAGAACTAAAGTACTCTTGTACTATTATCCTACATTAAAATAATATTGTTTCGCTTTTTTCTACAAATGGCTCGTTAAAAGACCACATATGATTTGGTGGCGATGATATTAACGGTAGCGTCAGATTCCCATTGCTTAATATTTTCTACACAACGTTTTTGTTTGACCACAAAATGTTTTTTGATACAATGAATCGAACTTCTGACTCCTCTTTAAACAGCCAATCTGCAGTTTCGTAGACTGGACTCAGCTTTGTGGTCTGGATTGTAATTCTGGATCACTTAAAATTACAATTGCCAAACATTTAAGGATGTTATGTGTTTAACGAAATGAAGTTGCCTTGACAATCCTGTGGATTATTGGATCGTGTGGAGGCAAACCTGTAATGTTCTTGTGCCGTAATCACATTTTTTTCGTTTACAAAAATAGATTAAAAGAAACAAAACATTGTGTAGTTTGCTTGTCGAATGCATTTCGCCTTCACTTCAATTAACACGTTTACATTCAAGAAAAGAAACTATTAACCGGAAGTCAGAAAATACAATTGAATAAAAAACAAATATTCATAATTTTTAAAGCCTACTACACCATAATTTTTGAAGTTAATTATTCTAATTCATATGTACTTACTTCATAACTATAATGAGTATTTCCTACATTTTTTAGGTAATTTAATATACTTTAATATACAAATAGCGCTACACACACATTATCTATAATTACTTTGACATTTGTAGAAATTTTAATAAATATAAAATAGTTTGTTAACAATATTCAATTAATATTATTCTTTTGGGAATAAACACCGTAATTTCAACTGAGTAGGTGTAAAAAAGATGGTGAAGTATCATTAAATCGTTTTTGTTTTAAATACATTTTGATGGTTCATCCTCAGAACAGCAAATTCAAAATTAATGAAACATAACTAATCACAAAAATGTTCATAAGAATAAACAATTTAAAATCTAGTTAATAACATTTTTTTAAAATTTCGTTTATAAACTGTTAAATTAAAATATGGAATTCAAAGATGCGAAACTAATGGCTTGCAAATTCCTTAAGTATCTTTTAAATTGTTTTCACATCTCCATTCAAAATTAATCTTGTCATGAAATTGTTTATATACTTTTTCTCGGTCTTTTGTGAATAGTTCAAGAAAGGAAGACCGCTGCATGAAACAATGTAGCTCACTAAACAAAACTTTTTAAAATACCCGTTTGGCTTATTGATTTAGTAAAATTAAAAAACAAATTAACTACTTCGCGGGGATAAGTAACCTGGGCTCTGGCTCGAGAAATTAAGTCAAAAAATCATGTTGCTGAAGTTAAATCGTCTTATTGGTCATATTCATTGTAAATTTAATAAACTTATACAAGTAAAAACGATCGCATCTGATAGTTTTCTCACAATTCGTAATATTTTTTCTAGGGCTTTCTCCAGCCGACAGTCAGTTACCCTTTACGTCCCGATGGGACGAATACACTAGACCCAACACACTTGCCGGCTTCTCTGATCTGGGATCAGCAGAAGAATGCCCTCCGCGACAACACATACACGAGAGAAGGGACAAACAAGCCTACTCAAGGCGGAACTCAAACCAAGGACACTTTACACCGAAGCGCTGAGTCGGTACACGCATAATTCGTATTTGTATTTCAATAATAGATAGAGGGAGATAAATTGAGACAGGGTATATCCGCGTTCCCATCCTTTCTCTCTAATCAGATGAATAAGTTAAAAACATTTAAATTTAAATAAACAAATATCGATGAAAAATGTAACACACGCTTTCAAGACCAATTATTATCCGAAGGTCACGGCCAACACAATATGAAATACTTGTGGTCTTTCAGAACGTGAGGCTGCGAGAGCAAGCGTGGTTTCATTTAATCTAATATATTTTTACATTCAAAAACACCGAAAAGTAAAATATTGTAAATTGTAAGTAAACGATTTAGACTTTTACATACACCTGGTATTATTCTGCCTTTGTTATCTCGTAGCTCGTTCAGTTTAGGTTTGATGCCCTACAGTACCTACAGTAGAAATTCATAGAATCTCACTCCGTCAATTGTCTTAATATAATTGTAAATTGAATACCAACCTCATTGCAGTAGATCTAGTAGAGAGAGAGATGTATGTACGAGTTTCCACGAACGCAGCCACAACAGCAACCAGATCGCCATACATTCGATAAAGCCGGGGCCGTCCATTGCAGTTTTCGTGAAGATAGTTCGGCGACCTTCCGCGTTCGAAGTTCATGTTATGTTATTCTGTTACGAACCACACTTGTTTCTTTGTATTTGTTTAAAGTAACACACTTAACAATGTCCTCATCAATTATCATGCTGTGCATCGAGTAGTCTGCATTAAGTTGAATAGAGACCAACGAAGGAAATGTCATTGCCACAACGCAAGTTGGCGAAAACAAGAACGGGGCACTTCGCAACCGACTTCCCTGCCCGGTAGCTGTCGCGACACTGACGACAAACACACGATCCTAGGAACGTTAACACGTTCGCCCAATAGAACGAATTAGCGACTCTAGCCGACTTAAGAACGAATCACAACCGAATCTCTTGACCTGTCTTTAAAAACGTATTTTTCTGATGTAGACCGAAGTCACTGCCGAATTTTATGTTTACTAAAGAATTGTGACATGTAAAAAATATTATATTTTCGTTCGTTTTGGTTTTTAATTTAATATTCAGTAAAAAAAAGAACTTTTTTTTTTAAAAGCTGATTTATGTTTCAGCATGACAAACCATTTTCAGTTACGGAATTTTTGCAGTGAATATTTTTTAATGAAATATGGTTTATTGGCTTCTAAGCGGAATAACAGTTCAGGAAAACCTGAATTTGTAGTGAATATGAGGTAAATGAACCATTGTTAATTTGGTAAACATTATAACTATATTTCTTTATATTTTACATGCTATTGAAAATTGTAAGTACATACACTATTTTCTGGGCAGATTTATTAAGTGGAGGGATCATTTTTTAATTATAAAAAAAAAATTTTTTGAAATTTAAGACGCATATCTGCATGCGCCCCAGACTTTACGTTTTCAAAATTGTAGATTCATTTATTTCCGGTTTGTTAAAATATTGGTTGAAAATTTTCAATTTTATTGAAAGTTTTCAATTTCATTAAAAATACACAAATTGAGCTCGCTGTGTATAGAATTGTACTGGAAATGTAAGTAATTGAAGAGGTGTGGGAGATTGTTTAAAAACCTTACGTTATGTTTGCAAGTAAGCATTGAAAATCGAAAAAGGTTGGACACCGTGGTGTAGAAAATATCTTATGATGAAATTGATTTTGAGGTCACCGCAAACTTGCTCAATTCAAGCTATTTTCGTAATCGGCTTACTTCTAGTGCACCTAGTGTACAACAATGTTACGCAACACAGGATACTATATTTGTAAAATGAATAACTTATCAACCTGAACAAGTAAAATAATGTAATAATAATAATATTATTATTATTATTATTATTATTATTATTATTATTATTATTATTCAGAATAACATTTCATTAAAATCAAAATTTTCAAAAATCAAAACATTGTCTTAGATTATCAAAAGATGATGTAAGTTAGCAATTAGTGATGTTGCCAAAACCTAATTGTGAATGTTAGGAAACATTGTTTTCAAGCTCTTGAAAGACCTTCTGGCTGAACAAAGAATGAATGAATGAATAAATAAATAAATAAAAGACAATTGAAACATTATTGAAGTAAACGCAATTTATTTCATTTAAAAAATGTTATAGGGGGAAAAGATGGTAATGATAATCGATTCCACAGTTGATAACGACACTCAGTTCATGGTCTGTGGTGTTGTCTATTGCTAGTAAAATATGTACCTCTGTTTTTATAAAAATTAGAATAAATACATAACTAGCAATAATACCCGTTCGTGAAGACAGGCAGTTTTTTTTTCATACAATTCTGTGCATACAATTAAACTTACCAAATTGGAATAATGCTCACTACACAATAGTCGGCAAATACTTTTCGATATAAACTTACTTTATAAATGAGATGTTAATTTATTAAAACTGTATTGTCAACAAATATTGGACTCGGCTTCATTTCTATTTTATTTATGAAGAAACAACCAGGAAACATCCCGCCAACAATTTATTTTTCGAATGTGATTAATTTTCCAGAGAGTGAGAGATAATAAGAGAGAAAGAAAGAGAGAGGAGAGAAAGAGTTATTTAATTAAATTTCTTTCCGCCACAGCAGGTTTCCCGACCGGTCTCCCGGCATGTGTGGTAGTGTAGTGCATGTTAGTTTAAGTGTGTGTGTGTGTGTGTGTGTGTGTGCGCGTGTCTGTGTAAGGGGTGAGGATAGGACATGGAAGAGGACGTAAAGATCGGCGCGGTCCGTGGCCCGTTTATTAGGGTACTGCTCCAGCATTCGCCTGGTGTTGATCGGGAAACCATGGAAAACTACCGATCAGAGCAGCCAGCCGCTAGAATTCTCCTCCAGACAGCGACTGAATTCGACCTAGCTGAAAAGCTAGTGTCGAAAATCCTCCCGCTGTCGGAACTCGAACCTAGGATCTCCCGGTCAGAGGCGCTGCAGTAACATCAGTTGATGCAATGAACCACCGCACCAGGTCTCGATCTCGAGTTTACAGACACTCACTTTCCGATGATTCGAAAACCTTCAAAGATCTTCAAAGTTAAAAACCTTGCTTCGTTAACTACACTTGATACACACACTCCAGACGAAGCGACTACTGCTTTTGGTACATCGATTGCCATTCGCGCCACAAAACGAAGTAAGACCAATTATTAGAGACTCCAAGCACGGCGGCGTAGCATTCACCAATATTTTTCACCACTCTAAACCACTGTTGAGCATCTGAGCATGCGTAACTCGAACTGCGCACGCGCAGAACGTCGATATTGCAGTCGAATGCAATGAGCTGCGCTGTCCCTATCGTAGTTTGTCTGGAAAATGACATAATGAACAAATAATGACAGATATGCATTCATTCTATTAATTTAAAGTTTTAAGTAGATTTTTAACTACAAAACCAATTAATAAGAGAAAGTGCTGACACATCTGGGGTTCACTATTTTTCTTTTTTTTAAATTGCGAAATTTGCTTGAGGAGAAAACTCATATTTCTTTCTAAACGAAAACGCTGTGCGCTATAAACATGAAGACATATAAATTAAAAGACTGCGCATAGTTGTGTTTGCTTGGTTACGAAATGAAAATATAAAATTTGGTGCGAGTTGTATGAACTCATAGAAAAGAATAATTAAGGGATGTTGTGTGGGTTATTATAAACGGGAAGTTTGTTAGATAGGTAGAGTTCGCTAGAGAATTAACGCCTGAATGTGGACCGAAAATATTCACATGACGTTCTGGTTTTAAAACCCAATTAGTACAGACTTCCGAATATTGGAAGTTTGGCGAAACATTGGAAGGTACTTCAGCAAAGTAATCGATTCTAAGTAAGGAACAATATATCCGCAGAAGAAAAGGTAATATTTGCCGATTCACTCGAGTTACATGAATTCACGAATAATATATTTGCTTTGTGTTTGAACTTTGTGTTCCTATTTAAATTACCTATTAAAAGAGAGAGGCCGAAGGACATCGACTTTCGGTGAATGGCAATTCAGCTTCTGATGAATTTATGGGTGTTACCAACGATCGCGGGCATTTACGTATGCATACGCAGTTGCGGTAGCATTAAGTTCAGAAGATTCGTAACAAAAATGAATAAAAATGAATAAAAATGATTTACGTATGCACGTGGGGCATTAGTCCCTTTTTCTCGGGAGATGGCGGTGATCTTCCCCCACTGGATGGCGAGATCCGGCACCGACCTACCGTCGGCTAGTGGGGTTTCCCCCTAACCAGGACTCTCCCACCAGCGGGCACCGCCCCAGCCGGGACAAGCTCTAAACTCCCGACCGGTCTCCCAGAATATGTGATAGTGTGGTGCATGTTAGTGCGTGTGTAAGAGGAGATAGGACAAGGAAGAGGAAGGATCGCGCGCGGTTCGTGGCCCGTTTGGTAGGGTACTACTCCGGTATTCGCCTGGTGTTGATCGGAGAAACCACGGAAAAATACCGATCAAAGCAGCCGGCCGCTAGAATTCTCCTCCAGACAGCGACTGAATAAAAATGTATTTGAAATTACCGCGCGTTAACATTTGTCCTACGACTGCGTAGACTTCGGCGGCCGGATTTTGTATTGTCTAGGCTATCCGAGATGATCAGTGTCTCTAGGTGGCTGACGAAGCGGCCAACATATTGTAGCCTTCGTCAGAGCGGCACGCCCTGAGGCGTAGCGAGCAGTACGCTTTGAGAAAGGCGACATGTTGGCCGAAACGTCAGCCACCAACGACAGATGCTCGGCTCACCCCGAATAGCGTATACAAATTTTGACCTCCGAAAACGTGGCCCCCGCCCACTGCGCGCCGCCCGTCTCGTGGCGCGCTCTGCGCCGTCGGCGGCGGAGTGAGCGCGGGCGCAGCGCGGCACCGCAGCGCGTGAAATACGAGTGCGCGCGGTGACCGCGAGCGCGACCGCGACGCGACCGCACGCCCGCGCGCTCGCCGCGCTTAAACGCTGCTAATGTAAACCCAAACCCGCGTAACAATTTCCCCGCGCGTCACTCCGGACGCTCACTCGGCGGAAAGACAGAGAGACAGAGAGACAGAGAGACAGACATAGAGATAGAGATAGAGATAGAGAGATAGTGAGATAGAGAGATAGTAAGATAGAGAGATAGTAAGATAGAGAGATAGTGAGATAGAGAGATAGTAAGATAGAGAGATAGTGAGATAGAGAGATAGTGAGATAGAGAGATAGAGAGAGAGAGGAAGAGAGAGAGGAGAGAGAGAGGAGAGAGAGAGGAGAGAGAGAGGGAGAGAGAGAGGAGAGAGAGAGAGAGAGAGAGAGAGAGAGGAGAGAGAGGGAGAGAGAGAGAGAGGAGAGAGAGAGGAGAGAGAGAGGGAGAGAGAGAGAGAGAGAGAGAGAGAGAGAGAGAGAGAGAGAGAGAGAGAGAGAGAGAGAGAGAGAGCAGGCACAACCGCGGGAGGAACCGTCAGGTGGGATGGGGAGGATTCAGGGGGGGCATGGACCCCACTCCAAAAGGTCTAGAGTTTTCCTTTGTTATCTTCTTTTATTTGGCATGATACAAATATTTATGTTAGAATTATGTAATTATTTAACAAATATGATCATAGGTTCACTACAAAAATAATATGTAATATAATCACAAATGTTAATTATTTAACAAAAATCTACGATGGCGCCCTCGAAATTGATTGGATAGATCCGCCCCTGCAGACGTCGATGAGGAGGATTTGAAAACGAGTTCTGGAAGGAAATAGTTTCAAACTTGCTCCAAGCTAGGATTAGGTGCTCTGTTTTGTACTTGTTTTATTCACAATTCGACTGTTTGTTCCTTGTTTTCTTTTCATTCAGTGAAATTGTATTGTTCTTTGTTCATGTATATATCTACTGAATAAAGTACCCGTTCTTCGAAGGGTTTCTTTAAAGCACGTGTTTTACGAGTATTTGTTTCAGACACCTGCATGCATTTAATAACTCTTAATAGAGATAATATTGATTGCAAAGCAGTCGGCAAATATTTTTCCATGAATAGTAATAATTCACAAATGAGATGTTAATTTATTAAAAGAACATTGTCAACTAACATTTAACTCTCCTTTACATTTATCTTATTCAGAAAATACCGTACCAAAAATTTTATTTTCGAATGTGATTAATCTGCTACATAGATAATTCATTATTTCATTGAATGAATATCCTTTCTTACCGGCAACAGAAAAATACTTTACACAAAAGACGCTGAAGGAACCAACATCAAAAGCTGCAGGGTTTTTAGAAATAAGATTGGAAAATTAATCCACTAAATCCATCAATTAACACGAAATTTCAATTTTAAACTATGAGATAAAGTAATAAAATTCCAAATCAACAAATCATCTGTACATTCTATAGAATATTCTAATTATATTTGTATAAAAAGCGGCACAAAAAAGGATAGTTTATTTCCATTTGTGGTACCTCACAGAATGAATATTGTAATCTGCATTGGAGATGGGGTGGGACAGGGCAGGATGGGCAGGGCAGGTTTAAGTGAGACGGAGTGGACGAGAGCGGGAAGTAAGTGGACGGGAGACAGGGTCCGAAGCCGAAAGCAACAATAGAACGTGAGAGGAGCAATGAGTGATAGTGGTTTTGTGGTTTGGTTCCTATGGAATATGGTTTCAAACTTGTTCCATGCGGATTTGTCCATCAGTTCTCTTTGGATGTGTTGGTTTGTTTTCCATTAAAGACGCGTGTTTCATTCGTTTGTTTGTTTTTCATTAAAGACACAAGAGACAATGAGCTTTCGGTCATTGTGGTTCTTTAATTGCGGAACCGAATAATTTTATATTTTACTGATTACTTTCAGAAGGTAAGTTATGGGCTCCTCTCTATTTGAATCGTCCTATTGAGCTGGGGAATATAATATGGGAAAGATCATCAGGTTATCTACTTTCTGCAAAATAGTGAAGGAGTGTGTGGAACGGGAAAAGAATGTGTGTGTGAGAAGGGAAGGGAAGGATAGTTTCACAGGGTGAAATGATTTGTTATAGAAGAGCGCCTATTATTATTCGGAGGACGCATTACAATTCAACGAGCATCTTTGATTTTTTGAGGCACGTTTTCTTTCCGCGTTATACTTGATACCAGTTTCATTTCAATACATTTGATGGACGAGTTTGTAGAAGACTAGGAAGAAAATTCAGAATCGGCTCCCGACTTATCACTCAACATCTGTGGTAGTAGTGTGTGTGTGTGTGTGTGTGTGTGTGTGTGTGTGTGTGTGTGTGTGTGTGCGCGCGTGCGTGTGTGTGAAGGGAGAGTCTAGAATAAGGAAAGATTACGCGCGGTCCCTGGCCCTTTTGGTACTGTTCCCATCTCTCCTGATGTTTACTGTAAAAACTTCGAAAAGCTACCGATTAGAGCAATGGCCGTTGGAGTTCTCCTTCAGAAAGCGGCTCAAATCGATGTCATTAACCTAACTGGTTAACTACTGGCTAACACTAACTGCGTGGAAAATCCGCCGCCGTCGGGACTCGAACCCTGCAGGGATGGGGCGGGGAACAGCGAGGGGGATTGAGATCGCAGAGGAATGTGCAAAGGGGATATACAATAGTAGCATCGGGATATTGCTCAAAACGTGGTGGATTCGTGGATCTGACAATGTGTCATGATAATGGAGAACATGAATGATTTCATGGTTTGGTCTTTGTAAATGACATGCGGAAGTGGGTTCGTACGATAATGCTGCGCATTGCTCTCGGTTTCTTTTTCATTGGGTAAAATTGTAATTTAACTCGTTCATAAATCAACACAAGTTTTGGGGGACAGGTGGGAAATGAGGACAACGCGGGACATGGCGTTGGAAAGGTGGGAGATTGAGTGGTGACAGTAGGGGAATAGATGGAAACGGTTTATGTTTCTTATATTTTCTGCAAATTGAGACCCTTTCCAAACTTCTGTTTAATTTTTGGAGATTTAGCGCAACTCAGGAACGAGCAGTAATTCGAAATCTATGAAAAATTAAGTTGAAGGAATGGAGTTAAAAGCAACACTCCATGATTAAATGAAGCGATCATTTGTTTTTCTTGACATTTATTTTGATTGAAGGTTAATTGCAATTAAAATGTTCACTTGTTTACAATGCCGGAAAAAAATCTGTAATGCACAGTTCAAGGGATGGCCGTTCAAAGATTGGATCCAGTACAAAATTGTTTTTGCATTTAAAACCATTATTTACAAAGTAAGGAATGTTCACGTACGTTTACCTAGTAACTATTATTACTTTAACAGAATGCTTATTAACATATCGTTTAGTATATGGCGACCTTCATAGATATCAGTGTTAGTAGTATGACGTAATAAGTAATGTGGTTTGTAACCAAATCATTTCCTTCTTTGAAACTATTGAAAATTCACTTACTATATTTAGATCAACAACACTTACCTGGTACTATGCAGACGGAATTCCAACATTCCATGGCATCAGGAGCAATGAAGAATAATCATGTATATGCTGATTCACACTATCTCTTGCACTACATAGGTCAGTCGAGTAGAATTGGAGTAGTATTTACATTACTTCAAGTATGCTTGTAAAAATATTGATTGATGTTTCTGGGAACCTCAACTGCTATGATTATTCACCCCGTTAGTATTGTAATTTACTTATATTCTGGAAGGTGACGGAGTTCCTACGCTGAATGGTGAGATTCGGCGCTGACGTAAACCTCGACTTCTGGGGATTCCCCCGCCCCCCCCGGGTATCTCCCTCCAGCAAGGTACCGCCCCAGCCAGGACAAGCTCTAATATCCAGACTGGTCTCCTGGCATGCGTGGTAGTGTAGTGCATGTACGTGTGTCAGAGAAGATGATAGAGTGAAGAAGAGGAAGGAAAGATCGCGTGCGGCCTGTGGCCCGTTAGAATATTTCTCCGGCATTCGCCTCGTATTGATCGGAGAAACCGATCAGAGCAGCCGCCCGCTAGAATTTTCCTCTAGAGTTCTCTACCTAGAGTGGAAATTCTGCCACCTTCAGGACTCTAGCCCTAGGACCATTCGGTCTGAGCCGCCGCAGAGATAACGGTAAGGATGGCTGTGGACATAACACAGTCGGTATAAAGAAAAAAGATATCCATCGTGTTGCTAAAAAATCGCTAATTATCATAATTACTTGTTACTAGCCGATCCTGACACCTTCACGACGGGTACTCGACTTAATTTTTGTGTTAACTATGAAAATTCATATTAAAACCAAAATTACGTGGCTATCTTCGCAGATAGAGAATTACATGAAAAAGTATCGACAGAAGTACTTTTTTAAATGTATGTTCACTAGACAATACGTTAGTTGTTTAATATCTTCCATATACTGAATCATTTCTTAAGTAGAAGTAAAGTTAATTTAGGATGAATCCGCAGTGTTTCAAAGCACTGTATGTGCCTAGCCAAAACATTGCTTTTCTGGGATTATTCCGGAGTATTCTAGAAAGACACGACTAAAAGAAGTGTCAATCGATTCTCCTTACCAAGACCCATCTCACCTCCTTAGGTTGCTTTAAAACTCCCCCAAAATGCGTTTTTGTTGCTTAACCCTCCAACGCTTTTCCTCGATAAATCATTACAAAAATAGTTTTAATTATCGCCAATGTGGTGAACCACGTCCTAAAGATACATGTGATGCCAGAAAGATAGTGTAGCGTTTCACTAAAGTTCTCATAGTTCCATTGAAACCATAAAACACATGTTTTCATAGAATTCTCCCAGAATATCCTAGGGGGAACCGACTATGAATTATGTATATCGATGTATCATGTAGAGAGAAATCAAATCACTACGTCTGTAGGTGGTGAAAGCCATTCAAAAACATTTTAGTTACTTGAAAAACACGTTTTTTTAGACATTTCTCAGAATCTTCTGTATGGATCCTCGAAAAAATAATCAGTTTCCCACCGGGACATTGAGTCGCGACGAATGACACCTTATATGTCTTGAATTGTGAACCTGAAAAGTGACGGCCGCCGCACGGATTCAGGCTACTCGATTATTATATAAGAATAAAGGAAAAGTCTGGAGATCTGAGGAAAGCAAAATCGCAATGACAATAACCTTTAAATGTAATATAGTATACAGATGCCCAGGAAGGAAATGTCGAAACTTCAAAAATTAGCTCTATCTATAAATATAAGGCATATTTTGTGTAACAAACTTTTCGCATATTCTGAAAGGCTGAGCCGTAATAGGTTCTCAAAAATGGGTTTGAAAAAATACTTTCTATGCAAAAATTTGCATTTCATATTATGTAGTGCATAGTGCAATTTGCATAGTATGTACATAAAATGTTAATAGGATTATATGATGTATGGCATTCTTGTTTCTGATATTTATCCCCTCTGCTTTTTAGTGAGATTCATTTGTGGCCCAAGTACAAACTAACTTATATCAATGTAACTGTAATAATTGATTGTGAATAATTGAGTGCGAATAATTACTCATCAAACTTTATTTCGCATTTTGAGGCAAAGATGCACATAGTTAGAGTATACCTTATGTTATTGTGGTTTCTGATCTATGAAAACAGTATTTTTTGGAAAAAAAAAAAGTTCGACTGTGTAAGAAAATGCATGTGTACTTATATTCATGTTAGAAATAAAGGAAATAATGACATTCTTAAATGTAATAAAGTCTACTGAGAGTTAGCTACAGGAAAAAAAGGATAAATAAAACACAAATATGTCTATAACATCACACTTATTATTATGATTGTTCTACAAACATATTAAACGTGACCTTCCCTACAAGAGTCAATGATAAAATATAATTAACAACGAAACAAAAACACATACGGAACATACGAGCAACAGTTCTCTAATGACACCACTGATAACACATGTAGTAACCTCCGCAATGGAATGATGGGCGCGACAAGGCACTAGTCTGAGCACTGCTACGAAAGGAAACAAGGCGTGCACGGCGAGGCGGGCGCGGGCGCGCGACGACAGGGCGGCTTTGCCGTTGCTAGGCAACGCAAGGTCGAGCGAGGCCACGGAAAACGCTTCTGGACTTCCAGGGAGTGGAACAGTGGCTCAAATGGACCGTAAATCCCGTTGGTTGTCTCTACACAGCAGAAGGTATTTCACAAAATAGTCTTTCTTGCCCGTGGTTTACAGACTTCCTGGGGTTTCTTATCTTGCCTTTTATCGTTTCTTTGTCCGCAATTCATTAAACATCAACTACATACATTCACATAGAAGATAATTTAATGTAATATTTCATGATAAATACACACGTCAGATTTGAAAAGATGCGCCGCTAGAAAAAATCCTAGCGCTTGTATTATTTATCTTGTAACTACCTTCCTGCAGAGACGAAAATTATGGACCTTTCTTACATTAAGCCGGAAACTTTATGGGTCCCCAGAACATTCTTAGAGATTTCGTACTCAACTTTCCGTTTATTATATATAACAGCTACGGAAACCGTGTGGACGGATTTCAACTCCCGATCCCTCGGAGGCCTTTGCGTTTATGGAAGAGACATTTACTTTTGTCGGAAGAGGGCAACGTAATAACATTATATAAAAAATAGATAAAACTATGAAATACGAGTGGGTAACCATAAAAAGACGGATATAAATATTTTGGAATTATATTTTCGAAAGGAATACGGAATTGCCATATAGTAGAGATAGGTACTGAACAAATTATGTAATTTCATTTTCAATACAAAGCACATCTCCATGTAAGCTTAAGAGTGGTCAACTGAACATTCTATCAAACCCCTACTCGAACCCTAACATCCGACATCGTCTCCGAAAGAAGGGTTTCAGAATCTCAAAATAATTTGTTAGAAACACACCGGAGATTAGTCCATAGTAGAACGACGTGCCTCCCAACATGTTACTCAAGTACGAAATTCCCACGTAAGCTTAATCATACTGATCTGCACCTCCGCTGTGGACGGATTTCTCCTCCCCTCGGCCCCCGCCGCCGCGCGCCGTCGCCGCCCCCTCCAATAAATACGTCTACTCCGCCCGGCGGCGGGATGCGCCTCAGCTGATGAGGTCTCCGTTCTTGCGCAGCATCTCCAGGCGCAGCTCGTGCTCGCGGGCCTTGAGGCGCAGCGCCGCGATGCTGGAGGTGCGGCGGTCCAGGTCGGGGGCGGTGGCTCGGCCGCCGCGGGGCCAGGCCCGCCCGCGCCCAGCTTGGGCCGCTGGGCGGCGGAGATGTTGGCGAGGAAGCTGTGGAAGGAGCCGAGGTGTACCCCAGGGCCCGAGGCTGGGCGGCGCAGCGGCGGCGGCGGCGGGCCGTGGCCGCGGTGCGCGCCGAAGGGCGGCGGGGGCGGCGGCCCGTGCGGCCCCAGATACGCCGCCGCCGGCAGCATGTGCCCGGTGGGCAGCGTCGGGTAGCGGAAGGCCGCCGCCAGCCCGCCCGCGCCGTCGAAGGGCTTGCGCAGCCCGAAGCCCAGGCTGAACGGGTTGGGCAGCGACGGCGCCACCACCGTCGACGGCGGCTGCGGCGCGCCCGAACTCAGGTACGGGTTGTACGGGTGGCCCTGCGGACCCACCTTCTCCTGCTTGCGCCACTTGGCGCGCCGGTTCTGGAACCACACCTGCAACAACCACACCAACATTCAGTTATCAAATCGTCACCTCTTCATCAAACTTATATTTGGTTTGAAATAATTGTAATACATTTTAATATAATGAATAAGTATTAAAGCTAAGTTCTTAATCCATCTGTTGTTAAGTTTGCCACTCTTGCATTTCAGCTGTCAGCGAAAACTGTACAAATCTACTTAAACATGCCTATCAATTTCATTCCGGTTACCGCAGAACACCAATTTGGGGAGATGGAGGTCAACGATGGATCCCAGAATAATTTGCAATTTAATTGAAGATTTTTTAAATATATTTAAGAAGTAATGTATCTTGCAGTATATTACACTCATTTTCTGCACGTTTGTGCTATAATAATTTCAGTCTTTGAGGTAAGGCAAAGTCGTGTTCTGTAGAGTACAAGGAACTTTTTCTGATCTCCATCCTTTCAGCGGGAACACATAATGTATCCAATATTACAGTAATTTTTTTAAAAATATATTTCAACACTTCTATTTTGCTCCAACTACACAACTGTTCTCATTATTGGTAGGTGCTAAAATAATACTATGTTTACATGCGGGTCTTGTTATAACAGAATGCGGGAGTTTTCGCAAAGTGGTTATGCAAAGCGACGATTTACAATTTTTTTTTACGACGATCCAATAAGCGCTGAGAGACGAAATTATCACTTAGGGTTAAAAAACGTTTTAATATTAAAAGTCCTAGATGATGAAACACAAACTACTTATCTAAACAAAGATAGAGCAAAACAATTTTACTAGAGTCTGACGTTGACCTCCCCCCCATTTGAAATGCGAATGTTAAACCCGTTTACTTAACAAATTTATTGTTTGAGTTGTGCCAGTAATCCAGCCCACGAACAATATGATATTGAAAATTAAATAGTAATACGCACTAGTAGTTAGTAGTTATTAAAATGTAGTAGGCAATATTAGTTCACAGCTAGAAGGAAATTAATTACTTTTGAAAAATTACGAATAGTACTTATGTGCATTTGGAAGAATTTTTTATTCGCATTGTAATTAACATTCTATCTTTTATATTTCATTTAGAGCCTTTGCACATTGCCCAGGCCATCATCAGAGCTAAAAAGTAACCAAGCGTGAAGAATATTATTTTACAAATAGAATTGTTATACGAAAGTAAATAAATTGCATTAAATGTAAAGTATGGAAATAAATATTCCACTTTCTTATTATATTTAATCAATTTTGTGAGGGCAATGTCAAATACAAAATGGGGCTTAAAGTTACGGCAAGTAAAGACACGGCAACTAAAAAGAACCGACTAAGCTTTTGCGATCTGATGTCGGAAAAGAAGTCAGAATTGCAAACACCATTCAAACTAAATTTCTGTGCTTTGTTGTATTCACTCGAGAGCATGCTAAGGTCATAATGAGTGTGAATATTTCCAAATACTAGGCAGCAGGGTTGATTTCAAATCAAAATAACAAATCGTTTGGACTTTACACTGTGCGAGTTTAATTAGCTACTTTAGGCCATCGTTCATTGAAACACTCTGCATGCTTCATGTTATTATTCATCTCTTGTTCGTCAAGTGCGCATCATAAAACTGTCGGAGGAAATATTCATCTCCGAAGCCGGGCACTCCGCAGGGGGTGGAAGGCGGGCTAATTGGCGTTTGACCAGGCGAGGCCGAGGGTGGGCCCCGCGGGCACGAGGGAGGAGGAGGAGGGGGGAGGGGAGGAGAGGAGGAGACGCCGTGGGCGGCGCCCACCGCCACGGAATGAAGTCACGATTAGGAGGGAAATTGAACAACAACAAAGAACCACCGAGCTCCGTCTCGCGTAAGGGAATCCAAAGTAGTCATTACGGGCGCGGGCTTTATCAATGGACGGACGGGCCGCGACGCGCCGCTGTTTCTTTGTGCCGACCGAAGGTCGCCTTGGCCGCGACCGTGGCCGACCGGGGCGGCACTTCGCTGCGGAGCGAGGTGCGGATTGCTCAGGCGCGTCGCGATTGTTCTGGCAAAACGGGACGGGGCAGGGCACTTCGCGGTCGCCGCGCCTTTTCGAGATTTCAGAGTTCGTGAGAACCTACGCACATTAGACGCATTTCATTGTTCTTCGGAAAAGGAAACATTTGAGGTAGACGCGGTTTTCGGGGTTTTGGTGATCGCGAGGTAATGAAGTACGTATGCGAGGTAATAAACAACTACAGCTCAATTGTTGGCAACAATTTTCCAGCGCGAGCAACAAAATGGTGACTCGAAACGAAATTTCGCAAGAGTTTTGAGATCAGGCTTATTTTCTGCCGGTTGAGATGATTTTATGGGTATTTTGTGGTTGAGCACAGATGCCAGGAAATTCCATTTGACTTGCAAAATCAACACACCAATTTCTAATTACACCCTTCCTTCAAAATGTAATATAGTAATAAAAAAGTAAAGAAGCAAAGTAATACTAAAAAAATTAAGTATTTTAGAAACATTTTATGTCAAAATAGTTATGAATATTCTTCTTGATTTATTTCCAGATCTTAAATACTGATACTTTATCGGCTTCACTTCAGTCTGAACATTTGCCTGTCACGACCTCTTGTCTTACCTGTCACATAACACTATGTTTATTCTGTTTTTTAGGAGACAGTTCTCGATATTGCAATGAGGTGATTGGTAAGATATTTCAATAAAACAAAATTTCTTGAAAGTTCTAGATTGAAAAAGGAAACCACTGAAGAAACAGAAACATTTATTTAGTCTCAAATGACTTTTGAAGGAGAAGCATGCCTTCAATAGGTTGGGCGTCATTTTTTATGTTATGCCGCTAATATTTGAAAAATTTGTAAAGACTGGGATATCAATCAATGATTAGAACAGATCCGTTAAAGTTCTTCTTGCTTACCGATAATAAATAAAAAATAAGCGAAGTAGGTCGTGACAACTACGAAAGAAATGCGGTCTGTTTTCAACGGAAATCCGTTGAAGAACCTTGTAAGTGCTTCACTGGCGTGCAGGAGGAACATCAATTGATACTTCTTCCCCTACTCCCAATCGACCAATTTCTACAACAGGCTCGTTCAGCAAATACGTCACAGCTCAGCCGTGAAATACAAGACCATAAAACCGCAAGCTTCAAACAATGTGCAACAGAGTACGCTGTAGATTGAACCGAACTAAAAACAAGCGGAGAAAAACACAACAAGTACATTGAACACGGAAACCTCCCACAGATTAGAGCACATTTTGAAGAGGAAAAAAGACTATACATAACGTTGTCAAAATGGAAATACAAGGATTGGTGAGAACGCTTGTGTTAAATGTACGATGAATGGGATGTTATAGATTTGGGTGATATTATCTATATTGATAAATCACTCAATTTCTTATAGCTTCAAAAATGTCATGAGAGTGATGAAGGCATATCAGAAAACAACGGTCAAAACTTGAAAAGCAATGACACATAGCATGAATCATAAATGAATGACCTGAATCCAGTCGCATTAGTTCTACCAATCTGATTTCAAGTTCCTCGTTTTCTTCGTTGGAAACTTCCATGTGATCACAGGCGAAAAATAATATCTTGAATCTATAGGTATACAAGTATAAAGATACGATCAAGAAAATAGGAAATGCATTAAATTATTGAAAGGATTATTTTCAAGTTAAAGATCTGCAGAAGAGAGATGAATATTGAGCACATATGTAACCTGAGTCAGTTTGGTTCTCAGATGTTTTCTTGAATTCTTTTTTATATCCCAAATTTCAAATTTGATATAAAATAATTTTTAAAATGTTTTACAAATACAAAAGATCAAGCAATTTACAAAGAGAAAAAGTTTTAATACTAAGATCAAATTTAAATAAAAATTCAACTTCGATGAAACAAGAGCTTGGCAATCAATATTTTAGAGACATTCTTTCCATCACGGCGCGTCAGATTTGTCTTTTTAAAAAATGACCTCGGGTATGAGCCTTAAAAATTCTCAAAACCAATTTCAAATGTCAGAACTATTTAAAACTGTACCTACAATTGCTTCGGAGGTAATTTTATTTATTTAAAAAGCGCACTATATATGTAATTAGGTTAATCAAATTCTTCATCAGAGTTTGAAGAAGCTCTTATCTGTAATGACGCTGCAGAATTGTAAGAAATCTCTGCAGCCTCCGGAAGTGTAAGAGGTGTCTACGGTTTCGTTCCAAACTTTCGAAAATTTCGGAAAAATACAAAAATAATATGTTTATATTTTGACTGAAATTCTCAAATGATTGAATGTTTATCCCTCCCATTATCATACTGCGGTACTGATAGAACTCTTATAAGAGGTGCCTGTCTGCTTGACACTAACATCATGCCATCGCAAGGCTCCAAGGAAGTGGCCGCCGGCGATTAATTTTTGCTTTTCACTTGTTGCTTTCTTGGTATGTGAAGAACTGTTGTACTGTGTGGTATAGCTATACAAAGTAATTGCCATAATTATAAAGACTGATTTTGTTAAGATAGTGTTTTTTATTGCAGCGTTACAAGAGAGTATCTTATTTGTTGTTCCAGAGTAAATCATTTTGTTTGATTTTCTTCAGCAGCATTTTTGTTGCAGCACGCCACTGGAATGGTATACAAATGTCCATACTTAATGAATGAGTTCAATAATGATATTCTGATTGTGAAGTATGTATAATAGTTTCCCAATTTTACGGTTATATGCTGTTGTATTAATTATGTTAGTGCATATTTAGCTATTATTACATTCTAATAATTTAGAATAGTATATAATAAAAAAAAGACATCACAATCCTGTACAAACACGAAGGGTTTGCCCTCTTGGGTTGAACATCGTTTAAAATAAATGTCTACAACGCACTACAGGTCTCCCCGATGTAGATTCCACATTCTCTCGAGTTCACACTTACATGTGTAACGTAAAGTAATCACAACGCATTGATGCGTTTAATTTATAAGTGTTAGGGCTACACAGCTACACATATTCTACATTTACTCAAAGTATTTTATCTCAGGAAACGCGTCCTTTAAATAATGACTTGTGCCAACATTAATTAAAATAATGCGTACTTCCTGTAATAAAAAAATTCCGTCAAACGGGCAGGAACTGCCTCTTCCGCCCCGTCCGTCGCCGGGCACACGAATACCTCCGCGGCAGCGAGGTCCCGTTCTCGGAACGCGCCCGCCTACCCCCACAGGTGCGTGACACCCGCGCCCGCTCCCCCCCCGCCCGCCCGGCCCGCCTGCCTGCATTTCCCGACGATCACGGCCGGCCGGGCCATTAGGTCATCAAATACATCTTATTGCACGTTAGCAGTGTGCCGTACCCTTTTCCGGGCGACATTACCGCGGCGCAGGGCTGCGATTAGCGTCATTATCCGAGGCCGCCTCCCGGCGCGGCGTGCCCGCCGAGGCCTTCGCCCCGCCCCCGCCCCCGATCGGACGGACCTTCCCGCGGCTCTAATCTAATAAGCGCGGGGGCGGCGGCGCGCAGGCCTCCGAGGGGCGCGGGAGGGGGCGGGGCAGCAGCTGGCGGAGAAGCAAAGAAATTACGAGTCCGCGGAAGAAAGTGATGTTGATTAGTATTGGGCTCGGAATTGGTGTTGGTTGAATTCTTGCGGATTTTTTTTAATGATTTCTAAGGACTATTAGAAGTGTATTTTGAAAATGAGTTTTGTAACCGTCCGGAAAAGAAGCACTGGCACTAAAAAAACCGTCATGTCAAAAATGACCTACCAAGCTCTTTTGTCCCTTAATGTGAGGATTACGTAGAAGAGTGGTGGGTGAATATTGTGTGAAAATATCGTTTAGAATCCTGAATGACTCATAGGCAATGTAACTATTATTCTTAAAATATTAGAATTATATTATATAATTAATAGTGATTTACGCTGATGCGTTTCGTAATCAAATGCCGCTGTGAGAGTCACCGAGTTACGTAGTGAGGTTAGTTAATCCTTGAATGAAAATACAAAGAATAAGAAGTTCGGTGAATCATGACCGAAAAGGAGAACCTAAGATTACTTCGATTGCTTTTACATAATTTGTACATTACCTGATTAATTTTAAAAACTATTCAAAATTAAAATGATTATAGACATAAATATTACCACCTTTGTAAAAAAAAATCTCAGTCGGACCTGTGCTGATGCCGTTCAATACTCAATAAGGAGAGTGCAACGTTCAATACGATTATAAATTGGCAAAAAGTTGGGTAACTTGTAAAATAAGTAAAACAAAAAACCTCCTTTGATTTGTTGTATATATTTATTTGATAATGTAGTACCTATATCTTTAATTGAAAGTATTCTTTTGCTGCCGATGAACTAAGAACGTACAAGGAAGAGATAAATATTGTATTGAAAAACTCGGACTATTTTTTAATTGAAGTGGGGCTTCCTCTTTTATATTCACTGAACAATCGAACGATCGTAAGGGCGGTAAACATGCCGCCTTTAAAAAATTAACGGCGCTACGCTTTGATTACACTCCGTCTTGGAGGAATCCAATTACTCTTTACTTACCTATTTAGGCGTAAGATAGCTGTGACGCCTATCTCGAGACCCACTCTCATTCGCGCCAAATTCGCGGTAACTGTCCACCAGGCAGCATTCTAGGCTGCAAAAACACCGCTAGGCGATCATGCCTCTTTCAGGTGATCGATTTTAATATCGTGAAATTAATAATAATAATAATAATAATAATAATAATAATAACAACAACAACAACAACAGCAACAACAACAGCAACACATACGGCATGCAGTGAATGAGATGGAAATATTTGTAATAATTATTCAAGCAGAAGTTATTGGTTGATGTGTGAAGGAACATTGATGATACAGATGTGGAATATTGTATATGGATGCTAAAATTATATTTATACTACGAATTCATGGTCTTCTTGAATAATAATGTTGTTTGAAAATGAAAAATCTAATTTGAAACGAAAGCCTAATAAAAACGAAATTGCATGGGGTTTGGAATGGCATGAAGTTCATTATTTTAGGCAATTGCTTATTTTATTTTGCTTGATTTCCAAAAGAAGTACTTGATTCATTAATTTTTTATTTGTTTTTTTTATGGTATTGGTATTATGGTATTATTATTATGGTATTGGTATTATGGTATGGTATTATGGTATTATTATGGTATTATGGTATGGTTTTATTATGGTATTTTATCTCAATGTGTTACCAAGTCTTTCGAAGATAAAGATTCAAGATTGATTTTGCAAACAACAATTTCCTTTGTAAAAAATACATTTTTTTCTTAGCAATTTTGCTTAAAACGTTTTTTTATTAAATTTGTTTACTCAGTATAATGCACTTAACGTTTTTTAATTTCTGCACTACTCACGGTATAAAGACGCTCTAACATTACGAACAGGGAAGGAAAGTTCGTCGGCAGCAAAAATACCGCCTCGCTATTGCGCATGTTGCACTAAAACGCACGAGCGCAAGGTATATAGATCACTAAAAGCATCTCAGGTAAGCGTGTGTGTAATACAAATATATGGGGCATTGGTTCAACATTAGGACATTTTATTCTGAACCTAAAAATTAAAAAACCTTCTAAGTGTGGAACAGGAAGATATGTGGATTTTAATATTAATTAATTTATTTTTCTAACGATTGTAAATAAACCTCAGAACAAACAGCCGATGTGAACAGCACGTGCGTTGTAATTCTCAAATAAATGCTTCAAGTACCTTTTGAAAGGCATCGACTGAGATCTGTTTCGAGAAGCGCGTGACATTGGTTCACTGTTTTAGGGACATTTTATTCTGAACCTCATCCACCCTAGCAGTTCTGCATAAAAAAAAATCTTCTATTATGTGTAATTTATTTCATGAAATGATCATAACTACATCTAAGAACAATAGCTGATGTGAACGGCAAAAGCGTTGTAATATGTATACTTCAAGTGCTCTGCGAAAGACACCGCCAGACTGAGATCTGTCGCGAGGAGCGTGTGAACACAATCTGTGACTCTTTGATCGAGACACCGCCAGCAATTTCCAATTCGAACCACAGAGAGGAAAGACACAGAACTCGAAACTTAAGAGGGCGAAGTGGACGAAGGCAGCAGACGGTCGCGGCGCGGCCGGGGTGGGCGGATGCAGGGGTGCAGTTTCCGGTGCGGGAGTGACGCTGCGGTCTGCGGTTATCCCAACGGGGTGGGGGGGGGGATTCGTAGGAACTCCGGGGTAGAAATAATCATGGGTGCAGCGAAGAAGAAAGAATTCTCCATTACGACTCGGAAAGGTTTTTTCAAATGATAGAGAGTTGTACCGGAAGAGGACGCTGCATGCAGACACGATCATTTTTATAAATTCGGGTTTAGTGAATACTTACATTATCTGAGGTAGGGAAATTACATCGTGACTGGCGTGTTCCCAAGCAGAAGAGGGTTAAATAGTTTACTGCTATCATCTCCTCTTTATTCGTTTTTCTTGTTTGCATTCTAGAATTGAATTGAACGTGAAGTGAAGAAAATATTATAAAAATTATAAAATTATACCTATTCAGATATGTTTAATGAAATATTATTACTGAATTGTTAAATGGTCTTAAGTTGCTGAATGATCTTAATTGCCTTATTTTCAGTCAAAATTTTCTTCCACTAATTCTAGTATATTGTAATTTTAAGAACAAATTTCCCCTCTTGAGTAAAGA
This sequence comes from Teleogryllus oceanicus, assembly GCA_964035755.1. Lineage (NCBI taxonomy): Eukaryota > Metazoa > Arthropoda > Insecta > Orthoptera > Gryllidae > Teleogryllus > Teleogryllus oceanicus. The sequence continues at coordinate 103,939,969 of CAXIVR010000005.1, read as the reverse complement.
TGAATGTCAATAAATTTCATGCAGAATGCATCAACGTGGCGTAGTCGAAAGTTTTCACTTTTTTTATTTACTAGTTATCAATTCCATGATAACTCTCTCTCTCTCTCTTCATATTCAGTCAATAACAATTACCCTACAGTATTATGATATTTTATCGTAATCAAAGATTATAAACGAAGGAAAGCATTAATTAAAAAAACGCATGATTTACTCCATTATGACGTAAACGGGCGATAATACCATTGCTCCCGGAAATAAAAATTACCATTTATCAGTTGAATGAGTTGAGATAGCAAAGCAGTATTATTTAATTTTAATATTTAAGCACACTAAATATTAGGAAAGCAATCTCAAGATATCACGTACTTCACGTTACGTCACATTAGCAAACATTTCTCAAAAAGTGCTCAAGAGTACCCATCCCGGGAAGATCATATATAAACTACGTCTACCAAAACTTGGGAAATACTGCCATAACGAGAATGGAAATCTTACTCCGCTTTGATGGAATTTCTGTGATATGATGTAGAGATTGGACGGTAGTTGATTTTAAACGTATACGATCAAAGAGCTCATCTTGATTCTGTCACTTCCACAACAAAGACAGGACATTTGCTCCGGTGAGGCATTTCAACGCAGGCGGAGGCGGCAGGCGCTAAAATATTCCTGCTGCAGGTGAGGCGCGGGCATCTCCGGGAAGAGGTGGGGCAGAGAGATCCTAATGGAATTGGAATCCGAGGGCGCGCCTCACGCGCTTTGTTTCAGCGCTGGCTGCATCGAAAATGATCAAGCGAGTACTTGAGTTGCAGCCTTTTGAAGGCCTGTAGCCGGAGACTTTTTAAACTGGAGAGCAGAAGTCAGACATTTTTAAAATAATATTTTTAAAAAAATACCATTTATTGGAAGTCAAAAAGAATATTTTTAACTACAATTTTAATATATTATTGATCTCTAGAATTGTATATGATCAAATACAGTCTGTACAGTCACTCATAAAGGAGGTAAATGAAATGAAGTTAACGCTTCTATTATTTTCAAAATAGCTTTAATTCAATTTTTTGGGTTAAATTTGGCCAAATTAAATAATTTTTTTTAAATACAGGCATTTTAATATCCCAAAAGCCGGAAGATTATTTCTGAATACTGAGTCCCTCGGTAACGTCATAGAGGTGGTCAATTTACCCATATTATCTTTATACGTTGTTAATCCTTGGGTCCCCAGGACTATCCACTGTAAATCTGAAATTCCACATTCGTTTTTACTCATGTTCCATAAATTGTAATGGTAACTATGCAATATTAGCAATGAAATATCTTGAGAAATGTCCACGATAATGTGAAAAAATTAGCTTCAAATTCTAATAGAAAGATGAGTATATCTACGTCCAGTAGGCTAGTTTTGGATGCTTCTAAATGCTTCCAGACTCAGTCGTACGCTAGTCAATGGGTGCCACATTTTCTCGGAGTTAGAGATGATGAGAGTCTGGTAAGGATCGGTTACATACTTTTTCCCGTATAGAGGCACAGTAATTATTTTAGACCTACTTCTACAAACCTGGCAATGTAATGTCTTGTAATGCAGCTTAATCGCAATATGTATATTTTGTTATTTTGTCGAAACACTCCACTATTTTAGCTTAAACTCTAATGTGCTAAGTCATTGTTCACTCTAGACCGTTAATAATTAGGCGGCAACTCTTTGTAGTCAAGAGAGCATAAAAATAATTATTCTGAGAATTATGTATTTCGAGAAAACAATTCTCAATTACTTGCGGCGTCCTCAGTAATAAAAATGTAAATAAAGCTATGCAATAACATTTCTTTATTTAAAAAAATAAAGGAACAATACATTTGAAAAAGGGAAAACGTTTAAAACTTGAATAATATTTTCAATCTTCACTCTATTTATTCTTGAACCTGCACGAAGCGATGACCGAAACAAATATCGACTTAAGTGGCTTCGGGCATCAATTGATGTCACTGCAATGTCTCTGACCAGGAGGTCCTAGGATTCGACTCCCGACGGTGGCAGGATCTTTGACATTAGCTACATAGCTACGCCGAATTAAGCCGTTGGCAAGAGAAGAATTCTGGCGGCCGGCTGTTCTGATCGACAGTTTGCCGCGGTTTCTCCGCCAGACACTAGACGAATGCCGGAGTAATACCCTAAGAAATGGGCCACGAACCTCACGCGATCTTTCCTTCCTCTTCTTTATTATATCCTCACCGCTTATTACACACACACTTATATCCGATACACTACCACACATGCCGGGAGGTTAGAGTTTGTGAGGCGGTGCCTCACTGGTGGGAGGTACCTGGTTGGGGAAAACCCCGCTAGCCGACGTGAAGGTCGGCGCTGTATCTCGCCATCCCACGTATTATGATCACCTTCACCTCCCGCGATAAAGCATGCACTACACTAACGGAACTAAGCAGTTGATGCACCCGGAATCACCAATCAGTCATCCGAATAAAAGAAGCCAATCTATTGTTTCCGAGAAAAGGAAAATTATAATCTGATAACTATTAATAAACAACTCGTATTTTTATTTATGTTTATGTAAGTCACATCGCTAGGTAATTCAAGTTAAATTGTATAAAAACGGATCAAAGAAACTAAGTAAACTTGCAGGATGTCATTTAAGTTAAAACAGTTTCAAATATGAAAAATACTTCTGTGATAAAAGCAACTTCGCGGTCTCCACGGTCCACAGTATTGCATGGTCTGTTTGTCAAGTACCCCTTCTCTATTATACTTCTGAGCCATTCCTTTTCGGTCAAACCTATGATGAATTATTTTCATGGGTGGGTGCTGCAGATGACTCGAGTTGATTGCCCAGAAAACACACCGCGAACAAGATTTGTCTACCCCAAATTTCTACACGAATCTACCGGGATGCAAAGTGGGTACTCAGGGGCGGAAGACAAACGGTCTGAGTACTACTACTGGGGTCGCCTCAGCTTCGCAAGTACCGCGGATCCTGGTTGTACTTGAACACACGAGCGGCGGCGGCGGCGGCGGCGGCGGCGGCTGGCCAGTCGGGAGCCGGGCCGGCCCCTGGCCCCTCCGCCGTCGATGATTAATGGCCGGGTCTTGAGGCGCGGACCCCGCACTACACGACGTAATGTAATTGGCTCGAGGATGTTTACTTTGTAGCGCCGAAGTTCCACATTAACATATAAAGGCCCTACCACCCGAGCTGCCCTCGCCAGCCCGGGCCACGCCGCGCTGCGCCGCGCCGCGCCGCCCCTTTCGGAAGTGGGCTAGTGGGCCTGTAGAACAAGAACCGGTCACAAGGGGCTCTGGTCGCCGCCGCGGGCGCAGCCTCACAATGCGCCGAGTGGTCGAAATGAAGACATTCATCTATTTGTTCGTCTGGTTATCGGGGCATCTGCTTTGTCAGCGCGGCTGCGCGGGGGGGGGGACGGGCGATCGGAGGCGGAGAGGGAGGGGGTGGGCGGCTTAGGGCGGGGGCGGGGAACAAGGCCGGCGCGCGACCAATTAACCCGCGGACAAAAGCAAGCAGGCAGGGCGGGGCGCGGGGGCGGGAGGCGGGGCGGGGGGAGGGGCGGGAGGGGTGAAGAGGTGATGAGGAGTGCGTGAGGCGGGAGGAGGCGTCGGAGGATGCGGATGAGGACGGTCGTTGGAACATGGGGATGCCAGTGAGGACGGAAGGCGGAAAGTAGGGATGACGGAAGGTGGAGTGGAGAAGGATACTAAGTGACAAAGACAGGTCAAGGGACAGAGGGAGAAAAGTGACAAAGAAGAGGGAAAGAAGGTGAACATTTACAGATACGCTGAGGAAGACTCAGAGACTCAGACGGGCAGAGAGTGAGAGATAGAGTGAGAGAGATAGAGAGTAAAAGAGAGTGAGAGAGAGAGAGAGTAAGAGAGAGTGAGAGAGAAATAGAGAGTGAGGGAGAGAGCAAATTACAAGAAGAATACGCTAGAGGAAGCAAATGAAGGGAAGTGCTTTTCGCTGTAGGCAAAGGAAGATGGCGGAGGAGAGGAGAGTGTCGAAGAGAAAGCAGCGGGGTGTGCGAGCGCCGAGTGGCGAGGGTGCCGATGGAGCGCAGCGGGGGAGGGCCTAGGGGGGGAGGGGGCGGGCGGGCGCCGCGCGTGCGGGGGGCGGGGCGGGCGGGCCCTGATAAGCGCGCCAAGTCGTGCATATCATTGTCTGGAATTGGCGGCGTCCGCAGCTACTGTCCATTAACGCAGGACTCCGCCCGTATTATTGCTCCGGCGCCGTATCAGATCCTATTACTTGCCAGCAATATCTTCAATATTATGTAGATACAGCCTCCCATAAGCTATTAGCCGGGTCGTGATGGCATCTTAATAGGGCTGCCGGGCGGTGCGGCGCCGCGCCGCGCGGGGCGGGGCTGGGGTGAGGTGGAGCGGGGCGGGGAAGGGGTGGGACGGGGCGGGGGGAGCGGAGCGGGGGGGGAGAGCGGGCGGGGCACAGTGCGGACGCTCGCTTCCTCCACAAGTGGAACCCTGAAGCGCAGGCGCCATAAAAGCAAAGCCGCACAGGAGGGAACAGACCAAAGACCTTATTTGAGGGGCAAACATTCAAAATATGACACGCCCACTTCACACTTTTTCAATAAAAATGAAAAATATAGCACAAATTTTACACTTTGTAAAATTTAATTCAACATATAAAGTTCCACTTAATGTATTGTAAGACATCTCACGTTTTTTCTGGAAATAAAATTCTAGGTAAAAGCAAACACAAGAACTCAATTTTTGCCAAATGGTCATGCCACCTTGTGAACGTTTGGTCAATGTTGGTTCATTTGTGAGCGACGGTTCATTTTCTTTTTGCTGCCTTGCGAACACGTGAATGTCTGTTTAATATCCTTACACACTCTTCATCCATTCTCCCTTCCCTGTTTTTACCTTTTTTGTAACCCTTTCTTTTTTTTTTTTTTTTTTTTTGTTTTCTTATTTTTTTTTTTCCCTTTAATAATGCATCTTCCAGACTAATCGATTTTTTTCATTTTTCTCATGAAATTAATGTACTTTGAGCTTGCTGTTCTATTTTGCATGTATTCTGTGAAGGCTTATACAATATCTTCTCCTCATACTCATTTATGTTTGTATTTGTCTGATCTATTTATCTGAGGTACACCTTATGATTTGTTTAAGAGAATACCTGTCATTGTGCGGCATTCATTTGTTAAAAGAGATAGGTTATAATGCATTTTATGTGCATAGAGTCGTTTTGAATTGTTTCCTTCTATTACGAAGTCAACGGTTAATTTAATTTTCATAGTCGTTACCAAGCGCAAAATTGGTTGAGTCAACCGCTTGATGAGTTTACTTCCTTCATTCAGGGTGTTTCTGGTTCAAGTCGCGGAAAATCAGAAGTAATTGCACATAGAATAAATTAAAACTTAAAACGAATCATTAGGTCCAGATTCTATTTGCATTTTTTCTCTGATGCCAGTTAAATAAAAAATAACAATGTGAAGAAATTATGATGAGTAAAATGAAGGTATAATGCTAGTTTTGCGTTAACTAGTTAAAAAATCTTTCACATCGACGAACGCGATGTGGTAAGTGAAAGAAGCGACAGCAAAAGCATTTACGACAAAAGCACGTACAGCAGGAGCGGACTAACAGACGAACATGAACCGTCGCGTTTTACCCGCGTATTTGCAGCTTTGCCTACCTCCTCCTCCATCACGACGCATTATCATTGCCAACGTCACTAGCAGTTACTATTCTATCATTGTTAATATAGCACTGCTTCCAGCGCTGTCAGCAATCCAACCTAAGCAACCATCAACTTCACTAGAGCCCATATATTATTGAGGCCATGACCACTACAATCACTGCAATTATCATCACCCAAATACCACGACGCTGTCCTGTAACACTACCACATTCGCGTATTTAGCCACTTGTGCACTCCAAGATAGTGTCCGCCAAGACACAGTCTTTAGCGTTATTAACTTCATGTTTCTGTAATTTCCGTGTTTTCAATGTCTTCTGTACAATCCCCATCATTACGAACAGAATCACAGCCATCACCACAACAATCGCCAATAACACCACTACCACCAGTAACACCACAACAGCCTCCACCATCACCACCACTACGATCTCACCTTCCACCGTCACCACCACCTCACCTTCCGCCCCGACAATCTTCGCTTCCTTCTCGCCGCCCGAGGCAGTGTTTACGGAGCGAATTATTACCAATAATAAGCGCCGCGATGCTGTCGGCGTTTAGCGGCGCGGGAATTAACTCCCGCACCCGTCCCACATCAGGCCACGCCGCGCCCACCCCGTAGCGGCGACCCAGTCGCGTCAACGAGCTTCCACACATAGAGAGGAATCGTGAGCAAATTCAGCGCTCCTGGTTGAAGCCCTTTGCACTACTGGCTGCAAAGTTTTCTGTGGGAAAAACACACTTTTTACTGCTACCGATCTTGGTTAAAAGTTCACGCTGTCTTCGGTTTTTGGTGTAGAGTTTATAAGTAAGCAACAAATAGGCAGAGATCAACTAATTTTGAGGCTCTTGCAACAATTACGGCACTGCATACAGGGCAGAAAAGCGAATGATGCAATAAGCTAGTGTCAAGCGTTTAGTGCAATTAATCTTTTTGATTGCCGGAATTGATTAATTTTTGAATGAAGTTGTTCATAAAAGTTTAGTATAAATTTTGGTAAGTTTACACTCTATAAACTTCTTACTTGATGGACATTTTTCCGTTGAATTTTTCAGTATATATTATTAATATATTTTTCAGTATATTCTCAGCAAAATTGTTTCCTTTCAATCATCAACATTAATTTTTTTTGGAACTGCTTCTAAGTGCGGCATTTCCAGATACTAAATTGATCGTACAGATATATCTATCCAATAAAAATGCTTAACTTTCTCTGAAAATGAGATTGTGTCGAGTCTTGATCTCATCGCCATTACAGGTGACCATTTCGACTTCAATTGTTTTCTATGACCAGACAAACAAATACATCCTCGGCTCCATAGAAGTTACAGTGAAGTTCTTCTTTCTATGGTTTTTATCCCGCCGACAGCCGAGTATCCTTTGCGTCCCGATGGGACGCATATTCGACCATACACTAGACACCAACACACTTGCGGGCTCCTCTGATCTGGGGTCAGCAGAACGCGAGGCCCTCCGCGACAACACATACATACAAAGACAAGGGACAAACAACCATGCCCAAGGCGGGACTCGAACCCGCGACCCTTCGGACCGAAGCGCTGAGTCGGTACTAGCTCTTAGCCACCTCGGCCATCCAGGTCGGCGTTACAGTGAAGTTACGCAGAGTTATTTCATTTCAGAAGTCGCGTAGTGATAAAAAAGAACTCCGCCGCCCACTTCCGGTCACCTGCATTTTTGATAAAGCAGTTTGTAACAGCAGCAGCTCCCACCTGAAGACGCCATCACTTCCTTTTCCCACCGAGAGCAAAGAGTGTAATTAAGACACGATCTATTTTACACTCGTCCAATTTCACCACATTCGATTAGCCGGCTAACGGTGACTAAACACACGCACCAATTTCAATAAGCACGTCTGAGAAGTGAAACCGGGTTCTACTCTGCGAGGTAAAACCCTACAGGAGAGCAACGTTGGCCGGACGCGGGCGTGGCGAAGACCCGTTCCACGCAAACGACTCGGCGCGGGAACCGGTTCACGCCTCGTTCACGCGCGGTCCCAGGTTGGGTCGAGACGCCTTGTTGCCGCCGCAATTAACAAGGGAAAGGCGCGACAACCATGAATAATTAAAACGTCTCACACGTGGCGGCTACCGTTGGCGCAACGATGGCTGCCGGCGAGGGGGAAGGGGTGGGGTGTTGGCGATTGCGTCGGCGGTGACGGAGGGCCGAGGCATAGGGAACGTTGAAGTCATTTCGACAGCTGGAACAACAGGAAAAAGCCGTGTGTCTTTGTATTGTAATATCTTTATTTATTTATTTATTTATTTATTTTACGTCGAAAAACAGTTAAATCTGCGTATGACGTGCTATGGGGAAAAGTGAATTGTGTGCACATATTCAAAATTCTGTGATCCCTACACTAAGTCATATACTACTTAAATTTTGAATTTTTTGAAAGGGAGAAAAAAAAACAAAAACTCCCATGTAGTAAAATCTATTTTCAAAAATAAATAAGCAATAAATTTTGAATTTTGAAAGGGAGAAAAAAAACAAAACCTCCCATGTAGTAAAATCTATTTTCAAAAATTAATAAGCAATAAATTTTGAATTTTGAAAAATTTTTAAATGATTGATGTCGCAAGGTGCGTCAACTGCTGAGATCATTAGTCCCTTAAATGTAGTTCCTGCTTTTTTACTGTGGAAGGTGGTGGTGATCTCCCCCCGATGGCTGACAATATCCGGTGCTGACCTACGTTGGCTTGCGGGGATTTTCCTCAACCAGGTTTCTCCCACCGGCGGGTCACCGTCTCGGCCGAGATAAGCTCTAAGCTCCCGACTGGCCTCCCAACAAATGTGGTAATGTAGTGCGTGTGAGTATGTATGAGTCAGTTAGGGGTGAAGATAGAACGAGGAAGAGGAAGGAAAGATCGCGCGCGGTCCATGGCCCGTAAGGGTACTCTCCCGGCATTCGCCTGGTGTTGATCTGTAAAACCACGGAAAACTACCTATCACAACAGTAGACCGCTAGAACTCTCCTTTAGCCAGCAGCTGAATTCGGCCTAGCTATGTAGCTAGTGCTACCTTTGTCTGTGACTGTAATATCTTTCCTCTATGCTGGGAACACGGAAGCGTGTAAGTTTTCCATCTTGGGTGTCTACAGTTCCAGTTCGTTTCATTCATTCATTTTCACACGTACCTTTTCGAAGTTTTCTTCAAATCCACTCATTTGAGATTGTCTACATCCTTTCAGATTGTGTCGCTCTTCTAGCATATTAATATTCGTCCTTTATTCGCTGCTCGTATTATGACCGGGCCGCACTTTTCTCTCATTTCCTCATTAGCTTTTCCTTGACTTTACGTCTCTATATCACTCACGATTCTATTCTGATATTACTTTTGAGCCATCAGCAATTTGGCCCTCAGACTCTTCGATAGTGACCTCTCTTAAGCGGCCACTTCGAAGCCTTTGCATAAATTTTGTGGCATCGAATTTGGAACCGAAGCATGTTGATTGAAACACGATTTAAAATCCTGGGAATAAAATACCTCCCGAATAGACGTTAGATGATACCTGTTAATGGCTGTAAAAAGTATTTTAAAAGTGACAGGGGATGAAAAAAACAACATAAAATGTACTTAAGTATAAAAAGTGATAAGACAAAGGAAAAATGTACCTAAAGTCTGAATGCAAAATAAGAAACATCTTAGTCGAAAAAATAAAGTCCTAGTCTGACGTCAGATTTGGAATAGTTTCTACAGTAAGCTACCTTTCCTTGAACTGACGGTTCGCAGATCAATAAAATAATGACTGTAGATGGCGACAAGAAACGGCTTCTTGTATTTACAGTTCGTTCAAGATCGATCATGCGGCAGACGTAGAGTAAACTGATCGCTGAGGAGAGCGCAAATACATTGCTTGATGGGAAAGGGACAGGTAACATTTATTACTCTTTGGCTGCTTGACAGGTCGTCGAAGTCACATTTAATCTGAAATGTCTCCCACAATATCATTAGATTGTTTTTCTTCTCCTTTCTGAAAAATGCTTGGCGTGTCACAACTATATATCATCGATATACTTCTCTTTTCTGTTTTAGTCTCCTTGTTACCAACAGCCGTTGTGTTGAAAAACGTAAAACCGACACAATATATTGTTGGACAACATACGGCAAAATTTCTAAACGACCTCTATTCTCTCACAAAGAAAATTATTGTTTACTTCGTAATTTACACGCATTTTTTCTGAAAGGCGCACGCAACGAAAGTCTTAAATACATTGAAACACATCGACAGAAATAAAATACTAACAGTCGCACCGTGTCTGGAGGACGTTGTGCCTGTTCTTCGTTCTCAGAAAAACCAGATATCCCGCCTATGTCGTCAGACTTGCTAACTCACATAATAGCATAGAAATCACTCTCGGAAATGGCAAATTGTCGCTTTAGAAGTCATTCTCCCCCGGATTTAAAGATACTAATGCGCTCGGAATACTATTCGAAAGAGAAAGCACTGTTTTGTTGGAAATAAAATTTCAGCTCGCAAATGAAATTCGAAGTCAGATTTCTGACAGAAAAAACTGATTGAAAAATAAAGTGATAATTTTATTTGCCTCGTGATTTAACATTTATTTAAGAATAATATTTTGTTACGACGAAAACAAAACCATGATCAAGTATCTTTGAGATACCCAATTACGAGCTGCAATAATAATGGATGTCTGTGCAGGATGCCAATATTTTTTTGATAAACAAGCTAAAGCAAATGGATGAATGAAACTTGTGGAATGGGATGGGTAGGGATTCCAAACGTTGTGTGAGTCCAGGAAGTTTGGTTAAGTAAGCCTAGCAAAAACTCGTCTATTTAGTACGACCAATTAGTCTGGCTTCTGTCGCATGTTTACAAGTCAACGCCGAGGTTCCGGCCTTTGCCCTCCGGAATAGAGATATCGCTTATCGTGACTCGCTTACCTGGTGGAATCACTACTAAAGTAAATCAACTTAATTAAATACGTGCATTCCACACGCGTTATATTTATCCATATGCTTTAATTGTTTATCTAGAAAAAAGAAAAAAAAATCAAGCGAGAATGCTTCAATCCTATTTCTAGCGTAACGCTAAACAGTGCCGGCGCTAGCATGGGCAGGCCGTGCCATCGCCAGGCGCCCGATGTCAAGGTGCCCAACGATGGGACTGATGGGGAAATTTTTAGTAAAACATTGAAAAAGAAATTAGAACTCGAGAAAATCATTATCGTAATTTTAAAAGTCGCGGTAAGTGTTTTATATTTTATAAATTTTCATTTATTTTTTAGCTTAAATAGATAATTATAGTCATTACTTATAAAGTAGACTTTCATATTTTTAATTTTTGGGGGGGAAGGGGGGAAACGTTTCAGCATAGCTCCGGGCCCAAAATTGTCTAGTTCTGGCACTGAACGCTAACAACGAGCACCGTGCAAGTGGTGACTGGCATGTCGGTGTTGATACCGAGCGCCGCACTGCGCTGTGCGGGCGGCAAAGTGTGCCCGTGCGACGCCCTCACAGGCGGTAGCCGTAGCTCAGTGCATCAACTGATGTCACTGCAGCGCCTCTGACCGGGAGGTCCTAGGTTCCCACTCCCCACGGCGGCAGGATTTTCGACACTAGCTTTTCAGCTAGGTCGAATTCAGTCGCTGTCTGGAGGAGAATTCTAGCGGCCGGCTGCTCTGATCGGTAGTTTTCCGTGGTTTCTCCAATCAACATCAGGCGAATGCCGGAGCAGTACGCTAACAAACGGATCACGGACCGTGCGCGATCTGTCCTTCCTCTTCCTTGTCCTATCCTCTCCCTTACACACACTAACATGTACTACACTACCACACATGCCGGGAGATCTGCCAGGAGCTTAGAGCTTGTCAAGGATGGGGCGGTACTCCGCTGTGGGAGATACGTGGTTGGGAAATCCCTGCTAGTCGACGTAGGTCGTCTTCGGCTCTCGCCATCCAGCGGGGAAGAACACTGCCACCTCTAGAGAAAAAAACATGCACTACACTTACGGGACTAATTACTCTCTTAGTTGACGCGTCCGGAATCACTAACAATCAATATAATGTGTTCCCCGCTGCTCTCCCCAAAGTGATCTGTACCTTCTATTTCCGTTCTGAATCTCGCGCCGCAGCCTGGCCACGGAGGCGTTTTGCCGTTGGTTTAGTGACCGGGTCGCGCTGACGGTGCGGCGCGGCGGGGAGGCCTAGGCCTCGTTTCCAGAAAGGCGGCTGTCGTGACGGCGCCGGCGTTTATGGTTCCGGGCGCGTTCTTGGAAATCGGCCGCCTCGCGCCCCGCGCCATCCCCGCGCCCCACGCCCCGCTCCCCCCCGCCGGGTTCCGGTCTCCGCCGCACCGCGCCGCCGCTGCCGCTACCGCCACGAAGGGGTCCGAGCCGTCGGGCAGGGGGCGACATTGTTCACGCAAGAAACATCAGTTGGGGGTTGGTCACACAAATTCGGGGTGGGGTACACAGAGAAAAACATATTGCTCGTGGGCTGCAATAGTGTTACCACTAAAAAAATACGTATTTTGAGTTGACCCTTACCTGCCTGAGTTACTTCGTTAACATTTTCCATTACACTATTTTATAATTTTAAAGGAAAACGTTTATAAAAACTGTTCTCAGATTTTTGAAATGTACATGCTGAGATTTTTGAAATGTACATGCTGACACCGTTTAAGACGTTATGGAAAACAACATGAAGTTCTAATAGCATTACTGCAACATTTTAAGGACAAAATTAGATCTATTGTGCGATTCGTACAGCGTGCCCATACGGGCACACTAGGCAGATAAGGTGCACTCACCAGAATTGCAAATTGGGGTTCCTTCCAGCAGCAAAAGCAGAGTATCTTACAGTACGGTAATCCCCCAGCAAATGGCAGAAGTGTGATTGCAAGCATGACGCATTTCTGCACAGGGTGGAGCTTCGAACTCATTTACCTCAAAACCTGATTTTTTGAGTGGTGCAACTACTGCAGACATGAACAATATCTTAGTGGTGAGCAAATTCCTGTGCGATGCGTAAAGGCATGTTCAGAAAATCGGTCCAAACAGGAGTTCAGTTTGCTCTACCATCGTGGATGTATACTTACTTTTCTAAGAATTTGATAGAACTAAATAATGGAAAGAATTACATTTAGTTGTTGCATCCAAGATAATTGATAAAAGAAAAACGAGGATTTTTAACATCTTTTTCAATATCGCATGGGTGGTAAACACAAACAAAACCAACAAACAACAAAAGACTTCAAACAGATGCTTAATAATTAAAGTTTCATTACAATCATTACTTTTTGTAATAGTGTTTTGTCGTAGTGTTTTCAAATTTTTATCCTAGTCTTTAATTTTTTCTGGTTGAGAATTTTTGTAGTTTAAGTCATGTTTTATTTATGAATATTACATTGACTGTTATAAGGAATTACAATTATCGATTTTTTAGCTTTCTCTTCCAGGAGAATCATAATCTATGCGAAACATCAATCACACGAGACGGCGTGGCAAAAACAGTGAGATTCATTGATGTAATTAATATTCGGCGCCTGCTTAATCTGTTGGATGTATTTTCATTCATGGAAATACATCCAACATTAATAGCACTCGTGCTATGTAAATTTGAAAAAAATTCCCTCCCAATAACTATATTTGAAAATGTAAGCTAATATGGGCTTACAGATATTGACGTCTATGGCACTGAACAACAGTTCGAAACAGGGAGGCACTGTAGGATGAAAGCGTGCAGACACGAGAAAAACAGAGAGAGAGAAACAAGAAGAAAGGATACTCAATCTGAAAGCGAAAAACTTAAACAAGGGGCAGGGAACACGTAGATGTAGAAAAAAAAAATCCCCGGTGAGCACCAGTTGTATATTTTCGTGTACCAAAGCGTAAGTGGACATATTTACATGGCCTCGTAGGGCAACGCTCTGCAGCCAGCGTGAAGGCTAGGGAGACGCACGCGAGCCCGTAACAAGGCGGGCGGGGGCGGGGACGGGGCGGGGCGGCAGTTGGCGAGTAGCGGGTGGGAAGGAGTTGGGGCGGGGCTTGTGTTGGTGGGGCGGGCGTTGGCGGGGCGTTGGCGTTGGCGGGGCGTTGGCGGGGCGTTGGCGTTGGCGGGGCGTTGGTGGGGAGCGTTGGCGGGGCGTTTGTGGGGCGTTGGCGGGGCGGGGCGTTGGCGGGGGCGTTGGCGGAGGCGTTGGCGGAGGCGTTGGCGGGCGTTGGCAGGGCAGGGGCGATGGTGGGGGCCGGGACGTGGGCGGGTGGAGGTGGTGCGTTGGCGGGGCGGGCGGGGGCCGGGATGGAGGCGGGTGCTTTCCGCCTGGGCGGTGACGCGCGTCCCTAAATCTCTTTTAAATTGCCGCCGCCGCTGCCCTGGAGGGCCTCTTCGCTTCCTCTGTGGAATCACGCGGAAGGAAGCAGCGCCGCGCGGGGGCGACGCCACCCACGATGCCTCTTTTCCTGCTGCCACTTCCTCGTGTCATCTGCTCCTGCGACCCTTCTCGGTTGAGGACGGGCCCGACGTCTAGCAGGGGGATGTTCCACTAGGGGCTAAGTGATTTTTTATGCAACGCCATGTTGTGACATGTTCTGTACGTACTTGATGTATCGATACTCTTTCGTACTATCCGGTTGGTAGTGGAATCGTCATTGACCAAATTTTAGGATCGTGGTTTCGATTCAACTTCATTATTGGTATCGATTTCGAAAACACTTCGGTGTAAAATATAATCATCAAAGTACTTTATCTTACTAGAAAAATAATATATAATGATGATGATAATAATAATAATAATAATTAATAATAATAATAATTCATTGTATTGTAAATCAGCAAAGAATTCATTAAAATATTCGAAAAATTCTCCGAAATTTTCATGATACACCCCGATTTCTATATTTAAAACATTATCTATTCTTTAAATCATTGTTCATGAATACTGCTTTGACTACGTTTAGCAACATTTTCAATCCTATTCTAACTTCGCAGGCATCGAGGTGTGACTGTAATGGCGAGGAAATGACAAGTTGTTTGATTCACTATCGTACCAATTGCCATGTAATAAATTACGTGAACGTCGTACTTGAATTGTTATGTAATAAATTACGTCTCTCTTCACAATAGTTTGTTGTATCATTGTTAGTGAAAGAGTGGAATTTATTAATCCTTCATGTTATATTCTCAGAAACATGTCAAATCTTGCAACAAAAATTTAATTCAAATGTTGAAGTGAACAAAGAACATTTTAAAATAATCCGATATTTATTTGTTTTTCTTCGTAAAATAATAAATTTAGTTCCTGAATTGTATTGGTCATTTAGATTTTCTCTTTTTAAATCCCTACGAGCCCCGCAATCTGACGAATGTTAAAAACAACATCCTCCATTCCTGAGAAGAGCATTCCAAGATTACTGGAGCCTGCGGATGACAAGACGTTTCCCTTCGTCATCAGTGAAATTGTTTCACGCCCTAAACGATGGAACTCACTCGAGGCGCCTTCAGTCTCGAGGCCACCCCGTGCGCCCCCTCTGATTCCGCCGCCCCGGCCGCCCCCGCCGCCTCCGCCGCCGCCCCGGCCGCCCGGCCGCCACCGCGGCCCCGCCGCCGCCCCGCCGCCCCTGCCGTCACCGCCGCCACCGCCGCCACCGCCGCTACCGCCGCCACCGCCGCCCCACTGCCGCCACCGCCGCCCCCGGCACCCTCCCCACCCCCCCCGCCCCTTGCTCCGGCACAGCTGGCGCCGTCCCGCCGCTCACCCGCCCACGCTTCCACCGCCGCCGTCAGCTCATCACCGCCCGCGCCACACAGTGGGCACGGGCCGTCAAATGCTCTTTTGCGCAAACATTAACCAAATTGATTTTTCACTGTTTTCCCTCCTCTTTTTATTTGGGTTTTGATTTCCTCTTTTTGGTTTTGGTTTCTTTCATGACATTTCTTGTGTATGTGAAAGTGTATTAAGAAAATGCAATTTGAAATTCTTATTTCTTGATGGGTTGGCCTCACTGTGAATGGCCATTAACATATGCACGGTCGAAATTGAAATTATTCTTCATTCATATATTATGTTGACGTTCTGTTAGCAATGTGTTTAGTACATAGAGGTGTACTGTGAATATAAATTGTTTATAAGGTGAACTTTCATGTGTTGTTTTGATATTATGACTGTATTTTGTGAAGTTTTCAGCTATAATACTACTGTAAACCCTCGTTAACACGGATTCTAAGGGAGCGAAATATTCTGAGTTCGAATTATAAAAATTCGTGTTACTCAAGTATTATACATGTCCGCACTACCGTAATCCCTTGCCGGGACCGAAGTTTTTGTTCGTGTTACGGCGAAATTCGCATTAAGCGAGTCCCTGCAAACGAGGGTTTACTGTAGTATGTAATTTGTCTATAGTTCTGATGTAGGTGATTTTTTTATCAAGAGTTAGTTTAACATTTCAAGTGTTATAAAAAGGTACTTTCGTATTTTTTTGAGTTATGTGAATGCGTTGCGTCAACCAGAGGCGTAAATTGCGTGATTATTTTTTTCATTCTGCCATTACGAATGATTTCGTTGAAATTCATATTGCTTCATCGTTCGTGACTCAATAATCATTTCCAGGTAATATGTATGAATGTTAGGAGGTCTATTTATTCGAGTAATGAGGTTATTGAAAATGGTTTGGTTTGTAAACCCATTCAGGATAGCTTGCTTTTGCATTTACTGATACGCTTGATTTGCTTTTATGACTTTAATTTCTGGCATAGCACTGTACGCATACGATGTATACTGTCCCTGTAGTGAGCAAGTATGTGTGCGTGTGCTTGTGTGTTATAGAGTTAACGATTGTGTGTGTGTGTTTGTGTGTATGTGTTAGTGTGTTTAAATAGAGGAAGTGAGAAAGGGTGAAAGGCAGAAACAGAGAGAAACATAGTGGAAATCAATCGAGATATTTGTTGGCACGATGGAAAATGTGTGCTGGGTGCTGAGCTGGTCTTCATTCTTCTGCGTCTTGTAAGTTGTACAGAATTGTACTTCCGCATAAAAATGAGTAATAACCCTTATCTCTTTATTTTGTCTACTGCACTTCCTAATTGAATTGTTTTATATAAATCGGAATTCCAGTGTTTACCCTTCAAGTGATTACTAACCCATTCATCAAAATGTCAGTCACCTTAATCGCAACTCATCAAACTATTTCAATAAACATTTCAGTTTCAGTTAACAAATATTTCGGGTTTTATTAACACAACTTTTTGGCTTCAGTCCCATTTTGGATTTAGATTCCGAAATGCTTCTATTCAGTCTTCCTATATTATGAATTAAATAATTCCGTAATTAATTTAATTGATGTGCAACATTATTAATTAAGAAATTCTACAAAGTGAACACTTTGTACTAACTACAAAGTACTATTTACAAAGTGAGCACTTTTACAGAACTAAATATTAAAAAAAAACACGACAAATCTACTTTGAAAGATCACCTCTTCTAACAGATATGCTCACAGAGAGGTGTCGAGAATTCGAGGAGGCCGCGAGTTCGGAAAGGAGATGATTGGTTTTGATTGATTGACGATTCCGGCGCGTCAACTTCTACGAGCATTAGTCCGTAAGTGTTGTGCATGCTTTCTTCTCAGGAGGGGGTGTTCTTCTTCCGCTAGATGGCGAGATCAGGTGCCGACCTACCGTCGGCTTGCGGGATATTCCCCAACCAGGAAGTTCCCACCGCCCCAGCCGAGACAAGCTCGAAGCTTCCGACCAGTCTCCCAGCAAATGTGGCAGTATAGTGCATGTAAGGTGTGTGCAAGTAAGGGTGAGAAGAATAGAAAGAGGAAGGAACGATCGCGCTCGGTTCGTTGCCTGTGTATTAGGGTACAACTCCGGCATTCGCCTGATATTGATTTGAGAAACCACGGAAAACTACCGATCAGAGCAGCCGTCCGGTAGAATTCTTTTCCAGTCAGCGACTGAACTCGTCCTAGCTCTTTAACTAGTGTCGACAATCTTACCCCGTCGGGACACGAACCTAGAACCTCCCGGTCAGAGACACTGCAGTGACTTGAGTTGATGCCCTGACCCACTTCGAGAGGATTCGTTTTGAGCCCGACGCACCGAGTCGAGAGCACTATCGATGGGTCGTGTAGGCGACTGGGAGAGTCATGGCGTGTACAGTATGCAGCGCGTCGCAGATTCATTCTTTTGAGAAGAGTCCTTGAGTGGCCATCCAAATAAGTAGCGTGGGTTGTAGAGAAGAGGGCCTTCTCTACTGCACACACACGTTTCACAAAAGCAAAAAAGGTCGAAAAATCCTTATGCAAGTGCCTATACATACATACATATAGAGATTTTCCTTTAGCAAAAAATTGAACTTTCTACCCAACGAAATTTCCTGATTTTTATTTTAAATGAAAGGTAATGAGCTCCAAATATGTTATCGCTTGCTATTGTTAACCGGTTCTACAATGTAAACACTACATTTTTAAATGATATCCTAAAATTAACACAATTAGCACTTCCTGCCGTCACTTGTTCATAACGTCGTTGAGGTGCAATCGATTTAACGAAGGCAGTGGTTATTTCGACTAGTACGAACATGCGTGGGTGAGACTGAGGTTACAGAGTGAATTGAACGTAGAAATTTTTTAAATTAAATATTTGAAATGCAGGAATTAGCGACTTTACAGTAACACAATGCCCAGCACTCGTTTGAACACGGGTTCCTTTACAAAAACCACAGTGCTTTTAATTACATTACGTATTACGTTTTTAAGATAAGAAAAAGAGAAGGATATCTTTGCCGTAGTTCCCATCAACATATCTGTACAGATCTTGGTAAATATAAAACAATTCAATTACATTTTTAGAAACACGTTTAACTCTGGGTTTGCAATGAGTAGTGACTATTGTTTCAGCATTGATAACCTGTGTCATTTCATTAGCTTTTGAGAATGAGTGCAGAACGATATAAAACTTTTTTTGAGGGGATCTATTTTCCGAAAAGTGTGTTACTCTTTCCTACAGTTGCTCGTTTTGTTGCATGTAATCGCCAGATTCAGTTGCTTGTTCTGTGAAGGAGCATTTGCCGCCCACTGCGCCGTCCGCCGCCCGTCCGAGGCCTTCCGCTCCGGCGCCGTCGCCGCCCGCGACGTGCGCCGTCCTCACCCGTCCGCAGCCGTCCTCCTTCGGACGCGCGACGGGCGCGGACGCAATCTCGTAATTTATGAGAAATTAATTTGGAGGAGGCCTCCTGCGCCGCTGTCTGTCAGGGCCTCTGTGCCGCCGCCGCCGGCCGCTTGGGTGGCCGCCCGGGCGCCGACGCAGCCTCGCCATCTGCTGGCGGCCCAGCGCCGTCCCGCCCTCGCCCTCGCCCTCCGCCTCGCCTCCCCCCTCCCCTCCTCCGCCCTCCCCTGCCCTCGCCCTCTGCCTACGCCTCGCCCGCGCCCGCGCCCGTCGCCCTCGCCCCCCCCTGCCCCCTGCCTCGCCCTGCCCTCGCCCTCCCTCCCTCCCTCGCCCTCGCCCCGCCTCGCCCGCCCTCGCCCCCTCGCCCTCGCCCTCGCCCTCGCCCTCGCCCTCTCCCTCGCCTCGCCTCGCCCTCGCCCTCGCCCCCTCCCGCCCTCGCCTTCGCCTCCTCGCCCTGCCTCGCCTCGCTGCCCTCCCTCTCGCCGCTGCGCCCCTCGCCCTCGCCCCTCGCCCTCGCCTCGCCCCCGCACCTCGCCCGCCCTCGCCCCCCTCGCCCCGCCCTCGCCCTCGCCCTCGCCCTCGCCCTCGCCCTCGCCCTCGCCCTCGCCCTTGCTCTTGCCCCCGTCCCCGTCCTCACCTTTTCCCCTGAGATTTGACAACAACGCGCACATGCCGTGGTGCTCTCGTGAAAGGATGATTGGAAATGCACTTCTTCAACGTCTTAACATAAAAGCGAAAAACTACCCCCTCATAGAGTTTTTTAATTTATCTTAGCTAATAATATCAGTTACCTAAGCTGATATAACGTAGAAAATAGATATAGCTTAGATAATGGATATGTGAGCTATCTAATAGGAACATATTTTGTTGATTCACCATTCACCAACGAAGACTTTTTACGAAAGGAAGCACGTCACAACGTTTAGTGGGTTCGCATAAAGCAGAAAGTGTACCAAGTGGAGAAGCGAATTAAATAAGGCATATACGACATTCTACAACATGTCGTTATTTTGTTACATGAACACCATCTTAATATAAACTTCCTAACAACGCGAACACTCAAATTGAAATAATCTCCACACAATCAGTCTTTCGAGAGGTGTAGCCCTCATAAAATTACGCGTTGCGTTGACTGATTACCCTGCGCTGCCCCGAGGCGCATAGCGGGCGCGCTGCCTGGCGGCGGCGGCGGCGATCGACGTCGCAGAAGCAAGTTTTTCCCGCGTCTCCCCGCGGCGCTCCCCCCTTCCCCCGGCGCCAGCAACGCCGCCGCTGCCGCACCGAGTCGGCACAGCGCGGGCAAGTGGGGCTCTCGGGGTTGCGTGCAGACCCGCGATAGCATCTCCTCTTAATTAACCCGTAATTCGCCGCCCTCTAATCGCAATAAGTTGCTCTAATCGAATTTAACTTCCAGGAACAATAGCGCGCCGCACGGCAGGAGCAGCGCGGGAGGGGGATGGGAGGGGTGGAGGGGGGGGCGCAAAGGGCGCAGGCGATGTGACGACGCAGCGCTGGCCCGACGGCGATGACCGCGTGGACGATAAGAATGAAAATGACGATGAAGACGTTGACGATAACAGCCACATGAGGATGACAATGGGTTGGTAATTTTGTGTGGCAATTTTACGTCATTTTTGATGGAGATGTCGAGAATCAGTTTCGTCGATAAAGATGGCGAATAAGGAGTAGATGATGACGGATTTGACGAAGACGCTAGTCATGACGAAGACGACATTGTCATTCGCATGAACAATGACTGACAAGAACATCAACGCCGAAGATGACAAGAAAATGGCACATGCTGTATTTATGTATGGTGATATCGCCGGATATCGCCGGCTCGTTGTCAGCTGAATATCTGAACACTTGTGACGGTTTTGCGAAGCTCAGTCTAATTCGGAATAATAGTGCATTATACGTGCATTCAAAAGGCACAAATTGTAAAGCTACTACTTCACAACATATCTTATTTCCTTTGGCATGACAGTTTCTGGTAATTACGAGTATTTTTCTTAATTTTAGCTGAAATCGATTTCATTAACCCGCAGTAGGAGCCGAGTAGAGCTGGAAGAGCTGGAAGAAAAGGAGAAGATAAAGATGAAGAGGAAGAAGAAAGAAAGACAAAGAAGGGCGAAAGGAGAGGGAGGAGAAAAACGGGGAGAAGAGGTGAAGACGAAGGGAAGCAGGAGAGGAGGGTAATAGGAACAAGGATTGAGATGGAAGAAAAGACGGAGCAAGAGGAAAAGAGGAGGGGGAGTAGGGGAGGAAAGGAGAAGGGAGAAGGGACGAGGAGGAGAAAGGTGAGCGGGGACGCCCGGCCACCTCCCCACCTCACCTCATCTCACCGCACCCCACCCCACCTCACAGCACCCCACCTACAGCACCCCACCTCACAGCACCCCACCTCACCTCACCTCACCTCACCTCACCTCACCTCACCTCACCCCACCTCACCCTACCTCCCCTCACCTCACCTCACCTCACCTCACCTCCCTCACCGCACCCCACCCCACCCCACCCTACCCCACCCCACCTCACCCCACCTCACCCACCTTCCCTTCCACGCGTCAGCGTTCGTTACGAGGCGGGACGAGTGTTCCACCGCCGCGCTGCCGCAGAGGATTTCCTTTCACAGAGAGCAGCTTCGAAACCCGTTGACCTTTCGTAATTTGTTGTGTATGCCTTCGCTGCCGGCTTTGTTATCGTCTGCTAACCGAGGCACTCGCATACACATGGTGTAGGCAAACTATTTTTCAATTAGTAATGTATGAATGCATTAGCGATAAATGCTCTGGTAAGATGTTTGAAATACACGCCGAGTAATTTCTTGCGCTTTAACTGAAGCAATTTAATTTTAATACGATTTTTACGAGAATGAAAATGAAATGAAAAGAATCTAATAGTTACATCTGTTTGTCTCGATAATTATTCACGATATTGAACGATAATGATTAATGAGGAGTAAGCATGCATCTGATGAAACCGCATGGTGTGGAGTAGACAATAAAATGCAGAAAGGATAGCGTTTAGCAATTTACAGTATTTGTTAATGAATTACATTGGTTTTATTCTGTTCGATGAATCATTAGTGAAACGTTAAATGTTTCAATCATTTTGAATTCCTATTTTCGCAAGTTCTTAGTTCGAAAATACTTGATCCGATAAGTCTCAAAGGACCGGTTTTTAAACTTCATCTATAATTTGATTATGAGTATTTTTTTCTTGGAACAGTTTCATATTTCTTGCCGACCAACGACGACTCTCTCAACTTCTATGTATTGAGGATCATTAAAATAATATTATTTACACCGTTAATAAACTTCATGTCGGAATGATTCACACGTATTTTGGGTGGCCACAGAAAAATTCTAATCAAATATTTAGAAAATTAACAACTTTAATTTCGCAACATTAATAAGCATTTCATCAAAGTGACAGATAAATGCACGGAAAGGCATCAGTGCAGAAGTGAGAGACAAATGCTCTACTACTCTATGAGGGCAGTGGAGGAAGAAGTCGTATAACTTCACGTCCGCCCCTTCTCTGAGAACGACCACAGTGGTGCTTTGGCTTTGCCTTACACTTTCTGAAACAAGGTAAGGCGATCACGAGGGACGAATCATGTTCAGGCGGCATGCGCGGTTGTACGGAAAAGCTATAACGAAACAATCACTCATGCCTTACGCGAGATTCGAACTCACAGCCTGCGACTCCACGCAATTAGAGTACAGACACATGCGCAGAAGTGAAAGGGTTGATTGATTCATTAATTGTTTCCGGGCACGGCTATTGTTATGGCCCCATCCCCTACGCGTACAGTCCCGTACGTGGTGTATACTCAACATCCCGGGAGGTGGCGAATCCCCTCCACCGGTGGAACGAGAGATTTGGGGTTACCCTACATATCAGTTTTCGGGCTTTAGGACTCTGGGTATCGCTCCTCAGTTCGGGGTCTAAGACTCGACTGATCTCCAGACAATTGTTGTTGTGTAGTGCACTTAAATGTAACTTGTGTGTGTATGTGTGCAAGCGCGCGCGTGTGTGTGTGACTAAGGATAGGAGAAGGAAGGGGAAGTAAAGATTACGCATGGCCCACTTGTTAGGGTACTTCTCTGACATTTCCCAGCCGATAATCGGAGAGACTACGTAAAGTCGATCAGAGCAGCCGGCCACTAGACTTCTCCGCCAGTTATACTCCGAATTAACCATAGCTGCAGCTAACGAGTTGGAACGAGATGGGAACATTGTTATCC
Source organism: Teleogryllus oceanicus (assembly GCA_964035755.1). Taxonomy (NCBI): domain Eukaryota; kingdom Metazoa; phylum Arthropoda; class Insecta; order Orthoptera; family Gryllidae; genus Teleogryllus; species Teleogryllus oceanicus. The sequence continues at coordinate 103,916,883 of CAXIVR010000005.1, read as the reverse complement.
AATCGGAAGCTCCAATACCAAAAATGTACGTCTTAACGAAGCTCCTGATTGGATTGGTTTGCTTTTGGTTTTTTCGTGTTTCCGGGCGCGTCAACTGCTTTGGTCATTAGTCCCGGTAGTGTAGTGCCTGTTTTTTTCTCGAGAGATGGCGGTGATGTTTCCCGCTGGATGGCGATATCCGGCGCCGACCTACCGTCGGCTAGTGGGGTTTCCCCTAACCAGGACTCTCCCACCAGCGGGGCACCGCCCCAAGCTCTAAGCTCCCGAACGGTCTCCGGGAATATGTGGTAGTGTAGTGCATATTAGTGTAAGTCCTGATTGGATGACAGTGTTCCCTCTCCTTCCAACTCGTGATCTTGAAGTGCAGCTACGTTTAAATCTAAGTATAGTGACTGAATTCGATCCAGCTATTTAGCTAGTGTCGAAAACTCCGCCAGCGCCGGAACGGAACCCTAGGAGTCGCGGTCACAGACGCTGCGCTGGCAACAGTTGGCGGCCTGAGCGACCCCAGCCGGTGCGTTGAGAGGGGCTGCTCAAACCGTCGCGCTGGGAGGGGGGAGGGAGCGCTGCGTGGGATGCGCCGCGCAGTTAATTAGGCGCGGGCGGACGCTGGCACCCGTGACGAGAGGTCCAGCGCTGGTTGGAGGAGGCGGCGCTTCGGCAGGATGGGCCCGCTTACGCAAGGACAGACAAACGTTGCTGGAACTACCTACATCCCTAATTAATTACTTCAAGACGAATAGTCTGGGAAAGGTGGCTCAGGGTATCAACTCACTGCAGTGCCTCTGAACGGGAGGTCCTAGGTTTCGAATCCCGACGGAGGTAGGATTTTCGACCCTGGTTCGTGAACTAGACAGAAATCAGTTGCCGTCTGGAGGAGAATTATAGCGACCGTCTGTTCTGATACGTTCTATTCCGTGGTTTCTTCGACCAACGTCAGGAGAATGCCGGAGAAGTACCGGAACAGATGAGCCACGAACCGCGCGCGATCTTTCTTTCCTCTTCCTTGTCCTATTCTCACCTCGTACATGCACACACATTACATGCACTACACTACCGTACATGCCGGGGGATATAAACTGGAGCTTAGAGGTTCTCCCGGCTGAGGCGGTGCTACGCTGTTGGGAGCTGTCTGGTTGAGGAGAATCCCCGCAAGCTGACGTAGGTCGGAGCTGGATCTCGCCATCCAACGAGACAAGGTCACTGCCATATCAAACGATAAAACATGCACTACATTTACGGTACTAATGACCTTATCATTTCACGCGCCCGGAATCACTAAACAATCAATCATTCAAGATGAGTAGCTGGCCTTCATCTATGAGTCATGGCTTTCTAGATTGCGAAAAATTTATGAGATATCACTGAATCTTCACTTCGGTTCGTCAACTATTGTCTCCTTTTTAGTTTATTGTCTTTTACTTTTCTCCTATATTTCCATATTGCTTTCTATAAATGTGTTTAATCCATTCTCTCCCTCGAGCAGTTTATTCAGTTAATAGCTTTCATTGGCAGGATTCTCAAAGATTTTAAAATATTTCCGAAAGAAATGTAGCATTAAAACTGTCCTTATTTATCAATTCTACAAGATGTTAGTAAATTTTAATTATAAATGGCAATACAGCAGTGACATTTTAATATTATTTATTAAAGAGAGTAAATAATTATTTGAAGCGTCAGTTTGATTGTAACACTAAGATCACTCATTTATAGGGACTTGATTTCATGAGATGGCCCAAAAATTGTAAGCATAAAATTAATAATAACCAAATTTACGGGGTTTTAATAGTGCGTATTATATATATATATATATATATATATATATATTAAAATAATGACAAGTGACTTTTTATACTTTTTCTGAGATCTGTTACAAATTAAGCTCGTAACATAACATCATTCACTTAGCGCGAAAACAATATATGATATTTAAAATCAAAATAAATCATTGAATTTCTCGGGTCAGTTTAATGAAATTTTCTGTATTTTTTTATCTCAACACACGAAAGTCGAACGATATTTCTTAGGATTGATTCAGCCAATCGGTTGTAGTTTAAAAACCGCTGTTTCAGGGCCTGAATCAGAGATCCTGCCATACAACGTACGCAGCTGCAAGGCTCAACACGATTCTTCAATACAAAGTAGTTGACCTCAGCTGTCCGTGCATTCACTTCTCCACTTCTCGCCCACATACAAAGTTATGATTTAGCTCTAAATTTTCTACGGCGCGTTAGTTGAGTAGAGATGAAGGTCTGTAAAAAGGTTGAAGAAGCGTGGTGAACAGAACTGGTTAAGAGGGAAGTGAACCAGGAAAACCGCAAGTGATGTTAATATTTTATCGGTTTTTACTGGGGGTTTAATAGTGAAAACTATGCGAAGACAGCTTTAAATGTAATCATGTTGAAGGCGTATAAATAATAACCACACTACATTAAATCAAATTAGCTTGGTTGTAACCTAAGTTTATTTTCAACTAAAAAAAACTAGCAATGATTGAAAAATGAAAATTACAACAGAAGTGTAATGTATCATGTTGACGTGAAATGGAGAAAAAGGTTTAATAATCAAAGTGAAAGACGTTATCAATGGGTCTTAGTTTGTAGAATATAAGAATACGGATATCCTTGCGCATCCTTTAGAGATGTTTTCGAAACAGTTTTCGAAAATGGTCAGTGGAAAATCTGGTGGTAGTATTATAGAAATATTGTAAAAAAATTACGAAACCAATCATGTTTAATAAATTGAAAATCTTTTTTTCTTGTATTTGTTTTTGAAGATCGTCTTTTCCTCCAGGTATTATAGCAAGCAGTAGTTTCTCATTTGAATCTTAATTATGACACCTTAGTACATGTAAAGGTACAAGATTATACCAAATGTTGCCTTTGGGTTTATCTTGATACGCGTTAAAGACGGTGGATGTTAACATAAAGTAGCCACCATTACTTCTGTAAGCTCCTCCAATCGTTTTGCTTTTTTTAAAATTCATGGTTTTAAAGCACAATAGGAAATATCCTTTCCCACTTTTGAAATATTGTACCGTTTTTCTGTTCAATTTCATTTTTTTTACTTGCTAAGCAAAAATTTGTTCTGAAGATACAAAAATGGTTATTCCACGACAATTTTGGAAAAGTGCCATGTGCGACCATTTTGGATTTTGATGAAATTTTTAATGCCAAGTTCCGGAGGTGTCAAAGGGACTTGGGGAAATAATATTTCCTTCTGGTCCTCCTTTTATCACTAAATAAATTAGATCATACTCACTGGTACAATTTTTTTCTCTATTCAAGGGAACTTCTTTTTTTCATTTAATAGTACAGAGAGCAAAAATTGCACCGAAAAATTACCAACTCGGCACTATTACCTTGTTAAAGGTAGACGATTCACCTCTCTCCTTACGTTGTTTTAATGTAGCCCGTAGGGCCATACCGCACAAACTTTAATTCCGAATATATGTTTAGATTAATTGTAAATGTCTTAATAGATTATAGTTGCGTTTATTCTTTACGGATTGTTTACATGTATTACCAAAATTATGAAACATTAATTACTGACTGTTCGTACAGTATCAGGTCACAATTATCCAAAATTCTCCAAGCACTGCCTGAGAAACAAGCTACAAATCAACAGCAGAAAGAAACACGTTTTGAGAAATTTACAAGTGACATATTATGACATGTGAGCCCACTTAGCGTCTGCATTCCGCCAAAGAAGCCCGCAGGCAAAATTACACACACGTAGTTAGACATCACGTCCCTCTCGACACCTAATTTTCGCTTCAACCACCGTTCTCACAGCCGACATCCGGCATTGTTTTCCCATGAATCCTCGTGGCCGTTGTTTACGCTTACGCTTCAGGCCCCCCGCGGCCCGCGATCGCCCACTGGGGGCGGCACGCCACGTCTTACGCCGCCGCCGCCACCACCAAAGCCGCCGCTTCCGCCTCCATCGCCGCCAAAGACACCGCCTCATTCCTCACCTCCAACGTCTTCTCCTAACCTCCGACGTCTTCTCCTAACTTTACCTCTTCCACCCTTGCCATTCCCATTGCTACTATTGCCTACACATTGCTAACCTCATCTCCAACGTCTTCTCCTAACTTTTAACGTCTTCTCCTAACCTCCAACGCCTCCAACTAACTTTACCTCTTCCACCCTTGCCATTCCCATCGCTACTATTACCTACCTATTGCTAACCTCACCTCCAACGTCTTCTCTAACCTCCAACGTCTTCACCTAACCTCCAACGTCTCCAACTAACTTTACCTCTTCCACCCTTGCCATTCCCATCGCTACTATTACCTACCATTGCTAACCTCACCTCCAACGTCTTCTCCTAACCTCCAACGTCTCCAACTAACTTTACCTCTTCCACCCTTGCCATTCCCATCGCTACTATTGCCTACACATTGCTAACCTCATCTCCAACGTCTTCTCCTAACCTCCAACGTCTCCAACTAACTTTACGTCTTCCACCCTTGTCATTCCCATCGCTACTATTGCCCCTTCTAGTAATACATTCGCGTTCCTATTAATCTCTCTTTCAGTTCTAGTATTTCTCCACTTCATTCCTACCTCGTTCTACCATTCTATCACATCTTCGAGATATCGTTCTCTTTAGCACCCAACCCCCTCCTAACTTTACGTCTGCCCGCCTACCTTATCCTCAAACTCCTTTGTTGCACCGTCATCTCATCCTTACAGCCACCAACCTCCCAAACCCACCCCCCACATTTGTACCAGCCGCCTCTGACCCGATTGCATTGATGGGTACACCGTCACATCACCATCACCTATATTCCAGCAGCCTCTAACGCCTTCCGACACCACCTAAAGAGTAACCGCCATCGCCACAATATCACCATCGCCGTGGGCGCCACCCCGTCCCTCCAGCTCTACGGAGCCGGCGCGGCGCGGCGCGGCGCTCTCACTCGCCAATTAGCGTGTGTTCGGGAATTAAAATATTACCGCGCGGCCGAGTCACGCGACGTTCTCCGCGCCCCTCCTCGCCGCTCCCCTCCCCCACTCCGCTCGCCCTCCGCGCCGCCGCGCCGGCCGCCGACTCCGCCGCCGCCGCTCTTTTGGGGCCCCGCCGCGCCCCCGCCGCCCCCGTCTCCTCCCATCCCCCCCGCTCACAGACCGCGCGCGCTCGCCCGGCCTGGACTATGAACGGCGCTGCTTTCTTGGAGAGTCGGAAAATTACCGAGATTGATTTACTTAGCGCAAGTGGAGACTAATGTCGTTTTCCCATAAAACAAAAATGTGAAGTAAAAAAAAAAATCATTTCGTGAATGGACAATAGTGCATTTCTAGGAAGTATTGAAACAGAATATTATCTTTTTGCCTGTATTTATTATTGTGATTAATTTACTGATAAAGAGGATTTATGAGAGCACTCTATCGAGGTGTAATTTGCACACTATAAAATTAGCGAGATGGATATACAGCTTGAAATAACGAGACTGATGCTATAACATTTTTGCACAAACAACTAGTGTCTACAGAAAACCAATATGTAATTAATTTTATGAATTCGGGGACTTTGTAGTTTTTGCAAGTATTTTGAAACACATCTCGCTTGCTATCGGATTTACTAATGGAAAGGAATACAGCTTTTCCTTTACCAACCAAATTGTAAGTAGTTTGCTGAGAAGGACTGATGATTTGATTTGATTTATTTTCGACATAGCACAGTAAAAATTGTATTTGATGTACGGGAGAAAAGTACAATCTGCCAACACTTCTTTGAGCTCCAGAATCTTTTCCCCACCCTTTTACTGTACCTAGTGGAACGTGTTCTGTTCCTTCTCAAATTCTAATAATAATAATAATAATAATAATAATAATAATAATAATAATATTATTATTATTATTATTATTATTATACGATTGTATGATATCGGCAAACAAACCAAATATTGTTATCCGGGATTAGGAGAAAAAATTGTTTACTTGTAGGTGTTGCTGTGTTATGCGCTCAAAACGTCGCAACCAAGGAGGTCGAGAAACTTTCGAAATATGAGAGTTTGAAAATCGATATCACCCGAATGAGGGGCGTAAAAGCACGGGTCGTCCCGACAATAATCGGAGCTCTGGGGTTTGTTCCGCAAAATTTGGGTAAGAACTTGGACTAAACTCCCAGGTCATTCAAAAGACTGAGAAGTGCAAGTCTGCATTATTTGGAACAATTCACATTTTGCGCCAAGTATTGCAGAGGTATTGACTGTCCCGCTCCTTACGAAGCTGGTTGCAACCCGGAGTAATTTTATATTCTACCAACTCATAACATTTTTAGTCGTGAAGTAATAATAATAATAATAATAATAATAATAATAATAATAATAATAATAATAATTATTATTATTATATCCTTAATTTCTAGCGAGGCTCGGGCCATAAGACCTGCTCTTCCCCCTAACCACTTCAATAACTTTACATTTACATAATTAAAATTGCAGAATTATGTCCCAAATATTGATTACTAATTCCGGAGATTTCATTGCATTGGTATAGGGAACCTGAATAAAATTCTACTTTACATTCAAAATTTTCCTTATAACGACCCGCACAGTCATCATATTCAGTAACTGCTTTTTGATATCCAGCTGATCGAGCTGCATCCAATCACGTGCTGACGAATGAATGACTCCACGAGTCTTGCAAGGAGATGAAAGGCGGTCGTCCGCCGAGGGGTGGGGCTGAATAGAAAGCGGCGAGGCGTCGCCGTGGGAACAATGGGCTGCGGTGGCGTGTGCAGCGCAGGGGGCTGTGGAGGTCGGCCGAGCGAACCGAGTCCGCGGCACTGACATTCGCCCCCGCCAAGATTTGCCAACCTGTCGCCTTCCGACGCCCCGTGGAAGGCACGCTCGCGAAATGAACGTCTTCCGTGTTATAAATTATGCTTCCCCTCGCGGATGTTTTTCAACACAGACTTTGACGGAATTGTTAAATGATACGGAAAAATGCGAAAAAAAAATGAACCGAGACTATTAATTTTCGCAACAATCTGTGAAATTAAAATAATTAATTAATCTCTTGAAATTAAAAGAAATTCATTTAAAATATTTTACGAAATACCATATATTTTAAAGAATACAGAATACAAAATGCAAGACTAGGATAAAATTATTTTGCTCTAACATTATTGGAATTAAGGAACGCCGTTAAAGTTTGTAAACAGGGGCGATAACCGGGTTTTGTAACCAACTCGATTTGTGTTGGCCGTGACTTTCAATACATTTTGTAAATGCATATTTTCAAACGAAAAACATTCAAACAAAAAAAGAAATACTGTTTCTTTGAATATGAGTACACATGCGCTGTCTTTAGCTACGACTGATAGGCTTCATTATTCTTAACGGACAGCGGCCGTTAACATTTTTAACGGATGGCAGACGTTAAGTGTCGCTTTTCCTTCCTGCGTTAAGTCTAGCTTTGTCGATGTAAATAACAGTTTTACGAAAATGAATGTACAGTTCTCTTTCTCTATAAATTGTGTTATCCGCACTCTGAATGTATATGACTCTACAACTAATATTTTCATACATTTTTTTTTCACAGCGTATTTGCTAAAGAGTAAACCAAAATAAATCAACAATTATTTAAGCTAGTGTTTACGCATCTTTCCAACATGACAAAAAGTACATACGTGAATATTCCCATGCTTGTAGTAGAAAATGTGCTAATGACCCTCTAAACAATATGGAATGCACCAAATATTGCAATAACATTCCCATGTTCCTTCATTTAAAACAAGGAAATTATAGAAAGATTTCGGCCCATATGTGCACGTGCTTTAGCATTATTTTACCGTGGAAAAGTTAATTAGCACTATCACATCACGTCTTCACACACAACATATCTTGTAGCACAACTGTTCAGGACTGATGATCCACGTCAGTCTATTACTCACAGATGCCATTTATACTCGAAGATGTATAAAGTTCTCTGTATCTGGCACATTTAGTTCTGTAAATTACTCGCATGTTCACAGACAAATTCCCACAGTATTGGAGTTACTCAATATTTTGAAATTGCTTCCAGGTATAAACAGACAATAACTTAAAAGATTTCTGTGACAACTTTCAGGCATAATTCATAAGGGCAAGAAAATCCAACCCGGGAAACTTCAACGCTTGTAGTAGGTATTGTGACAATCCTAAATATCTGTCTCTTAAAATGAAAATGGAGATCTTCCGCAATAAAAATCAATATTGTGGAGATGATAAATATTTACCTTTATTAAGGTTTTAATTCTTAATTATTAGATTTGTTTTGTCGACTGAAAAATTTAAATTCAAAAAATCTCTAACTTGGGAGGGGGTTCTTCGGTTGCAGGTTATTCGGCCCAAGCAAACCCAAACCCCAACCTCCGTGGCGCAGTTCAGTGTCGGTGTGTCGGAGTCCGGCGCTTCTTGGCAGCGCTGGTGAGTCTCTGTGAAGGGGCCCTATCACGGAAGGGCGCAAAAGGCGATTGACCTCCCAAGAGCGGGGTGCCACAAGGCTCAGGTACGCGACCACCCCCGGGCGGAGGAAGAGGCTCAATTGGCACCGGGGCCCGTCATTTGGGCCTATCACAGCGGAAGCGTCTGGAAAGGGGCGCCGCGCCAAGGACACGCCGCACCGTCCCTCTAATTGGACGGTGGCGCTTGAGCCCGGAAGTGGGCGGCGGCGGCGGCTGCGACAATAGGCGGCGCGAGAGAATTGGAAGGCAGTGCACGCGGGAGAATCACAGATGACGATGCTCTCACAATCTGCGGCGATGGTGACAATGGCCCAGGTGACCTGCTGTGTTCTGGCCATCTTGCTTGCTTCCTGGAAGTTTTCTCCTTTCTCATGTCTTTCATCGTTCAATATCATTCACCCCATCATCATTACAATCATCACGACACGGTGGAAAACAAGGGGATCAATCACTGAGCACGTTGTTTTTTCGAATCGGAGAACACAATTTTTTATTATGTTTAGGGCAAGTGGAATTTCTGGTGGACCAAGAGTGTTCACGGGAATTTACTCGAAGTTCACTTTTTTCTCCCGGCTTTCACTGATTCAAAACCATTCGTCATTGTTATTATCGACGTCATATGGTAAGAAGTATGAAAGTGGATGGCAATGGTGACAAAAGGCTGGGCAAGTGAATTCGATGGGCAACGCGCGCGACAGAATCACATTGATGACGGAAGCCATAATAAAAATTGTGACGATGGTGACAAAATAGGAGTGACTCGTGGGGCTGAAGGCAGATCGCTCATCTTCCACTGGTAATGGGTTGAAATCCAAGTCGATCCATGAGGAATTTATGGTGGAAAGAGCCTGTTTAAAGTTTCTTAGGAGGTGTACCATGCAATCAAGTAATCATAACATTCACCAAGAGATTCACCTAGAAATAACTTGTAGACGATCACCAATTATCGTGTTTGCAACATGCCTTGGCCCCTCTGCCCCGTGCCGCGCATACAAGCACTGCCGCCGGGCGTTTCATCTTGAGAGTTGATCTTGAGTACTTGATCTCTTGCTGCGGAAGACTTTGGAGCGAGCCGCATTTATTTTTCAAAAGTTGAACACATTTATAATTTGTAAGTGGATAGTTAAGGAAGTACGCTCAAGTCCATTTATATATTAGTTGGTCAGAACTGCATTTAGCTTGGATTTAATAAGCTCAATTGTTGAATTCTAAGTCTCTAAGGAACAGATTCGCTCAATATTCGAAATATCTCTTCGCACATTATAACATAATTCTCAGATTAGTCTAAGAATTTCGTGAGAGCCACACAAGAAAGGCGGAAAAACCGCGATTTGGCCACCGGAATTTAATACTATCAAGTATCTAAGCCGTGTCTAGGTCCCAATGGTGCATATGACTCCACGCCGCGCAAAATAGCACCGTCGCCTTAGAAGCACCAAGCCCACCATTTTCAGGAATGGCTAACGATATCTTCTTTCCAAGGCAGTAAACAAGTGATACACTTACGTATTTACGCCATCAGACTAATCAATCTTTATAATCTTCACCTACGTTTAAAATATATGTTACGGGTAAAGGGAAAATATGACTAATTCCCCAATTAGCCGTTTAATGCTCACATTATTTAAAACGGGCGAGGGGATCAAATCTGAAGAAGAAACAACTTCCAAACATATTCGGATTTTAGACGGATGAATTTCACTTTAGCGAACACAAGTTGGCTAGGTAGGTGAACACACAAGAAGGCACTACGTGCAAAAAGGGGGCCATCTTTGAGTACTATCGCTGTTCACAAAACATGGAGTAACGCAATGTGAGTTAGGGATTGTAACACTAAACTCACGACCATACATTTGGTCAGCATGCGTTAGTATTTTGTTTCATTGCTTTTCTACGTTAAATCTAAGTTAAAAGCTTTTAAATCAAGATTCATAGGATAAATAAAACATAAAAAGAAAAATGGAATCATCGTTTTTTCCTTATAATGTTAAAAGCTTTTCTTTCATTAAATCGATGATTTAATAAAAGCATTGGCATCGATGTCGCAACGTTAATTCACACCGCCCCTAGGCCCCACTGTTGCGTGTGGCGCCGCGCCGCTTCGCGCATGCGCGCAGCCCCGGGCAGCGGCGGCGGCGGCGGCGGCGGCGGCGGCGGCGGCGGCGGCGGCGGCGGCGGCGGCGGCGGCGGCCGCAAGGACGCCGGGAGGCTGCGGCCGCCGCCGTCGGCTGGGCCCGGCGCGCGCCGGCGGCGGCTGCAGCGCGGGATCAAAGCTGCGGGCGCCCCCCGCGGCCGCGCAGATTGCTTTCCGCCGCCTCCGGCCCCGGCCCCGCCCCCGCCCCCCCCCCCCCCCGCCGTCGTGAAAAATGAGGCCCCGCGCCGATCTATTAGTTTTAATTTGAGTTTTTAACTTATCTGCGACGCGCATCGCGGCCCGGGCGCCCACACGCTGCCGCCGCCGCCGGCTCCGCGGGCAGGACGCACACTGCGGATGCGGCGGGGCGCGCCGAGGGCGTGTTCCACGGTGGCACAATTTTTCCTAGTACGTAGGTCATTCAATAATTGAAGGGCTTCCTGCATGAAGGCGTTAACTCACTTTTTAGTTTTGTCGTCAAAACGACTTTTCTATGAATTTCCTATTAGTTGCTTTACTACTTTGGATGAAAATCACAATATTTGTGATATAAAAAATAAATAATTACCAGTAATATTAAAAAAACGTTCCACGCAAGTTTACTAAATCTAAAATATATCCCTTGGCCATTTTCTGAATTAACACCTTGCACTAAGCCTTTAAACTAAAGAGATAAATTGGTATGAAAAAAAAACAACAGTTTGATAATTTTAGGACTTGAAGTTGGCATCACAGAGATGAGCCCTGTCTATCTGAGTGATTAGTATTATTGTGTTCATAACCTTAAAATTAAGATGAACGATGGCGAGTCGACCTGAAAACTACACATTGGTTCAACAACGTTCTGTGATTTGTTTTTTACTTGCTGGATGTGAAAAAACAGCGAATATATTCTATAGAATAAATGAAGTGAATGGCGAGAGTTGTACGAACCGCGGGAATTTTTACAACTGAGTAGAACAGTTGAAAAGTGGTCGAGACTCCGTGACTGACGAATTGCCTTCCGGCCGCATCAGGAGGAAAAGTCATGTTGACGGTGTTTAGTGACGCTGTAGGTGCGTTTTTTGTGATTGTCTATGTACAGCATACAATAAGCAGCCAATACACAGATATGCTTTTGAACAAGGTGACGCCAACCATAAGAGAGAAACATCGTGGATCTCAAAGGAGGGGTGTGTTTCTCCAGTAAGACAACGCACGTCCTCACACTGCTCATCTCCTATACAGCCACGATTTAGCACCACCTGGTTTCTATTTGTTTGGTTCACCGAAGGAGGTATTAAGTGGGAAGAAGTTCTAGGATAACGAAGAATCAAAAGAATTTTGGGAAATTGGTTGAAACACCAAGACAAATAGTTATTTGCATCCGGTGTAAAACAAAAGCTGGTAGCTCGTTGGGACAAGGGCATAGATGTTGGTGGGGATTATATTGAAAAGTAGGGAAAGTCCTGTTTTGTAAAAATAAACGTTTATTTCTTCAGACTAATTTGTCTCTTTAATTATTGAATGCCCATCGTGGCTGAAGAGCTAGGCCGAAGCAGTACCCTAACAAACGGGCCATGGATCGCGATCTTTCCTTCCACTCCCTTCTCCTATCCTCACCTCTTACTTACTTACTTACAACAGACACACACACACACACACACACACACACACACACACACTCGTAAGCACTGCAATATCGCACATGTCGGGTGATCAGGCGGGATCATTGAGTTTGTCCCGTCCGGGTGTCGGGTGATCAGGCGGGATCATTGAGTTTGTCCCGTCCGGGGCCAACGGGTAGAGCGGCGCCAGATCTCGCCATCCAGCAGGGGAAGATCATCGCCAACTCCTGCGATAAATAATGCACTACCACTACACGTACGGGACTAATCTTAACCGTTTACGTGCCCGGAATCAATGACTAATTAATAAATCAACAGTGAACATGCTAGTGCGTTTTCGAGATGCTCGTTATGGTTTCAGTGAAGAAAAATCAATCCTGCATTCAGACTGTTAAGCACTCTAGGTTTGATTCCTTTGCTGTTTACATTATTTAAAACACTCTGGATGAAAGTACACTTTTTGACTTGCATTTATTAAAAATATGGGTTTATAATTGTTTTAGCGTACTTTACTGAAATAGATGCGACTCTTGGATCATTAACCCACCCGGAATCATGTGCTCTGCAGTTCAGCAACACACAAATTTTGTTTTGCCCATTACCTTCGCCTATTAGGGAATACTCTGATTATTACTACACACGGAATTTCTGAGATCACTATGATGGAAATAGATGATATTATAGTTTGTTAAACCTGGTGATTAATTTTTAAATTATATAATATTCGAACTGAAGTCACTTGTATTTTTTTTAAATATTACACTTTCACCATGAAAATAAATTGGTATTAGTTTTAATATTCTGCCATGATATTTTATTACTAATATTACTGACAATGATATTATATATTTAGAGAGTTTCTATCAAAACTGAGAGTAAATTTTGCTCGTTCCGGACACATACTGAATCATATGAATTTTGTACTTTTACTGATTTGACAAAAGGGCTGGTCTAACTCATTGAAGACATTTCTGTAGGATATACATGTGGCATACTTTTAAATATTTCTCTACTTTTCTCATAAATTGTTTCGTATTGATTATGATATTAATGAAAAGAAAACAAATTAGCTGAACCTTGCCATTTTGTTGCAACAATTCAAAACTAAAGTTTCTCAGATGTGAGTGCATGACTCCACATCGACTCAAAGTAAATCAATTGATATTGACAGAGAATTATATCATCTATAATGAGTCATAAATATCACTGTTCGAGACACTTTAGAAATCCTGCTAATGACACGCAATTATTTCTCCACATTTCATTACTTGCTATCCTTGATTACAACATTACGTAATTGTCGGTGCTCTCTCGACAGTTCTCGTCAAGAAGTACCGAGAACTTTCTGCTCTGAGACTGGCACCTGCCTGTAATATACAACCGGCTTGTGTACACAAAACACAGCCGAGGAACAAGTTTTTGTTGAATTTCGTAAGTAGCAATCTTCACCACCACAAAGAATGCAATTTTCGTTCCGGTGAGATTCTAGGAATTTGAGCGAAAAGTGAAGTACGGCAACATGGCACAGCATTTCTTACGGTAAACGTTCTTGATTCAGCAATCACCACGTGTCCTATACGCTCAAGAATGCTTACAGGAGCTTGCAATGTTTAAAGAAGTTAAACTTGATGAATTTCAAAATGGATTGCTTCGAAAACATGAGTGTTTTATTTTCGAAAATTCTATCCCATATTTCACAGTTTGTTGAAGTAATTTATTCAGTTAATAAATGACAATTATTTACATTTGTGGGAGAATAGCTCTTAAATTAGTTTAGAGTGTCTCCATTTTCTTTGATGAAATTATTACGTCGGATGAGATGATCTATTAATTTTCTATATTAGTTAAATTAAACTGAAATGAAGTTGAATGTTTTCACGACATGAGACAAAATTCAATCCAGCACATAAGAATAAATTAAATAATACACAGATGAGAAATGTTTACAATGAGTATAAAGAAAAACTAGCTAAGACAAAATGTCCGTAGAAGAAAGAAGGAAGTGGAATTTAGGATGAAAAAATAAACATATAAAGTAGTGACATAAAGTTAAATTAGTTCATTTACAATTAGAAAAAGGACCAGACAAAAAACTGAAAGGAATAAAAGCCCATGCTCAGTCACTGCTAGAAGTATACGCGTGCTCCCTCCTTTCTACCCCGTACAAATGCTTTACTATGCGGACGACCTGCTAACACAGCTCCCCTGGCGGTTAACAACTCGCTCGACCAAACAACACCGTGTAATAGTCATATGCCGGTACAGTCGTTGAGATAATTGACCAATTTTAAGACTATTGCATTTGCCCTCTTCGACATTTCCGCCTCTGCATCTATCTAACTTCTTCCGTGCTAGCATTACTACATCTCTTATGAAAAATAGACACATCGAACATTCAAGATGAAAAAAATATCTGGAGAAAGTCAACAAGAAAATCACTCGCGTTGAACCTGTGCGCGATTCAGAATCTAAGATGCAATAATCCTACTTCCACGGCTTCCCCTTACATTTCCGATGACTAATATTTACACGGTACCGAAATGTTTTCTTAAAACTCAAGCACGACAATAACCAGTGATGGTCAGCTCCCCCTTGCGACACGTCGTGTTTGAAAAAGCCGTATAAACCAGACCCACGAGACGGGTGTTTAAGCTCTTATTTTCCAGTGATTAACGCTAATGACCCGGAAGTATGCAGTACTAATAACCGATTGCTGCCTGCGCCTTAAAAAAGCCGCCTCCGCCGCCGGCAGATACACGCACCGCCGAACACGGGTCGCGACCTCCCCGCAGCGCCGCGCCTTCCGCCTGGGCCCGTCGCGACTAGGGTTACCGGTTGACCGCATTGAGCAGGACATGCACATAATTTATCGATTGGCCTGGCGTCTGTACAGTTGCAGATCCAGGGGGGATCCAGTTCCGGATCCAAAAAGCCTTATTTGTTTCCTTCCTTTCATTTGATTTTTTCGTGTTTCCGGGCACGTCAACTGCTTTGGTCATTAGTTCCTTTAGTGTAGTGTATGTTTTTTTTCGTGATATGCGCGGTGATCTTTCCCCGCTGGATGGCGAGATCCGGCGCCGACCTACCGTCGGCTAGTGGGGTTTCCCCCTAATCAGGATTCTCACATCTGCGGGGTACCGCCCCAGTCGGGACAAGCTCTAAGCTCCCGACCGGCCTCCCGGAATATGTGGTAGTGTAGTGCATGTTAGTATAAGTGTGTGTGTGTGTGTGTGTGTGTGTGTGTGTAAGGGAAGAGGATAGGACAAGGAAGAGGAAGGACAGATCGCGCGCGGTCCGTTTGTTAGGGTACTGCTCCGGCATTCGCCTGGTGTTGATCGGAGAAACCACGGAACACTACCGATCAGAGCAACCGGCCCCTAGAATTCTCCTTCAGGCAGCGACTGAATTCGACCTAGCTGAAAAGCTAGTGTCGAAAATCCTGCCGCCATCAGGACTCGAACCTAGGACCTCCCAGTCAGAGGCGCTGCAGTGACATCAGTTGATGCACTGAGCTACCGCTCCCGGTCCTTTCTGTGGCAAAATCGATTTAAATATTATTTATGTTAGAATTATATAATTATCTACAAATAATCAGCATATATATCATATAATATATATCTATATACACTATAAAAATAATATACAATGTGTTTATTATTTAATAAAAATCTACGATGGCCCCCACTAAAATGATAAGCTGGGTCCGCCTCTGCGTCCGTACTTATTTTCCAATATCAGCAAATTGTCCGTATTTTCGTGTTACAAATAGTGATCGACTTTTCAAGCATCGTAAACAATTTGTTTTCTAGAATTACATTTGCTTACTTTCTTTAGTGCGATCTTTTTAACAAAAAGTTAGTGTACCGTGTGCCAATGTTGCATTGCGGTTCTTAGCATGTAAAAATCGATAGTTTTCATTTGTCTGAGCTTCATATCATACTCTTTATCTAGTTAGCCGTAAAAGTACATTTCTACAATAACTTTATATTTCAGTTAGACTAGTAGAAAAAAATGGCTTGAACAAAAGTGTGTCAATTTCAGCAAAGTTTAGGCATTAATGAAAATGTTTGGTGTTACTTGTATGGTATAATGAAAAAGAAAAATGTTGTAAGTTTATAGCTGAGTCGGAGGTGAAATACAAAATGTTGCATACTGCTGAGGAAGCAGTGTGTTTAGTTCACAAATTCGGAACGAATGTATCTTTTACTAGCCATTGTTTTAATACGTCGCGACGTGCATTTTAAACTCATTTGTCCTTTACACCCATTCTCATCTGGTAGCCCCAGTCGCAACGCCACGCCACTACGAGGTGCGCTAGTGCTACCTATACGGTGCGCACCAACGACAGCAACTTCCATTCATTTATTATAATTATCATTCATTGTTTTTAGGACTTTTATATGGCTGACTGCAGGTTACCCTTTTCCTCCGGCTCAGACATACCCGACCATACACCAGACACTAACACACGTGTGGGCTCCTCTGATCTGGGGGTCATGAGAACACTACAAGCCGGCTCTGAAATATACTTTGAAACATTAGAAAGAAGACGAAATCGGTAGAATTGTGTGATTGTGCTATTATTAATTTCCGTTTATCCGTTGTTGTTCTTTTTGTAGCGGAAGTGATGAGAAATTCTAGATATTTCTCTTCATCCTTTTTTCCTCTAAAAGTATGCAACGGAGTACATCAACTCAGGAAACAAATATGTAAATATTTCGATATTTTCTTCACTCTATTTTTTGTTTGTTGTTTCCATCGAGCTTGTCCGTTTCTTCCTTTTGAAGGACTGATGACCCTAAGAAGCAAAAATTGAAAGGAAGAAAAAAAACACCATTATCTCCTTCGATGAATGTATTCAAATACTGATGTTAAAACCCTCTGTCGTGACATCAAAGCGACCACAATGGAAGACGTGCTCCCAAGAAACGCTTGTCACTGCCTCCCATATATCGTTCGCCTATTCACCTCAGGAAAGCTTCTGTAAAACATTTAAGACTAGAAAGACGTTCTTATGAGTCATAACACCTCCCTCTGACGCCTGTGACGAAAGGTGGGATCGCCGCGCTCACTTTTTGGCCACCAGTTTCGCCACGGTGACAAATGTCGGGTCCGCGATTACCTTCTTCGAATCCCGTGACACATCAGGGATTCCTTTCAGCTCGTCTTCACTCATAAAGTGCCGGTATCTAACACTTAAAACATACACAACCTCCCACTTAGGCGGACGGCCTCACCTGCTAATGGGCAGGAGGCTTCCTAGAACACAGAGCCCCACCCCGGGCTCCTTCCCGCACGCTGCAGTTACAGACGAAACACGGGACAAACCTCCTCGTTTGTGGTGTCAACGGGACTCATAATTCTGGTTCCCAGCAACAAAGTTCCGAGTGCAATTAAAATATTATAAGTTTCCCGGAAACTACGGGCACAAAAAGGAGACAATTTGCGCTCACGGCTTAATTTACTTTACGACTGTTTATCGTTTTATGCGTCCGTGAGTCACGCCGCAAAGGGCACGCAGCGAGACGGAGAGGAGCGGCGGTCGAGCAGAGGAGTAAACGAGGAGAAGTGAACTGAAGAAGAGAAAATTGTGGAAGAAATGAAGTAAGTAACACCGGAATATGCTAATTCACAGAAGAAGAAGAAAAAGGAGGAGGAAAAAAACTACTAAAATACTGATTGTATATTTACGAACTTAACAAAATACGCAATACTTATAGTATCCCAGAAAATTTAATTCTCATGAACTATTTGAATACACTTCCTTATTGATTTCTACAATGTGAAAAGAAATTTAAAACATCTTTAAAGATGTAGAAAAATAAAATGATGAGGTAATAATTATAAAAATAAATGCAGACCAAGGCAATATGCAGGAAGAGAAGGGAGTAATTGAAAAATAAGAAACTTCCGACAAAATAAACCTACAGAACATCTGGTAGTAGCATGTATGACAAGCAGTTGAAAAAATTGACTGTAAATCACACAGGAACTGAGGCGTGTTCACAGGAACATTCGTGTTCGCAGCATTGTGGCAGAGAGACGTATAGTTTTCCTTTTGAAGAAAACAAAAGACATGCCTTAAATATTGTGCTGCTGTCCCTACAATCAAGGAATAATAAACATAAAATAAATAAATAACAAAACAGAACGAATGGCTAAAAGAAAGGGAAAAGTAAGTGATAAAAAATGAGAAAAAAGATAAAAAAAAAAAATTAAAAATTCAGGAGAGAATAGTGTAAGTAAGTAGGTGGCAATAAAGAATAAAGAGTAACAGAAAAGAACAGAAAACAGGCCCGGAAGGAAAGAGACAATTAAAAATTCAGGAGAGAATAGGATCAAAAATATAAAGAATAGGCGTGGGCGTGGGCGTGGGCGTGGGGCGTGGGCGTGGGCGTGGGCGAGGGCGAGGCGGGCGAGGGCGGGGCGTGGCAGGGCGATGAGCAGGGCGATGAGCAGGCGAGGCAGGGCGATGAGCAGGGCGATGAGCAGGGCGATGAGCAAGGGCGAGGCAGGGGAGTGAGCAAGGGCGAGGCGGGGGAAGCGAGGCGGCAGTCGAGAGGCGAGGCGCGGGCGGTGAGCATGGGCGAGGGCGAGGGAAGGTGAGGGCAAGGAGCGAGGGGCGATGAGCAGGACGAGGGCAAGGCGAGGGCAAGGAGCGAGGGCGAGAGCAGGGCGAGGGAAAGGAGCGAGGCGGCGAGGGCGAGGGCGAGGGCGAGGAGGGCGAGGGCGAGGGCGAGGGCGAGGCGGGCGAGGGCGAGGGCGAGGGCGGGGGCGAGGGCGAGAGGGCGAGGGCGAGGGCGAGGGCGAGGGCGAGGGCGAGGGCGAGGGCGAGGGCGAGGGGCGAGGGCGAGGGCGAGGGCGAGGGCGAGGCAGGCGCTCGCGTGACGCCCCGGAGGACGCGTGTCGCGCGGGGCCGAGTGGGAGGGGCGGGGCGGAGGGTCCGTCACCTGGCGGCGCCGCGACGCGGTGGAGCGGAACGCGTCCTCCGCCGCCCCCGCAGCCCCCGCGTCCACTCGCCTCACAGCCCCGAAGAACAGAGAACCAGCTACTCCCCAACGCCCGGACAACGCCTCCGCCCCGCCAATGGGACTGCCGTCAACAAATCGTCGTCACCTTAAGGAAACGTTTCGCCCACCCTCCCAAAAGACCATGCATTTGGAGCCAACATCGTTTCCATCATTATCTCGGTCATGTCCATCGGAGCGAATAAACAATTTGTGCCCGGGACGTTATCGCCAAAATTGAGATGCGAAATATCAACCCAGTCCACATACTTTATTGCAGTTTTCATTATCACTATTTTAATATCAAAATCATCATCAACCCTCTAAAAACGAATGACAGGCACACCGAAACAATGAATGACGATAAAATCCCGTACCGAACGACCAGTGGGCGAATGCAATTCAGGCTGCCTCGAAATAAATGTTACAAAAGTCTAGAACTTTTTTACCAATATTGATACATTTTTACCAAAGAACATGTGATGGTCAATTTCATGTAACGAAAATACACTTGTAACAATTGACAAGTAGGCCACTCGTAATGCACTGATGTTTGGCAGTCGCTTATAATCTCTTACCAAGTAGTAGCGCATGAATAATTGTGTACCTATCAGTTGCAATCGTTAAAAGAACTTCCCCACCACATGGAAAAAGTGATCATCATCAACCCCCTAAAAACCCGCAATGACCTAGAAGATTGTCACATTTATTCCGAGATTTCTGTATAACGCGTAGGCGGCGGCGACGACGTTGGCAGCGGCGGCGCGGGACAAATTCAATTAAGTGTGTGTTTTTGCGGCGGCGTTGGCCAGGGCCTTCGTGCAGGAAGCACCGTGCCGCCGCTTGCGCCCGAGCGCCCTTGCGATGCCGTGCCGTGCCGTGCCGACCCGCGCCGTGCGCGCTGCCTCCGCTAACAAGCTGCTCCTCCCCAACCGGGTCCCCGGCCCAGCGCCTGCGGCCTTCCACAGGACGAACTATGTCGTCTTCACGAACAATCTAGCACCAGCTTAGGTGACACAGGGCTTCAATTGGTAGCACTGCGGTGCCTGAGACTGGGAGATCCTAGGATTCGAGTCACGACGGTGGCAGGATTTTCGATACTAGTTACATAGCTATGTCGATTGGTTTGGTTTGTTTTTTTCGTGCTTCCGAGCGCGTCAACTGCTTTGGTCATTAGTCCCGTTAGTGTAGTACATGTTTTTTTCTCGGGAGATGGCGGTGATCTTCCCTCGCTGGATGGCGAGATCCGGCGTCGACCTACCGTCGGCTAGTGGGGTTTCCCCTAACGAGGCCTCTCCCACCAGCGGGGCACCGCCCCAGCCGGGACAAGCTCTAAGCTCCCGACCGGTCTCCCGGAATATGTGGTAGTGTAGTGCATCATAGCTATGTCGAGTTCACCCGCTGTCTGGAGAAAAACGTTAGCGGCCGAATGTTCAGTTTGGGGTGGTTTCATTTGTCAACAACAGGTGAATGCCGGCGCTGAACCACCCTAACTGACGAGCAACGGACCGATACGATCGTTCCATCCTCTTCTTTGCCCAATCGTCACCTTTTACCTACAAGTACTATACTACCACAGTCGGGAGCTTAGAGTTTGTTTCGGCTGGAGCGGTGCCCTCCTGGTGGGAGACACCTGCGAGTTACTGAAAAAACACGCAAGTTGAAGCGGGAAATTCGGCGCCAGATCGCCAACCAGTGGGGGAAGATCACAACTCCCCGCGATTAAAATTAAAGCATTTCACTTACGGAACTAATGACCTTACCAGTTGGCGAGGCCCGAATCACTAATTAATGACGGGGAGAGTGGCTCAGAGCATCAACTGTTGTCACTGCAGTGCCTTTGACTGGGAGGTCCAAGGTTCGAATCCCTACAGTGGCAAGATTTTCGATACTAGCTTGTTCACTACGTCCAATTCAGTCGCTCTCTGGAGGAGAATTCCAGAGATCGGCTGCTCTGGTCGGTAGTTTTCCATGTTTTTTTCGACCAACACCAGGCGAATGCCTGAGCTGTACAAACGGGTCACGGACTGTCCTTGTCCTATCCTTACCCCTTACAAACTCCTACACTAACATGCGCTACACTACCACACATGCCGGGAGACTGGTCGGAATCTTAGAGTTTGTTCCGGCTGGTAGGAGATGTCTGGCAGGGGAGAAAAACTGCTAGCCGACGGTAAGTCGGCGCCGGATCTCGCAATCCAGCTGGGTAAGACGTGCCCTTCACATCTGGGACTAGTAGCCACAGTAGTAGACGTGCCACTACAAATCACTAACAACCAACCAACTAATTAATGGATCAGTCAATGAAGAATCTAACATAAAATATATATTTGTGAGAAACTGGTCAAGATATGGACTTATTAAAATAGGTTTCCTTCTTATTCTATTGAAAAATGATGACTAAAACACAAGAAACGTAGGGATTATAATGAATTTGCTGTGTTTGTAAAATGTCATTAATTACGCACTCGAAATTAAATGCTCTGATGTATTCTTGTACATGGCGCGCTACGCCCCACACGGAATTCATTTCTTGAGCTTAATCGGGAAAGTTCATCCTGCCTTTTTAACCTTCTCTAATGTCCTCTGTGTATTACCGTTCTAATAATAAGATATATTTTATTTTCTTAAGAACTTTGGTTTATGTTCCGATAAGAAACTGTGAGGATTTGATATTTACTCGAATCATTGTATAAATCTCTTTGTTATTCTTCAGTGAGAAGTTTATTTCTGTTTTTTTTATAATGAATTTTATCATTTTCATATTATATATTTAATAATAAGATAAGGATGATTGTGAATCATTAGTCTTGGGTGGTCATATCTTTTAAGTACACGAATATTTTAATGTAATTAAGAATGAACTGACCGTTATGTCCTATTTAGCTTCCTTAGTATCAAAATCACTTTCATTTTATCTCAAGTCGTTTATACTTGAATCTGTTTTGCTGAATGAAGATAAATACAATAGATTTTTATTTCACGGCCAACTTAATTTTCAAAATAATAAATTGTGTATTATTGTTTGTTGGCGGTAAATTCTCTCTCTTTCCGGATTTATATTGAGGATCAAATAATACATCAATGATGGCTACATTTCATTCAATGATATCGAAGTTTCATTTACCTATATATCTAATAGATTTCTCGTGTTTTGTTCAAATGTTCTGAAAAATATTTTTCGTACAGAAAGTAATACTCACATTTTTTCTCGAGCGATGGGTGCCTATCAACGCAAACGTCTTTGAAAATTTGTGGAGTTTCGTAGAGCCCCTTTGGTAATCCCGTTAGAAATACGTCCTTATTCTCTTATTGTTCGTATAACACCAACAAATTATATTTAAAAAAAGTAGTTTTAGCAGTAGTCCCTTTGCAACCACAGAAAACAATTGTACCGGCGAGAACATTTGACCTCTGGCCCCAGGAAGTCGTTCGAGCGCCGTTCAGCAGGTATCGAGCGGCGCACGCAGCCCACTCGTTAGGCCCTGTCAATGCGCTTTCCAAACAGCACGCGCCTCTCACGGCCGCATAAACAATAGGAGATCGCGGGGCGAAGGCGCGCGCGGACACTTTCTCCCCTCGTGACTCAACGCGCCGCGCCTCCTCCCGGACCCACCCCCGCACTCCGGAAGCGCTCGCACCAGCGAAAGCGAGGGGGCGGGAGTGGAGTAGGGGGCGCGCGCGGGCGGGCGCGTGGCCGCCGCGGGGCGGGCGCGGGTATTTATCAAAAGGATTTATTTTTTCTGTATGAATTTGGCGTTTAACTTTCGTTGACAAAAATTCCTTCAAATTCAATCATGTTTCCTGTCTGCAATTTTTATCAGTGACAGTTCGAGCTCCAGCCTCGTCGAGGCAACACCTCTCCGAGCGCTCCGCACGCTTAACCTTCGCGTTCAGTAGTCACAGTCTGAGTTATAGTATCAGCTTATCAGTTGTAACCTAGACGCGCGCAGGATAAACCGCACCAGTTCTGGGCGGCCCATCGGCCAAAAATGCTGCATTGCAGCATGAAACGGCCAATTTAACTGAAAAAGTGAACGTTTCGAGTGTATAGTGAAACCAGTGTCAACTTTGTGAAAGTGATCTCGCGATGGAAAATATATGCCCACGAAGTAAGCTTTAGCAGAAACCGGTCTCTGGTATCTCAAGCCATGAATGAAGCAATCCTCGCGATATGGATGTGGAAGAACTCATCCACCACCAGCAACTACAACAAATTACTACTACAGCAGCAAAAACCTCAATAGCCACAAAATGGCTATACGCCATTACCGCCGCATTACTAACCAACGCAGCTCCCGCAACATCAACAACTTGCAAGTGCAACTCAAAACGTAAACATTAATGAAATTAACAACCTAACTCCACAAAAGATGAAGTACTTTACCAATCTGCTGAATCAGAAGAGCGTAAAAGACTTAAAAGGCACCATGATAGTGAACACGTAGGATATGCCGTACCAGTGAGTAACAGATATGAACTACTTCAAACAAATGAACCAGTTAATAACAATATTCAACTAAATGAAAATCTAGCAACAAAAATAAAATCCCACCAATAATAATCACGGAGTTGAAAACTATAACCGCCTTATCAATGACATTAAAAGTGTTACCAGGAAACTTTCACACAAAAACTGAAAATACAATATTAAAATATTTTTCCAAGAAATTAAAGACTTTCGTGATTTCAGACATTTCTGTGATCAAAACAATGTACAATTCCACTCCTATAGGGACCCTACAGTCAAAAATTTGCAGTTGTTCTCAAGGATGTTCCTACGTACTTCAAAGACGAAGATATTATAAACGAACTCAAATCTAAAAACTTTTCAGTATTAAAGTGCACTCAGACTTTACAACAAAGATAAAACACCTATGCAAACAGTGGCAGTAGATCTTATTGACAATGAAGAATCCAGACAAATATTAAATCTTAGTGAGCTATATTATTGTAGAATTAAAGTATATATTAGAACTAATACACAGGGTCCAATACAATGTAAAAATGTCAGCTTATGGCCACTCACAAGCTCAACTGGGCTCAGCCCAAGATGCGTCAGATGCATAGGTAATCATCATTACTCAGAATGTAAACTACCCAAAATGAAGCAACTCCCAAATGTGTTAATTGTTTTCAGAACCACAAGCTAATTATAAAGGATGTCCTACATACAAAAAATTATGCCAAAACTTGAACAAAACCGTAAATTACAACTCGAAACACAAATAATAAACTACCTCCTAAAATGAATACATTTAATCACTCGGTTCCCACCAATGCTGATTTTACACACACAAACTTTAGTCAACATTTTCCTCCACTTCCCACTAGACCAAATATTGCAAATTACACCCCAATTAACGCCTCAACTAATCAATGGAATAACCACACAAGTAACTCTAGAAAATTTACTAACTAACATTATTACAAAAGTAGTTACCCAAGTTCTGTCAACGCTAATGCCCCAAATTCAAAATCTTTTGTCGTCAATCAATCAACATGGATAATACAACCGCAATAAAACATACTTTCTAATCACTCCAACACAGTTTCTCTTTTTCCAACAAGTTCACTTATCTTAAATATAGATCTATGATAACAGTGAAGAATTTATGTTCTATATTTGGAAAAATTACAAAACTTCCTAAAATTTTTCTGCGTGTTCTACAATCCTTCGCGAAAGCGATAAAATCAATAAATTTAAGAACCTCAATATTTACTTCTAACTTATATCCCCTGCCTATTAGCAATATCACCCTACCAATCCAACAATCCAAAAATGGATAATCCAAAGAGTTTAACTATTCTTAACTTCAATGCTACGGTATTAAAAACAGGATACTTCTTCACCACTTCTTACACCATCATAACATTCACGTTGCCTGCATCAGTGAAACCCATCTTGTTCCAAAAGAAAAGCAAAGTTATACGGCTACAAAATATATAGAAGTGACAGGTCCAGACTAATTGCCTCTGAGGACAGCAATAGCTATTAATAGTAAACTAAAACACTCACAAATTCATTCACCTACAACTAATAACCTTGAAACTGTAGCAATCCAAATTTATACCAATAACGGACCAATAAATATCATTGCCGCCTACAGACCACCAAACCAAAAATTTCCTACTAATGAACTAAATGAAATATTTTCTACAAACACTTCAACTTTAATTTTTGGTGATCTCAACTGCAAAAATCAAGCCTGGGGATGTAACTCAACGAATTACCATGGCAAAAGACTACTCAAATACAGCCTTACCAACAATATATATATTCATGCTCCAAGTTCCCCTACGTTCTTTCTAACAATACAAATGTACCCCTGATATACTGATTTAGTTATAACTAAAAATTTCTACCAAACAATTCAACAAATAGTAATAGCAGAATTAGACTCAGATCACCTACCTATTAAAATTACCATTGACATATCAAATGACACTATTCACTCATCAAAACACCAAAATAAAAGGTTATACCAATTGAACTATTTTAAAATGTTAATTAGCTCAAAATAATCTTTCCAACTCGTATACAAATAATGATGATCTCAACAACTCAATCATGAATATCATTCAAACAATCACAAAAGCTCACTCCGAATCAACTACTCCTCACATTACAACTAACAAAACCAAATGCTGATGCACTTCCATATTATATCATAAATCACATTAAAACCAAACGGGCCATTAGACGCAAATGGATTTTAAACCGAAACGCACACGACAAAAAGAAACTAAACAAACTTACCAAAGAAATTAAAATCATGATTACCAATCACAAACATGTCAAATTCCAGCAGCATCTTCAACAACTCACCCAAATCTCGACAGCAATGGCAAACTATTAAATACTTCACTAAAGAGAAAAGCAATGTTCCTCCTCTTATTTCAAACAATGTATTAATTTATCCAGAACATCAAAAGCCGAAATAATAGCAAAACACCTCTCTGAAACATTCAAACCGAATTCAATAATTAACCAGCAATTCAATACAGAAATAACAGAATTTATGAAACAATCACACGCCACAGTTCCACACCCTATTCATTTCATCTCCCCAGTAGAAACCCAAAAAATCATCAAACAGCTGAAAAACAAAAAATCACCCGGACACGACAACATTACAACCAAACACTTAAACAATCCCTTCAGCTGCATTGCAGCCATAACAGCCACCTTCAATGCTGCACTCGAATTGGCTGCTTCTCAAACTTGGAAACACGCTATTATATTACCAATCAATAAACCAAAACTAATCCTAATGACCCTTCAAATTACAGGCCTATTAGTCTGCTCCCAACAATAGCTAAAATTTTTGAAAAATTAATTCTCAGTCGCCTAGTTCATTTCTTAAACTCAAATGACACCATACTAAAACACAATTTGGTTTCAAACCAAATCATTCAACAAATCACCCTCTATTACGTCTAGTCGAACATATAGCAAATAGTTTCCATTCAAAAGAGCACACAATAGCAGTCTTTTTAGACATAACTAAAGCATTTGACAGCATTTGGCATCAAGGTTTACTTTATAAAATTCACCAACTAGGTACTCCTGATTATCTTCAAAAAATTATTCACAGTTATCTTACAAATAGAACTTTTCAGGTCAAAGTAAACCACATTCTTTCCAAACACACAGCATTCTTGCAGGTGTCCTCAAGGATCTGTACTTGCTCCCATTCTTTTCAATATCTATACAGCAGATCATCCCACATCATCAGATTCTAACATAACCTTATATGCAGATGATACAGCATTATTCTCATCTCATCAAAACATCTCTATTAGCATATGACCATATTCAATCCCACCTTCACACTCTCACCACCTGGTTCCATAAATGGCGACTCAAGATAAATCCCACAAAACACAAACAAAGATTTTCACCCTCCGAAACCCAAAACCCCTCCACCTTTAAAAATAAATAATTCACAACTCCTGGTTAAACAATTCACACCCACAAAATATCTGGGAGTACTAATAGATAGACGTTTAACATGGAAGCAACACAATTAGGGCAGTGTCTACAAAAAGCAACAGCAAAAGCAGTCAAACTATATCCACTTATTAATATCTCATCCACTTTAAAAGTTGAAACTAAATTGCTCCTCTACAAAAGTATTATCAGACCCACCTTGACATATGCCTGTCCAGCCTGGATAAACGTTGCACCCAGTAATATAAACGCTTTACAAACTTTCCAAAACAAATTTCTCAGAAGACTCATTAACGCATCATGGTTTATACCCAATAAACAAATTCATTATGAACTCCAAATACCATCAATCACTGATCATCTGATCAACTTATCCTCCAAATTTTTCAATCTCTTACCATCCTGCCCAAGTACAGCCCATTTTCAACTAGGACAACAAGCAAACTCCCAAACCGAATCAAATCTAGATTTCTAAAGACATTTTCAAACCGCCTTAAAAACAAAATCAACAAAATCTTTCAAACCTTATACCTATACCAATCCTTACTCAAAATCTTTCCACAGCTAATAAAAAATAAAATCAAATTACAATATTATATATTACTTGCCGAGTAAGAACACTCGAAAAACTTTAGGAAGTTTCATAATGTTAATTAATAAATAATGTTCTCACTTCTGTAAGGGCCATATGGTCGATCGGATAAAAATAAATTAAAAAAAAAAAATTTTTATCAGTGCGGTACACGCAATAGATGCTGAGAAAAAAATAAAACATGCAAAACACTTTTGTCGTATCTCTGCTCCAGATTGCCCTAGGATGCTATTGTTTTGTGAATCTACGTAGTCATTTTGTATTCTCTTTCATCTGAGCATCGCGATTATCGATTTGGTTTGGGGGCACTTTTCACCGACTTATTCGACTGTCCTCTTTACATTACATTTAACATTTAAACGGCATAAGAATTTCACACCTTTCAAAATTAAAACCAAACACTTTGTCTTTCTACTCAACTTATAATTTAGCCATTTGCATTCCATGTAACGTGGAGTCTGGCCATTAGAAGCACCAAGAAGCTCTTTCTCCTGAAAGGACGCGAAAAAAAGAACATTTGCGACGTGTGTACACTCCCTCGAACACTTCGCAGCTTTATGCCTTGCTCGCCACCTCTTATTGGTCGCATAAAAAGTGCCTGTAAACAGATACAGTGACAAAGATCTTTGAAGAGCGAATGAATACTACGAAAACACAAAACGAATGATACAGAAGCTCTTTAAGAGAGCCATTCACTTTTTCACTTCATAAATCATCAGTGACAATTTCTTTATCAACTAGTCGCACTGCAAAACAAGTGAAGTTGTATAGCACCAATAGTAGTTGCGTCATTATTTTGGTTTTACTGTTTCACTGGAGGCGTTTCACGTCTAGTTCGAATATACAAACAAACTTAAATCCTGGTCTTACCCGTTCTCTTTAGAGGGAGGGCTTTACCATCTTATTCGTATTCCCAAAGCTGTTGGGATTGAGCCGTTCAAAAAAATCGAAGTTAACTAAGATAAAACGTCCTACACTCCGCAGAAAATGAAACTGTTTATATTGCCAGTATCATTCGTTTAAAACCTCAATCTTTTTTCAGACGCACAAAAATGGGAACGTAGGTATGCACAAAAAATACTACCTTTCTTTTCGCACATTACAGTCCGAAATTAACTATTTCTACGCAAATCAAATGATTTTTTTTAAGTTGTCGCGCTGTGTGTAGGAGCGAAGAAAAGTAAATATAGAACCTTCAAATAAAAGTATTTTCTTATCGAACGCCAGAACTTCGAACTCAAACGTCTCAGGTGATATTTCATCCTTATTTTCGAGTCGTTAATTTTAATAGCTCCAATACAATGAAGTTATATAAGAAAATATTCAATACTTCTTTGACCCAATTTGATTATTACTTCTTAATTGCATTGGGCACATTTACACACACGTATTATCAACGAAGGTAGTACCTGTTACTTATTTCTTATTTTTTTTAAAATTTCTATACAGGGAAGTAAGCGTTGTATAATATGTATATCTCTCATTATCAGTACAGCGGAAAACGTAGTCTTTAAAAACCATTTGAAATATACAGGTAACATGTTTTATGTCGCGCCTCAGCTCATAATTAAGCTATTTGTATTCGTGGAACCGTTCAATCCGCCCATTGGAAAACAGGGGCAGCTCGGCAGCGCTTTTTCCAGCGGGTGAGAGAGGGCGCGAACACGGAGGCGTGTAGCGGGGCCCATAAACCCTGTACGCGAGGCCCCGCGCCCTCGCCCTTTCCGCCGCTTCCAAGTAGAGCGGAGGTGCGGGGTTCTTGTCGCCCGTCGCCCGCTGGGTGGTCCCGTGTCGCCCGCCCGCGGTGGCCGGGGAGGGGGTGGGGAGGGCGGAGGGGAGGGTCAGCGCGCGTCCAGCACGCGAGCCGGCCACTGCGCCGGCGCCGAGCCCACGCCGACAGCCGACAGCCGACAGCCGACGCGACGCTCGTAATCCCGCGCCGCGATCGCCACTTGTTTTGACGCGTTCCGTCCGGGAGCTCGCCGGCCGTGGGTGGCGGCCGTAAAGTGAGAAGCGCTGCTCAATGTTTTTCAGAGGACACGGAATGGGAGAGTGAGAGAGAGAAAGAGAGGGGGAGAGACGGAACGGAGGAGGGAGAGGGAGAAAAAAGGGGGGGGGGGGACAGAGAGGGAAAAGAGAGAAATAGACCAAGAGAAAAGAAAAAAGTAGGGAGAAGGAGAGAATTAGAAGAGTAGAAAAAGAGTGATGAGTGGAAAGAGAGAAGAGTGCATTGATAAAAAAGCATATTACTTCAAAACAAAGAAATATTACACACGATTAAATAAAATTGAGAAAAATATCCATTACGCCAAACAATACATAACAGTCGAATGTGCACGGGCGATGTGTGTGTGCGTGACCACGGAGAGAGTGCATTAGTAAATTAGAGTTGGCTGATTTTGATACTCACTGCATCAATTTTACCTAATGTTTATTTCCAGAAGAAACAGTCTAAAGCAATTCAAACTTATTTCATATTTCTTAATTATTTATATATCACAAAATTATTTGCCAAGGCCTTACCAGCCTCGTCCCAGCCTTGCGGCCAAGGGTTGAGGGGTACGTGAGGTTAGCACATAGACATCCCTGCGCCTTATGCTGATCTTCGCAATCAGAGGAGTGAGCTTTCTCATCGCCACACAGCAAGCGCACACTATAATCCCCTGACCGGGAATCGATCTTGTGATGGCGTCATGCAAAGCGAGCCCGCTGACCAGCGAGCTTCCCGTGGGGGCAAGAATCTTCTTAGTGGTTTTTGGTAAATTTCCACATTCAGAAACATTTCATTCTTTTCGGAGTTGTAATTTTTTAAGTATCTCGATTATTTAAATTCACACTGACAAATTTATTCAAATAAGTGTTTATAATTTTCAAGAAATTCGGCACTTCTGTCAATCGTGCATTACTTTTCAAGATATTTCCAAACGTACGATGGAGGAAGAAGTGATATAGTAAATGTATTTCTCTTGATAATCTTACAGGACCTCATGCAGTAGCATTCCCTTTCCTTAAGGGATGTGAAGTTCCAAATTTTCTCTTATACATAAATTTTAACTTAAGTTCCATCTTGCAATGCTCCCTCTGCTGCGATGTCGAAAAACCGACACTCAACTTTAGTTTGCGTTGAAGAGTAGGTTTTTTTATTTGAGAGCATAGTTCATTATTAATATCACAATATCGTTACCAAATAAAATGTTTCAGAATAATGTTTTCTGTCGATTCCCAAACGTTTCATTGCCTCATAAAGCAGATTTCTTCGCGAATTTCCTTTGTTTTTTCTTTTACTTTCGATCTTTTTGAAATTTTCTTCTTTATATCTCATACCTTTATATGGCTTAATATTTTCTCGATAAACATCCAGATTAATCATAATGTATGCAGAAAATTTATGTTGAAAATCTTGAGAGTTTTGTCACAATTTCTAGAACGTGGTTGTTTATTTTATTAACTGAAATTAAAGCGTGATTTGATTTTCACTTGAGTCATTTTCCTACGATAGCAGTTATAACCTTACTGCCTTTTGTTGTGTGGCAGCAAGATTATGACCGCAATTCAAACAGTTTTAGGAAAAAACAAGTAAACCTGACGTGCAGAGAAATGGTAGCACAATAAACGTGACATAAAACAGAACGTCTCACATGAAGTATTACAAGAAAAAGAATTCCAAATATAAATCTTTCATCTGAATTTTTGAATCTATGAATATTAAGAAAGAACGAAAGAAGGAAAGAAAGAGAATAATGTTCTGGAAAAAATAAAAAGGCTTTTAACTGGGACATCGCAAATTGAAAAGTGAACGTTCATAATATTACTAGTATTTCGCGAAGTATATCAAACATGAAGTAATAAAATCCGTTGTCATTGGGATATCCTACATTTCTTTTTCAAGGAGGAACTTTCAATTAAAAGTAACAAGTGACAATCCACATCACCTTCATAATTTTATTTTTTTGTTGTTCCAAAGCATAAATGC
The DNA here is from genome assembly GCA_964035755.1 of Teleogryllus oceanicus. NCBI lineage: Eukaryota > Metazoa > Arthropoda > Insecta > Orthoptera > Gryllidae > Teleogryllus > Teleogryllus oceanicus. Next base: position 103,885,156 of record CAXIVR010000005.1, on the reverse strand, counting down.
AACTCAGAAAGAATCAAAGTTGCTCAGGAGGAAGTACTTATATCAATAGCATCACAATAACCTTGCTAGGTTTTTGAAAGTCGATGAAAAATATTAAGAAGCCCCTTCCTATATAAAAAATACATTGTAGAAATTGTTATTTCATTTTAGAAACATTATACGTTGTGGAAATTGTCATCTTTGAAAGACAAAATATAGAGAAAAATAATGGTAAATTCATAGCGCGTTACGATCACATTGTCACATTAACACTATATGTTTAGAAAACTGTCTGCCGACCAAAATATTGTATTCGAAATATATAAAAACAAAAGAGAATATTTTTAAAATATACTTAAGACCGATTTTTAAAAAACGATGCAGTGGAAAAATGTCAGTTTGTTTTCTTTAGATCACACTTAAGATAATTTACTACATTCACTAATCACCAAAATTAATAAACTGAAACTTACCTGAATTCTCGCCTCGGTGAGTCCGATTTTAATGGCCAACTCCTCCCTGAAACACATCACGTTTTTTTAATGTACTGCGGATTTGTAATTATAAGAGAAGAAAAGAAAACTCACAAATATCAGCATAAAATAAGAGATACAAAACTTTGTTCTGGCACATCGTAAAGTAGATATTTAAAACATTTTGAAATGTAATAGACGCTTAATAATTATTTAGAGGATTAATTATATTATTATTATTATTATTATTATTATTATTATTATTATTATTATTATTATTATTATTATTATCATTATTATTAACATTATTGATATTGTTATTATTATTAACAATAACAAGAACAATTTATTTATGGCTGTCGAAACTCAAGGTGACAAGAAAAATTTGACAAGAAAAATGGCCTGTCTATCAGCAGCACCCTGGCAACATGCAAGAATCGGGAACTGTATGCTAATAGACTAAATATAATCTTGAAGGAGGATTCTCGTTTTCAAGGCTCCGGTATCTAAAAACATATGCACATTAAAATGTATCCTCACCCAAATATATTGCACGTTTCGGCATTTGGTCTTCAAAGCAGTCTCTTCTTTCTTTTATACAAATTTTAGCATGGGCTCGCAGAATAGTAAATGATAAGTGTAACTGTTACCTACGAAAATTACTGTACGCCGGAAGCAAACATTGCTGGTTTCAGAATTACTTCATAGTACCAAGGAGAGCAGATACATAAACGATATTTTGATATATTTGTTATGTCTATTCCTACTGTCGAATTGAACATTTATTAAGGAAAAAAGTTCACAGAAATAGTAATCGCAAATCCCTTTATTTTAAATAGACAAAGTTGTAATTGGAATAAGATGGTCTTTTAAATCATCAAATACAAATCAGTGACTATGTAACAGCTGCTTCTCGCGGTTCAATAAAAGTCATTACTCATTTCGAAAGCCACTAAATATTAATCCACGTTCATTGAAGTTCGAACGTGTCTAGATAGTCTCAGGAAATGATACCAGAACAACGACAGACCGAAAGGCGGGAGTCTCGTTAGTGAAAGAGAAATCACGAGTGAATTAGAGAAAGTAATTATTCATGGAGAAATTACCAACAGAAAGTAATTAACCAAAGAAATAGTCATTAGTGTATTAATTCAGCCAAATATACTCTCTAACTAACACGTAGAACGATAAAAAACACCGATGATCTCCGAATCTTTCAGACACACGAAATGTCATGGAACAAAATTGAATCTGAAAGTTTTCTTGAAACTTTTATCCCTTCTGTATGTAATACGCCGAGGAAAAAATGACACTTTTGCACAATTTGTAATAACCCGTGAGCACAAAAATTCAAAAGTGTGCTCCTGCAATATAGGAAGTTACTCTTTAGTCCTGCACCAAAGAGATTTAAAACCAAAAAATCACAGAATTTCGGAGATTATGTTGAAAGGACAAAGCAGGCGCACACACAATCCGCGAAACAATTTAGCATCGAGCGTAACTCGGATACAATGATTGATGAAACAATGAGTGAGTGATTCCAGGCGTGTCAACGGCTAAGTTCATTCATCCCGTAAGTGTAGTGCAAGTTTATCGCCAGAGATGGCTGTGATCTTCAGCCTTTGGATGGCGAGATGCGGCGCCGATCTGCAAGTCGCGACGCTCCGACGCGTCGGCTGGCGGGGTGTTCCTCAACCACGTATCTCCCACCAGCGGGACACCACCCCAGTCGGGTCAAACTCTAAGCTCCCGACAGATCTCCCGGCATGTGTGGTTGCGTAGTGCATACAAATTAATACTTTTCATTACCAAGCGAAATTCGAACATTTTTCAATTTATATTTTTATGATAATTTATTCCTATCTTGTGAAATTGAACACCATAAAAATGGGTGTGCGATTAATTATGGTACACATCTTGAAACCGAAGTACATAATATATGACCATTTATTTTATCTTCTTTTTAATTTAAAGGTCTTAGCAGTATTAGAACTTAAGCAACAAATCTTATTCTCTTCTCCCAACTGTTCACACTTACTTGCTTATCTCATAATTATTCTTGGAAGAATACATTCAATGTTCTACATTAATTTCAAAGACATTACTCATAAAAATAATGTAATGATAATTTGAATGAATCATTTGTGACACGAGGAAGCAACAAGAAAAAGGCGCTCCACGAAACACTGAAAGATATTCCATGAATGTGCGAGAGGAACCGCGTGCCCCAAGCATTGCCGTCGACACCGGAGAAATCCACGGACCAGCAAGGGCTGTATGCACGATTCTAACGGCCCCGTTCGTTAATTTATCGCCATTTCCATGCCGCTTTTGTTCTCAGTAGGAATGATAAAACAAAATGATTGATGCGGCCGTTCGGAATGGCTGTAAAACATTCTGCCGCTGGTACTGCGGCGGTGGCGTCGGGCAGGGAGCGGAAGGAGGTAGGGCGTAAAAAAACGAGCAAAGGCCGCAGCGGTTGTCACGGCGACAGTAGCAGTGAGATAATGGAATTGCTGGTCGTGGCAGTGGTAGTGTTGGCAGAAGAATAAAAATGGTAGAGGTGGTAATAGTAGTGGAGAAATAGTGGTAGCGGCAGTGATAGTGTAGTCTAGTGATAGTATAATGGTAACGGTAGTGGCAGTTGTGACTGCATTAAAGGTGTCAGTGGAGATGGTAGTGGTTACAGCAATGGTTGTGGAAGTGGTGGTGCAGATGGTGTTGGCGACAGCAGTGGTGGGGTGATGACTGTGGGGTATGGTGGGGGGTGATGGTGATGGTGATGGTGATGGTGATGGTGATGGTGATGGTGATGGTGATGGTGATGGTGTGGTGTTGTTGACGGTTAAATCTGTGAATTTTTATATTGTGATAAGGGCACAAAAAAACTATATTTGCAGAGAATACTTTGTGAACGTGTTTGTTGATTGATTAGTAATTCCAGGGGCGCCACCTGCTAAGGTGTCCGGAAGTATACCAGCGGAGCACCGCTCCAGTCGAGAGAAGCTCTAAGCTCCCGTCCGGTCTCCTGCCACGTGTGGAGGAGGTGTAGTGCATGTAAGTGTAAGCGTATGTACGGGGGTGATGATAGGACAAGGAAAAGAATGGAAGGAGCGCGCGCGGCCCCTGACCATTTTGTACTGCTGCGACATGCGCCTGGCGATGATGGGAGAAGCCACTAAAACTACCGATCAGAGCAGGTAGCCGCTAGAACTCTCCTCCAGACAGCTACTAAATTCAATCTAGTTATCTAGGTATTGTCGAACATTTCGCCACCGCCGGAATTCTATGATCTCAGAAGCACTGCAGTGAAAACAATGGATGCTCTGAGCCACCTACAGCTAAAACAGGAGAAGAGCAACCTCGCGGAGGCGAGGCCGACACATGTGCGTTATAACATTCGTCGCCGATTAAACGCTGCCAATCCGTTGCCGCGATGATCGCCTGCCGCGCAGGTTTGAACTTGCTCATAAGGCAACACGTGACGCGAAACTTTCGCTCCGAGCGCTACGCGGCTCGCGGACATCCTTTGCCGTCGAGAGGAAGCGATGAGACGCGTGGCCAGGAGGGGTAGTGGGCGATCGTCCGCCAGATAACAGCGCTTCAGATGCGTTTACACTTCAAGCATTTATTTAATTTATTTTTTATTTATTTAACGTCAAAAACTGTTAAACACAATGTGACGTACTATAAGGTGAAATGCAATATGGGCATGTTTTCTTCAGCTTTGGAATGTCTGTTCTAAATCATAATTCATGTTAGAAGCAACGGACGTTTTTGGCAAGATTTAAAATTGAAAATAGTAATACTCTTATAATAAAAACTATTTTAAAAGGCATGTCAGCTATATATTTAGTCTATCATCCGTAGTGAAAAAAATTTTCGAATATCTAATTCCCGTAAAATTCAAAAAATTGTGCACAGACCGTAAAAGTTCAAAAAAATTGTGCACAGATAGTGAAGCTACATTTATGTCCATTTATGTCCTACGTTTATGAGCCATCTCAGCATTTGCCCTAAGGATCAGGAAAACTGAACGAAAAACCTGATCGAGATGGCTGTCAATGTGCCAGAAGCTGATGTACAACATTTGTTACAGGCTTATTTAGTCTGTTAGAATTATACAGTCTAAATGGTAATGAACGTATTGGATATCATAAAGATTATAGTAATTAGAAATCAGAAATATCTATCACGTAATAACAGCAATTCCATTTTGCTCCCAGTTTCTAACTCTTCCGTAATGATTCAGTACCTAATCTTTAAGGTCATACCTGAAAATGGGTAAATGATTTTGATGGGTAAGTGATTAATAATAATCAGTATGAATGATGATGGAGCCCATTGATGGAATGAGAGGCAGGGGAAACTGGAGATCCCTAGAAAAACCACCGCCCACATTTTCGGCTACAAATTCCATGCGGTGCCAGCGAGCGGTGGAAAGCAGCAGTCTGACAACTACTCTACGAGCCCTCCTTCACTTTCAGTAACTTGAAAGAACGAAAATTTGGCCATGAAAAGCTGGTTTAAAATCCCTTTGAACAACGTATCTGCTGAAAATATATTTCACGATGGAAACATTAAATGTAAATCACGATGGAAACATTCAAGATTTAAAAAAACAAACGAAAAGCGGAAATGTTGGTCCTATTTAATTTTCAGCCTTCCCTTACGACCCTACAGTCCAATCCATGGCTTGACTCTACGTTCGCTGTGCTGCTGGATTCTTTCTACAGTATGGTAGAGGACGGGATCATCCTACCGCCCAGCCCCAAGGATGGGAGTTGGAACAGGATGAATAATGGAGATTCCCACGGATCGGGGCTCATTGTTTAAGGTTATGATTCGGCATTCACCAGGACCTGAGCGAAGGAAATCACGAAAACGAGCCCTCAGAACAGACCGCTTCCGGAACTTCAACCTACCCGCGCCTTATCTACACAGCTGGATTCGCGCACTACAATTACGTATTCTAACGCAGCCGGAAATAAAATAAATTAAATTTCAAATATTAAATTGTAAAGTACATTATGAAGAGATAGAAAATAAATATATTAGTGTACATAGAAACCTTTAAAAAATCTTCATAAGTGCTATTTCAATTTCGAAAGTAGTAGAAGTATTCATGTAATTACAAGAAATGAAATGTTATATTGATGACTGAAAGCAGTCAATAGTTCAAAAAATAACAGGACTTGCATCGAATGCAGACACACCTAACTAACGTGCACGAACACAAGAGCATTATACTTGGAAATAGGTACTACATGTTTTCTCCTTCGACGTAGATACGTCTGACATGGACGGATGAGAATCACCTAATAGACTTCGACAGAGAAAACAGATAATGGGTAAGCACTACGCTGCGGGGATGAGATCGCAGGCTGCCACTGCTCAGCCCACACATGTCCACGGGCTGACGCGCCCGGATCTGTCTCGACCCGATCCGACCCGACCCGCCAGCCTCGCCCGCCTACTCGCTGCCGAGCTCGCCCGGGAACGCGCATCAAAACCTGCTCACATGGCTCGCTGATTTATTCCGCACCCTCTTAATTGTCCTCTTTGTCATGCAGCCCACGTGCGCTGCAAGCATGTCCCACATAAGAAGCGTTTCGTCCGGAATGCCACCGAAAGAAAGAGCGTACAAGTTGATCAGATGTCTGCAAATTGCTTTACGTCATTCCCATGATTTATGGATTTAAGCGAGAGGGGTTCGTTAAGAAAATATTTGTTAAGAACCGAGTCAGAACATTCCTTCGTAAAATCGTATATATTATTTAATTATGTGGGTGATTCAGAACGTCGAAGGCTCTGCGAAACTTCCTATGTTATTTTTCATCAGATGACTATAAATTATAACACTAATTTCTACTATTCTTCATGTCAGACAAGCGAATACGATCAACATATAAAAGTTAATACGCCGACATGTTAAACAAACATTGAAAGTTACGCTTCAGCAAGCATTTTATTACCTCACGTATTAGTTTATTAACAACCAGCAAAGAACCAATTCGTCAACACTTGAATCGTAAATAATACGAAGAGTGACATAATTAACCATATATTTTCTGGTGTTGAGAATGGTGGTGCTATGTTCCTCGTTATTACGTTCTATGAGTAGCAAAATAACGGTAATCGCACAGAACAGGAAGCAAGCATGGAAATCAATTTGTTTACAAACGGGTTTTTCTCGATTCTCGTTCAAAAGCTATACGTCGCCGCTGAAACGAAGAAAACTTAAATTGGAAGACATTTTTCATTTGAGAACTGGGTTTAATAAGATTTCTCAGGTAAGGAAGAGGACACTTCCATTTGTGTACACTTCTCACAATTAATAAAATCTTATTCTCTTCTCGTTTTCTCATTTACATTTACAATTCCAATTAACAGAGCTCTTTTTCCTAGAATCGACTTCAAAAGTAATTCTCTTAAACCGTCGTCGGTTCTCAGCTCCAGACCATGACCATTTCAGACACTGAGAAACACAGGTTGCATCAGCAATGGACGCCTAGTCACACACTACGTCTTAAAAAGGTGGTGGTGAGTCCCTTAAAGCAACAAACGAAGAAAGAAAAACTCAACGAAAAATGACAGATATAGCAATTTCCAATTTTCAAAATAAGTCAGATATTTCAAAATAAGTCAGTCAGTATTAAAAAAAATAGTTTTGTTTTTTCGTTTAAAGACATTTACTTATGTTATAAAAGAACAAACTGCAACTCCTAAGAAGAAAAAAATAGACAAGCTCTTTTCTTAATGTGCAGTAGTAATACGTAAAAATTCGTAGCATTCTTCAATATTGTTTTAAATGTTCTTTATAATTTGCAACTTCCTCTAATAGAATTTTAAGAAACAATGCAATAATAACAGCGAAAATTAATTTAATTCCCAATCTACGAAGATAAATCAGAATTATTTGTGATATTCATTTAATAAGATTATATTTAATTTTGCTTACTACTTATAGAAATAAATAACCCAAATAAAGTTTGCTTACGTCGTAGATTCTCTTCTCCTCTAAGATCAATTTAAAAAGATTTGTAGCCACTGTATTAGACTCATACATCACTATATCTATTTAATCAGCAATTCAAACTTGTGTATTTTCACTCGACCTGATGACCTTTCATCAGTGTCATGTAGAAACGGACCTTGACTGTGTTGGGTAACTCACAAAGCGTTCTATAAATTAGTTTGGTAATTACTTGATGCTAAATTCATTAAACGCTAATGATTTCACGCCCGCGCCAAGGCAATTTTCACAGTATGCGGTGCGAGAGAATTAAGGGCAACTTAATTCTAAAGTCGAATTTCTCTAGGAAAATGAATGACTCGCGAAGAGAATGGAATGGCAAAAGGGCTACGATATTACTAAAGAAAATTTTGAAAAAAGTAAGTGAGAAGCCTATTGAATGCCATTCACTCCTAGTTCAAAACTATTATATTCATAGTGTTTTTACAATGCTAACAGGTAATGAAAAAATAAAAAATGTTGTTTTAAATACTCTGTTCAAAAATTAGAATTCCATATCGATACTGTAGCCATGAATTTGTTGAATAATAGCTTAGAAATAAGACGTCTTCAACTACATTGAAGCCTCTGATTTTGCCTTACACATTCTGAAGTGGTGGTGTGTATCAACAGTATTCATGGAGTTGCACTAAAAAGTATTTTCTTCAATAAATGTTAATGTAAGTGAAAAAATGTACTTATTGCTCACATGAATGAACAGATTGTATAATTCTCTCCTGGAAAGCTCGAAAAGGTGCAATGCCTCACGAAGCACTTGGCCGTGCGAGCTCTCCGATCGATTTGTCCATGAGTGCTGGGCCCAGCAAAGGCGGCGAACGGAGGGCTCGCTGCCACAATTAGGCGTCTCGGCACGTGGCAGCCACTCGCCACTCACACGGCCACGCGGTGAGGCGAGGCGAGGCGCGGCGCTCTGGCGAAAAATGAAGCTTAAATCGAGTGAATCTCTCCCTTCAGTCTCCCGACTGAGTGCCTCCGCGCTCCACCCGTGGCCACCCACCACCCACCCCGCCCCGCCCGCCCGCCCGCCCGCCCGCCCGCCCGCCCGCCCCCCGCCTTGCCGCCCGCCTTGCCCCCGCCCCGCCTTGCCGCCTTGCCGCCTTGCCCTGCCCGCCTTGCCCGCCTTGCCCGCCTTGCCCGCCTTTGCCCCGCCTTGCCCCGCCTTGCCCGCCTTGCCCGCCTTGCCGCCTTGCCCTGCCTTGCCCGCCTGCCCGGCCCGCCTTGCCCTGCCCGCCTTGCCCACCCGCCTGCCCTCGCCCGCTTGCCTCCGCCTCCGCCCCGTGCCCTGCCCCGCCCTGCCCCGCCCCGCCCGCCTGCCCGCCCGCCTTGCCCGCCCCTGCCTTGCCCCGCCCTGCCTTGCCCGCCCGCCTGCCCGCCCGCCTTGCCCTGCCCGCCTTCCCCGCCCCGCCCTGCCTTGCCCGCCCCGCCTTGCCCTCCCCGCCTGCCCGCCCTGCCCCTGCTCCGCCTGCCCCGCCCGCCTTGCCCCGCCCCTGCCTTGCCCCGCCTGCCGCCCGCTTGCCCCTGCCCCCTTGCCCGCCCGCCTTCACCTGCCTCCGCCTGCCCCGCCCGGCCGTCATCCTCAACCTCTCCGTTCGCTCCTCTCAACTGTGCTGTCTCCACTGTCCCCACCGCCATCCCCGCTGTTGTTCTCAGAGCCGTTTCTGCACCTCCTTCCACAGCTTCCCTCGCCCCTTCCGAAGGTCCTACCATTGAGGAAGATACCCCTTTCCCTCCCCCCACTTCCTCGGTCACCTCCGTTGGCGCATTCATCGGCTCACCCTCTTCCTTCCCTCACCTTCCTGCCCTCCTCCGCCATCCCCCACGCCCGCCTATGTCTCTTCCACCTAGCTTCTGCTTCCTTCACCTACATCTCCAACCGGTCCCTAAGCTTCACCTCGCGGGCCTACGAGCGGGCGAGCGAAAGGGTGGGCACCAGAGGGCTGCGTTGGCAAGAAGTATGCCCACGAGAGGGAAGGCACGGAAGTAACAACGGGGGACTTATCTCTGAGCGAGTGTGGGCAGGCGTATTGGCGTATGAGCGGGCCGTTTGGGCGGACAGGCATGACCGGCAGGTGTATGGGGCGTATGAGGGGAAGATGTATGGGCGAACGGGCGGGCATGTACGCGAACGGAAGAGCGTATGAGCGGGCCGTTTGGCGGACAGGCATGTAGCGGCAGGTGTATGGGGCGTATGAGTGGGAAGTGGGGGCGGGTATGGAGGAAGCTGGGGGGGAAGGGGGAGCACTGCCAGTGGCGGGGCCACGCCGAACAGTTATTCCAATTTAGCCTGTGACAAGGTGTTTCTAAGACACCACCACATACGCTCCTCAACATAATTAACAAGATGATGAATGCGCTGTCAACATGGCGAACCGCGCGCGAGGCCGCAGCGGCGGCGGAGGCGTGGCGACGGCGGCCGGCGCTTATTAATGAGTCACCGGTATTAATTACGCTTCATTATTAAGCGCAGGGCGCGCGGAGGCCGCGGGCGGCGCACGGGGGCGAGCGCGAGGGCGCGGCCAGGTCGAACGGGGCAGCACGCGAGGAGCAACAGGCCAAGGGCCCGCGCGGTTCAACAGGCGCGGGGCTCGAGGAAACCTCACACATGTCCAGAAGGCACTCTGACAGACGCACAAATGAGAAGAGGATTCCTGCAGTTGCTTTTCTCTAGGCTTCGATGACTTTTCTTTTTCTTGTGGTGTATTCTTAATGATTGGCGGCCAAGAAGAGATAATTGAAACTTTGTTTTTCTAGATAGTTATTGAATCGATAGAGACGATGTTATTATTGACTGATTTTGAATACGTTTAGGAAACTATAATTTCAAACCCACCAAGACTAGAAAAGTACACAAAGAACACCAAAACCAATTAACATATTTGTGAATCTATATTCAAAACATATCTTCCATTCTCTGTCAAGTTTTTGCATTTCGTGTCATTGTTCAAGGTAATAATTAACATACGTCTGTACTATCTGTCTTGTTCTCTCCATAACTTTATTGATTGAAGAAGCAGGTTCTACAGTACTTAAATCATAACATTACGCCGTTTGCTTTTTTTGGATCTCTACCAAAGTTCAGAGTTCAAAGTTCAATTCAGAAAATTAAAACTTATCTCATTATAGGATTGAGAATAGTGTGGTAATTGTCCAGTTTCTCCCAAATTTTTGAACTATTACTTACTTTCGTTTTTATTGATCGGAAAGTGTTACTTTGGATTACAAGTACGGCAAAATAGCCTTTACCGTATGCATACCACAAAAAAGTCTTGGTCATATAAAAAAACTATGTACTGCAAAGTAAATAAAACACTAGGACGACAAGAGTAAAGATGACCGCATTGTGTACAGAGAAAGATCCAAGAGTACTTGTAAGTTTCCATGAATTTGTACTAAACTAGTGGTGCTACATTAGCGCATGTTTTCGCGCTTTATGCCTAACTTATACAATTTTTGAAAATTTAAACAGTTCAACGAAAATGAGACCTTATTTTTTTAACTCATTTGCTTTGCCCGTGGTAGAAAGTTAAATATTTATGCTAAAACTATAAGAGAACTTGTTTATAAATTCTCTTTACCTTGAGAAAAAAATTAAGCGAAAAATGCTCGTAATTCAAAAAATTGCACATTGTCAGTATTTATTTCGTAGGCCAAAATCTCACTTACTGAACTACTTTTTTGTAAAGAACTATTCCTGCAAAGACAGGGAGTTGTGTGCTGCTTTTAAGTACAGTAACTCTGCAGTTCTCGTCTAATGAATGGTATGTAAGTATGCTACTTCTTTATAAGCTTAAGTTGGGATAGGACACTTGCGTATTTATCATTCTTTCAAGGGGCAAGTTATCAATGGTCTGTCACTCTTCAAAGGACAGTCGGAGTTATCACGTAAAGTGAATGATGAAATATGAATGAATAGACAATGGTTCCTATCGGATGCCCAGACTATTACACAAGCTACGTGTCACTTTTATCCGCATTTCACTGGTAATCGCATATCTTTGTATGAAGTTCCAGCAGGTTTAGCACGACATTCTCATAGTTACCTGAGTTAATAAAGGAGAACTTAATTTCATTTCAGTCATCCATGGTGTGCCCATCGTAAGGCTGATACCGTTGTTGCTCCTATTTCATATGAACTCTCTGTAATCATCATTCGCTCTTAAACTTAATAATGTTTTTCTCATGAATGAAGTAATATTGAAGTTATCGTAAGTTTTGAAAATATTGGACACTGGACGACAGATGATGACTTATATGCCCAGAAGAGATTTATATTCTTCGTGGCAGGTTACAGATTCTTATAATTAACTGTACGAGTACTTAAAAAAGCTAATAACTTATCAAATTAATAAATCCATAATCCTTTAATATTGTAAATAGTCCCAGCATGAACTATTTGATGGACATTAATTTTATATACGCATTAACCTGGAAACGAATTTGTATTTAATTCAACGCCATGATGTGCACCCAAAATTTATATATTTTTTGTCATAATTCGATTCATTTTGTTATGTTAATGAAATGAACAACTGAATTCTGTTGTTAAAAATCAATATTTTTCTTGCACGGATTAACAGACTACCAGAGACCAACGTATGAGTAAGTGTTAATCATACAGTCATTACAGTACATTTCATTAGAGACCATCTAATTTCTCGAACACACCTCATTCAGGACTCCAATCCACAGAATTCGACTTATTGTGTTCAGACAAAATTTAAACCCCTGTACTACCAGGAAAAGCTCTTCCAAGATAAAAATTAACAATAAAAATTAACCCTCCGATAATATGTAACCCCCAAAACATCCTTTGCCAATAACTCTTTACCCTAAAAATGTCCCAAAACAAGGAGATGCACAAAAGCAGTCATGGTGACCTGAGTCATTCTCTTCTTCGAAGCCTCAGGAGGGCTGGCGCCTGACATCTCACTCCATTTCGGAAAGTCAAGGCAGACTTCAGAAATATTTGAGTGGGGGTCGGCATTTAATGAATTCAAATAATTAAAAAAAGGCCACTGTCTATGCGAGTGGAATTACTTTATGAAAAACTATTTAATTTGTGGGTTACTTTTCAGTTGCATATTTTCATATAATCACAACTTAATTTTTAAGTATTTAAACGATGTTTTTGTAAATCTTTCTACAAGTCCTAAGTTTTCCACTATAAATAACGGAAGTTTAAACATGGAGATGACGTTAGAATATGAAATTTTAAAAACGCCTTCATTATTCAAATAAACTCACACCAATTTGAAGTGTATTTTTTAATTCTTTAAAACTCCTTTTCCCGGGGCTCGCGAGCGGCCTGGAGTCTGCGTGCGGCCGCCGCAACCGCAGGCGCCTAATCCTCTAATCCCTTAATGCACGTCGTCTGTCGGCGGCGCGCGCCTGCTGCGGCCGATAGCGGGCCCTGTCGGGGCGCGCGGGGTGCCGCTCGTTGCCCACAGTGGCGTAACAAGGGACGGGTCCTACTCTCGCGCGACGCCTTCACTAAGCTCTTTGTTGGAAATAAACATATAAATAATATAAAAAAACTACATATATAAATTAATAAATAATTTGTAAAGGTATAAAAACACTAGTTCAGAGCTTGATATATATATATATATATATATATATATATATATATATATATATATATATATAGTCTCTGAAACTATAACAATATATGCTTACTAATATGTCTGTCGAACATTGAGATGAGACCAGTCCATCTTTGGAGGAATTAATTACTAAATTTATTATTATTATTATTATTATTATTATTATTATTATTATTATTATTATTATTATTATTATAGTTGACGATTTTTCAACGTAATACGTATATGAAACTTTCGAAAAAACCGTTATTGTATTACTGCCGAATGGATAATTATCGCCATGTCCTGCATTATGGCGATTTAAGACAAAAAAACAGAAGTCTGCACACTATGATAGAGACGGAAAAGTGCACATTGAACAAATATTCACATTTCGCTGGAACACAATTTACCATCATGATATCTCGGACACGAAGCGCCTTAGGATCTTAAAGCCAGGTTTTTCGTGTCCTGAATAGGACACGAGTTACCTTTCTTGTGTCGTTATCTACAAAACAAAATATTTTTTAAAGTTTTATCACGTTTTTGGTAGCTTCCCTCAGCCTGCAGCTGGGGTTGTCAGAAACGCTGCAAGTTGGGTTCCACTGTGAAGCTATTTTCACTTTCAATATAATTGTTTAAAAAATATTTTTTGGATATTGTTTTAGGATACAATTTTGCGTGAAAAATCTTTTGGGAGTTGTCTCTTTTCTTGGTACTCCAGATATTCACAACTTCTCATTTCATCCTGGAGTATTTGTGGGAGTACACGTAAGAAACGCGAGAACCATGTTGGCAGCATACGAGGGAACATGTGAAGAACTTAACGGGAAATAACGGCATTGGCCCGGTATTGATCGGAGGAACCATGGAAAAATCAAGCGATCTGAGCACCTTCTCGCTAGAATTCTCCTTTAAACAGCTGCCGAATTCGACCTAGCACTGTAGTTAGGATCAAAAATCCTGCCACCGTCGGGGAGTCGAACCCTAGGACATTCCGGTCACAGGTATTGCAGTGATATCAAAATATGCCCTAAGCCACCCAGACGCAACATGCGAGTATTCGAGAAATATGCAGAGAGACGCACTGGGGAGAAGAACGAGTCCACGCTGTGTGTCTTAAAAGGTAGCCATCCCACAAAATAAGACCTTTTTGAAACTTCTGTTACATTTTTGGAGATTCAATTATTCTGAGTACGTAGTAGAAAGAAACGAGTAGAAACTCGAAATATATGTAAAATTGCATGCATTAAGAGGCCCACTGTTTCTGTAGAATGAATCCTTTCAACGAGCATTCAGGGACTAGCAGCTCAATTTTATATCCAGGTAGAGTTATTTTCCTTTTAACACGAAGTGGAATGTTCTCAGTGTAGCTTTTGACAATAATTAAGACAAGCTTTCAATTAAAGTGTAGTGCATGGAATGTTTCTGAAAGGAGGCGAGAATAGGTCAAAGAAAGAAAGGAGATTGAGCCGAATTGACTTTGCGCTGTAATTAGGATCGAAATCCTGCACGTCGGAGTCGAACCTAGACATTCCGACAGAGGTATTGCAGTGATATAACAATATGCCTGAGCCACCAGATTTATTTACCTTATAAGCACAATATGCAATCACAATGATTGAAACTTCATTAATATTTTAGTACTGGCAACATTTCTGTTCACTTTCCTTGCTTTCCCAATATCAGTAATATTTATTTCAAAGTTTCAAAGTGCAAAGAAATACTTCTCATTGCAATTCCCCTAACAACATGAAATTGGGCAACTATTCAATTAACCAACAGAAGAAAAAATAAGTGTAATAGCCCTTATGTTAGCAGGTGTGAACGGCGACGGACACTTTATGTAATTCAACTGGTTTACATAACACTGCTCGCAGCAATGCTGGCAACAACAGGAAGTGCAACATTAGTGCATTTCTCTGAAATAAGCTAACACGTTGCAGTAATTGATAGAAAGACAAAATTAGGGGTCTTTTGAGAATGCAAATTACATATTTTAAAAAATACTTTTTCTGTAAAATACTACGTTCTAAGACGAAATTGCGCGAGATTTGTGTGCATGTAATGAAGTATGTCAAACTCACTGTCGCAAGAAAAATACCTCTATTCAGAGAGACTTAAAACGAGAATATTTTCAACCGCCTCATTTTTAAAATTAGTGTACTTGAATGAAATAATAATCAGCTTTCTTTTTGAAATCATGATCGTGCAACCCCAGCTCTACCCGTAATTTCACTCACACCACGGATATTGGATTTAAAAATATGGTTTATAAAAGCAATTTAAGTTAGATAATTTAGAATTACTATTTTGTGGATATCCACAACCTTTTCCGATCATGCAACAGAATTCCAATAATAGTTTAGTATAACGTACACTGTGGAAAAACACAAAAATTAAAGAACAATTTTAACTGTTTCTGTACATAACATTCTTCCCTAATCATCAATCTTCAGATTTTTTTTATTAAGCTAATAAAATTTTCCTCTCACAATGTGAATTGGATCACGTTTATGAATAATAACTAAAGAATGTAAGAACAAAATAATACAAAAGACTTTAACAATTTCGGAACATTTTCTAGTCGAATTCGAAAGAACAAAAAAGAATTTCTGATTGAGGAGCTGTCGATTATCCCGAAGTAAAGTGTGCAACTCTTGGAAGAAGCTGACAATAGAATCGATGAAAATTACTCAGGCGATCAACCCGAAATTGTTTATGGTACAAAGGGAAAATAAGCCAGAGAAAAATGGAAAAAAATGAAAGAATTAAAAAAAAGAAGAAAATAATCAGTTTATGTAATAAACAGCAATAGCGGATTCATTTTCCCTTCCCCTGCTTAATTAATATTCTTTGTTTCTACTGCTTTCTCATACATCCCGTTCCACAATCATCTAGAAAAAGTTTTGAAAAATGTTCCAGATTGAGGGATACACCTCGTACTGCGAGACTCCCGTACACCACCAGTCTCACTGGTTTAAATAATACAAATTTTCTTTCTATTGTTTTCATAAAATTTCAAATCCATGTAGATTGCTGTATATCAATTGAGGGGTTATATAAAACCCCTCGTATGTATACGAAAGAGTAAAATTTAATATAACCTAGGGGAACCATCCATATATTGTTTTACATTCAAATATTTCAATTAATATAATCAGATTCGTTTTATTTTGTTTCTTGCTTTATATTACACTTACACTGTGTTGTCTACTCACAGTAACAGATTGGAACAATCTCACTTCTGCAGTATTAGCGATTCTTCCTCTAGAGTGCATTGCTTCCGGAATAATCTAAGGAATTGCGTGTGATGCTAATATTTGTGTGTTGTAGTATTATTACACTTCGTGACTTATTTACTAGGGGGAGTATTGGTATGTTCGTTAATAATTTGTTCATCTTCCGACGTTGTAAACATTGCCACGTTTGCAGTAACAGGTGCAAATAGAGCCCTTTCTCTTCTTGCACGACCGGGAGCGGTAGCTCAGTGCATCAACTGATGTCATTGCAGCGCCTCTGACCAGGAGGTCCTAGGTTCGAGTCCTGACGGCGGCAGGATTTTCGACACTAGCTTTTCAGCTAGGTCGAATTCAGTCGCTGTCTGGGGGAGAATTCTGGTGGCCCGCTGCTGTGATCGGTAGTTTTCCGTGGTTTCTCCGATCAACACTAGGCGAATGCCGGAGCAGTATCCTACCAAACGGACCACGGTCTGCGCGCGATCTTTCCTTGCCATTCCTTGTTCTATCCTTCCCTTACACACACACTTACACTAACATGTTACACTACCACATATTCTGGGCGACCGGTCGGGAGCTTAGAGCTTGTTTCGGCTGGGGCGGTTCCCGCTGGTGGGAGTCCTGGTTAGGGGAAACTCCACTAGCCGACGGTAGGTCGGCGCCGGATCTCGCCATCCAGCGGGGGAAGATCACCGCCATCTCCCGAGAAAAACATGCACTACACTAACGGGACTAATGACCGAAGCAGTTGACGCGCCCGGAAACACGAAACACGAGCGCGCCTGCCTTTTGGAGAGCGAAGCCGCAGGCACCCCGGTCTTCTGCGGGGAGCGCGTAACAGAGGAAGCAGCCCGACCGGGCCACCGCCGCCGTCGCGTCGCCGCGGGAGTTAATTGGGTCGGTGGCGGCGGGTGTTGAATATGGATCCGGACACACCCGCTGACACCCGGGCTCGTGGCCTCTGCTTGCCACACCGCCACCGCCGCCGTTCCCTCCGCTACCGCCGCGCCGCCTCCGGCGCCTCAGCAGTCTCCACCGCCTCCGCCCCGCCGCCATCACTGCGGTCGTCGCCTTCCAGCCGCCACCACCATCGACGCCGCGGTCGCCACCGCCGCCGCCGGAGTCGCTGCTTCTAACGTTTGTGCCATCGCGCCGCCTCTATCCCCGCGGTAAATGACTCGTCCTCCGTCCCTGCTCTTACTCCGCCCCACCTACGTCTCAGAATAGTTTGGTTTGATTTGTTTTTTTCGTGTTTCCAGGCGCGTCAACTACTTTGGTCATTTTTCCCGTTAGTGTAGTGCATTTTTTTCTCGGGAGATGGCGGTGGTCTTCCCTCGCTGGATGACAAGATCCGGCGCCGACCTACCGTCGGCTAGTGGGGTTTCCCCCTAACCAGCACTCTCCAACAGTGGGGCACCTCAGCCGGGACACGCTCTAAGCTCCCGACCGGTCTCCCGGAATATGTGGTAGTGTAGTGCATGTTAGTGTAAGTGTGTGTGTAAGGGGCGAGGATAGGACAGGGAAGAGGAAGGACAGATCGCACGCGGTCCGTGGCCCGTTTCGTAGAGTACTGCTCCGGCATTCGCCTGGTGTTGATCGGAGAAACAACGGAAAACTACCGATCAGAGCAGCCGGCCGCTAGAATTCTCCTCCACGCAGCGACTGAATTCGACCTAGCTGAAAAGCCAGTGTCGAAAATCGTGCCGCTGTCGGGACTCGAACCTAGGACGTCCCGGTCAGAGGCGCAGCAGTTGATGCACTGAGCTACCGCGTCTCAGAATACGTCTCAGAATACGTACCAGTATGTTACTGGGCATAGTCTAGTACGTTATTAGATCTGTGTTATTAGATTTTTCTTCTATGGTCCCAGCCTTCTTTTCGCCTCCTCCTCCCTGTTGTTACCAGCCCTCCGCCTTCTCTTCCATCCTCTTCTCGGTCACTTACTTTACCTCCTTCCTCTTCTTCTTTCATCATTTAATCACAGCATTCGCGTCCTCCTCCTGCACCTTCATCCTCACCTTATCGCATGGCTGTGTCTCCTTCTTCACCTCCACGTCCTTCAGCATCTCTTTCTCATCCTCCGCCGTCACCCCCTCACCCCAGCATCGCGCTGTGATACCGCCACATCCACACCGTTACTACGTACGAGTATTGTCGGATCTGCAGCCAATTACTCTTAATTTGTACACAGTATTGCCTTAATATAAGTGTTCCGTAATTTCAATCCGCTGAGAGCGAGACCTTAAACGAAATTTTCATGTCACTTTTGAGGAGGTATTATAGGTTGATTCTAAAGAAGTTAACATGATTCTTGGCTGGGCAATGGAAAGCGTTTTTGATAATGACAGTGTTTTGGAATATGGTGTGTTTTTAATTGCCGTTGACATTGTAACACTATTTTGGTGTTACATAATCGAAGTTAATTTAATAAATAGTTGTAAGTAAACAGTTATCTTATGAGCGTAAATGTAACGCATAAAGTTTTTTCATGAGATTACACCTTCGAAATATAAAAAAATGAATTATTCCCAGAGAGCTGTATTTGATATAATGGATACCCAACATACTTATGTTTAAAACAGACAATCAAATAACACAAGAACATTTCTTTATTGAATTCAATAACTAAATGTTGTTATATTTTTTCGATGTCTTTAGTATAATGGAAACGCTATCCAACTGATAAAAAAATACATTATTATCAGTAATATACTATAATCCGTATAATTTTTCCGTAGAGTCATTAAGGACGTTTTCACATTAAATACGATTGGCATACAAGGCAAGAAGTCGATTACTGTTGCCGCTATACTGTCGAGTCGACCACCGTGCAGTCCCAGCAGCCCACTCGCGGGCGCCGTGCCAAGCCAGACCGCTACCGTGTCACTCTCAGAGGCCGGTGGGGCACATATGCGATGTATAGCATGAATATTGTCCAACGAAGGTTATACCAGGAACGGTTTAGCAAGACATTTTGATTTATTAATCCCGATACTTGCTTTTACCCTGCTATTGAGTAATCTGCAAAGTAGCAATTCTTATTGAGGAAGGAGATTTTTTTTACACATATCCTAGTAATTTTAAAAATAAATGTTATTGATTTGATGAAGTTGTAGGCTTCCGCGACCAGAATCATGAAGATCTTGGCTGTCCGGGTGACGCCGCGTTGAGAGTTGAATTGCCGACGTTTCGATCATCGTTTTGTGATCTTCTTCAGGGCTGGTCTGCGCCGGGGTAGTTTGTGTACTTGGTCTCCACCCAAATATAAAACCCGAGCGCAGACCACCCCGGCGCAGACCAGCCCTGAAGAATATCACAAAACGATGATCGAAACGTCGGCAATTCAGCCCTCAACGCGGCGTCACCCGGACAGCCAAGATCTTCGTCTTTGCTGATATTATGTCACTTTTTTAACCTTCTTTTCACCAATAGGAAGCAAGAATGAGATGATGAATGTCTGGTACCAATTAATGTAACTAAATGCGAATTTTAAATGAGAACATTAAACCATCTAACGCGTGATGTGTAATGCATAATGACATGGCATAGCCAGTCACCTGTAATATTAAACGTCCGTTTTCCATATCTCCTTCAGCTCTATAATAGTAGTTCAAGATAGTTTTCAAAGATAAAACATTTCTGCAGAGGAGTGTCACACGCCTGGCATGTAAATATTCTTTGAGTAATGTGATAAATGATACCTTGAATATTTAATCCACCTTTCAGTTTCACATTATTATTGTAAGTGATGAAACAACGTATTACTTTCGACAACAAAAGTAAGGCTGGGGAGTGGTGCCAAGACAAATATTCTATATTTCCATTTATTCGTCATTCATCCAGAACGGCGCGGGAGTCGGAAGTCCGAATTCAGGAGTCGGAAGTCCGAATTCAGGAGTCGAAGTCCGAATTCAGGAGTCGGAAGTCCGAATTCAGGAGTCGGTCGAAGTCCGAATTCAGGAGTCGAAGTCCGAATTCAGGAGTCGGAAGTCGAATTCAGGAGTCGGAAGTCCGAATTCAGGAGTCGGAAGTCCGAATTCAGGAGTCGAAGTCCGAATTCAGGAGTCGGAAGTCCGATTCAGGAGTCGGAAGTCCGAATTCAGAGTCGAAGTCGAATTCAGGAGTCGGAAGTCCGAATTCAGGAGTCGGAAGTCCGAATTCAGGAGTCGAAGTCGAATTCAGGAGTCGGAAGTCGATTCAGGAGTCGGAAGTCGAATTCAGGAGTCGAAGTCCGAATTCAGGAGTCGGAAGTCCGAATTCAGGAGTCGGAAGTCCGAATTCAGGAGTCGGAAGTCCAATTCAGGAGTCGGAAGTCCGAATTCAGGAGTCGGAAGTCCGAATTCAGGAGTCGGAAGTCCGAATTCAGGAGTCGGAAGTCCGAATTCAGGAGTCGGAAGTCCGAATTCAGGAGTCGGAAGTGCGAATTCAGGAGTCGGAATTGCGAATTCAGGAGTCGGAAGTGCGAATTCAGGAGTCGGAAGTGCGAATTCAGGAGTCGGAAGTGCGAATTCAGGAGTCGGAAGAGCGAATTCAGGAGTCGAAAGTGCGAATTTAGGAGTCGGAATTCGGGAGTCGAGAGTTGTGCGGCGGGCAGGAGCCGCCTCTGGGCCCGTGCGCGAATCTGGGAAGCCAAGCCCCGCGGCCGCTTCCCCGGAACGCGCCCTAACAGGAAAATTGTAGTCAGCGCTGCTAATGGCGACCGTCCCAAATGAACGGTAGTGTAATTACTAATTAGTTTAGTCCGGTCCGCGCGCCCAGCGCCCCCCGGAGGCAGCGGCGGCGCCAGTGGCAGCGGAGGAACTAGCCGGGCGGAGCGGACCGCGATGAGCAGAGAGAGACGGCGAGCGAGCGAGGAGAAAAGAGAAGAGACTAGGCAACGGGAGAGAGGGGGAGAAAGGAAAACAGATGGGAAATGAAGTCAACAGGCAAGGAAGAGACAGGGAGAAATTCAACGAAGGTAACCGGGGAGACGGCAATGTGATGTTAATTCATTAAATACCGAAAGATGTGGGCTGTCAATACAGGCAGTAGTGTTGGTGAAAGTCGTGGGGAGCAGAGAAATGGAGATAGTGATAGTCGCAGCGACAGTGAAGCTGTGGCAACGACTTCAACAGCTGTGATACACAAACAAAGTGACGGATGGTTTACAGGCAAGGAAAAAAGTGATTAAAATGGAAGGGAGAGGGACGTCAGTGATTGGGATCTGAGTTACAGAGAGAGAGAGAGAGAGAGCAAAGAAATATGGAAGGGGTAGTTAAAGAGGAGAGCAGGTGAATGGGACATGAGAATTAGTGAGGAAGCGAGAGTAAATGTCGCGGATGGGCAAAGACGGGTGTTGGGTGGTGGACGATCGGAGACACTGATTTGGAGTGTGGGTAATCTAAAAAAGTTATGGATGGGCGAATAATTGAAAGTTCGAGTGATTGGGCAATAGAGTGATCTAAAATCGCCAGATTTATTACATCCACATGCATTACACTATCCCACATGACAGGAACTCAGACCTTGTCCCGCCTAGAAAGGTACCCGCTGGGGAGAAACCAGGAAGAGGTAATGCCCCTGCAAGCCGGCATGTAGGTCGGCACCGGATCTCATCGAGTGGGGGGGAACACCGCCACATCCCTCGATAAAACATGCACTGCACTAACTGGCCTAATGACCACGGCAGCAGGTGACGTACCCGGAACACATCAATCGATCAATCAATCAATCAATCAATCAATCGCGTTGTGAGGCCGGGCCGGGCTGCATGCGAGCGGCTGCGCGGGCCCGGTGGCTGCACCGGAGCGACCGGGGCGGCGACGCCGGGGCGGCGGCCGCTGCCACGAAAATTACCGGTTACCCGATGGACGAGGCATCCGGCCGGAGCCGGCCGCGGCCCCGGCCCCAGCCCGGCCCCGGCCCCGCGCCGCAGCAGTAATTTCCCCATAATTACACATTACCCGGGCGCGCATAAACGAAGTTTCCTAAAAGGAAGCGGGCGCGGCGGCGGCGGTGGCGGCGGCGGAGGCGACGGGCGCGGGAGCGCTCAATTAATGAAGTGATCCGGCCACCGCTCGTTAATAAGCGCCGTGGCCCGGAGCCGCTGTCGCGCGGGCGTCGCGGCGTCCTGCGTCGCGACGCCCAGCAGGCCGACGCCGCGCGCGCGGTCGGTGGTCGCGGAGGCCACGGGCGGGGCGAGGCGGAGGCGGAAGTGATGCGCAAGTTGGCACCACTGTGGGTATACATACGCTGGCGGTTGTAATAATAACGGTGGTGACGGCTTTGGCGAGGTGAAGCTAGCTGGTGGTGATAGTGATAATGAAATAATGTGTGGTAATACTGATGGTAACGGTCGTTATGGGTATGATTATGGGGTGAAGGTATTGATAATAGCCAGGACTAATCGTTATCGCAAATGTTAGAATTAGACATTTTGATATGAAAGAGAATTTAAGTGTTTGTACTTTAATATTGTGACTAGAAAAAAATACATTAAATCATATTTGAATACAGCAAAAGTAACAGAACTTTTTACTCTCATGGAGCATTGTAACATAAAGGAACAAGGCAAAAACATCAGGGAGATTTAACGTTAAATGTTTCTCCATTTAGTTGAATATTTATTAGTGTTTGCAGGATATTGACAATGTGATCTACAGCTTACGAGTTGATGAGAGACCTGTTTAAGACCGACAAAAGTAAAGAGAAAAATTGGTCAATTAACTAAACTTTTTATGGAAATTGTTTTGGTCATGAATGTTGAACAGAATTCATCTTCTCATTGAATTATGATTTAGCCATAAAGCTATCCAAATCATAAAATACATTCCTTCCACCGAAGTCGAAATAATTTGAAACAAGAAGAGATATGCGCTGACCGTGTTCATTTTCATTTTCAAAGAACATCATCAACGTCGAGTGTAAAATTAATGGAGTACAACACATTTTTCTCGTTTAACTTTGGCAGGAGTTTAAGACCTCTCAAAGACATTATCTCAGCGAAAAATTTCAATCTTACAAAAAAACTATGAAATATATTTTCCAGTAACTAAAGTCGCTTTTTAAGTTATACATTTGACAATGCGCCCCAACGGGCTATAGAAATCTTTAATTAATGTCACAGCTCTCAATGCAAGGAATATTATTATTTAGTTAAGAATTATGATGTACAGTTGAAAATATTCGTATAGACAAATGTATGTCCATGTTACATATCCGTTATCAGTTTTGAAAAATATAGAATATATACTAAAACTATCGTTTTAAGATTTAATAATGCCATCCAATTATTTTTTCATTATAGGTAGGTTATATCGCATTTTGTTTCTGCCAGAGATCTGAACATGGCGTAGTTTGGCAAATAAAAAAAATAATTTCGTACATTGCTCTTGAAATATTCCATATTGAGGCACACTTCATATCTTTGACAACTTCAAATTAAATGCACACAAATTATTTCACATATTTTTAATCTTTTTGATATTATACAAACATTATTGGTTTGTATTAGTTTAGGAAACTAAAAATACTCGTAATTAAATAATGTTCGTTTTTTTTTATCTTTTGCAGATCCTATAATTAAATAAGATATTTTTTTCGTTTTTTATCTAATGAAAAAAATTTAGATAACACAAAGTAACTACAATTTAACGTATAATGAACTACAGAAAAACGAAGTTTCATGGAAGTTATTATGTGGTAGAAGGAGTAATTCGGAACCTATTATTACGCATGCTAACGTTCTGACATCATGACATCAAATTTATGGGAATTCCCGCTCATCGAGACCTTAATTGAGTTTCGTTTTATCTTGTTAAGGAATCTAAGTGGAAAATCTGTAAATGGTATCTTGTTCCCTCTCCATAAAATGACGCAAATGTGTAAAAAAGGCCGGCGGGATCTAAAGGGAACGATCTAAATCTCGCTGCTTTATTACTCGAGCGGGAAAGTATAGCACACAAGCGAAATGAATAAAGCAATTATTCCTCATCTGTTCGTATCCGCTTTGGCTACACTCGATATTTACCGACGCCTTCCTTTTCATGCAACCACAGGGACAAGTGAATTAAATTGGAATTTAAATGTCTCCGCTCTGACCAAACGTTGTATTAGCAAACAGGTGCCCCGATTACGACAAGTCGAAGAAGAAATTCCCGCTGTGGGTAGGGTTCTGGTTGCGAAGGAAGACTACGTACCTGCCCACATCCCCCCATCACACTTGACAAAAAACTTCCACATTCCTGAAAGCAACCAAACACGTTTATTGACACTCGCGCAAGGACAGGGTGAGCATCCCAACAAGGAAGGCGGCGATCCGGTGGAGAAATAAACGAAAATCCAACGAAAACTGCGCAGTAGAAGGTGAAGTAAAATACAAGAGTTGGTTCGAAAACCAGTGATAAAATATGATAGTGGAGAAAAACGAGACAAATATCACTTCCCAAGAAACTGACCATGAAGCAGGGCTACATGAATATTCAATATTTTTATACGATAAGTGTTTCTAGTATTTACGAACCATTTTTATTATCTCGTAGGAGCTTTTAGATTTGTGCTACTACGATGCCGGATGCACTGATCGCATAAGAGTACATTGTAAATCCACTTTCAGTATATCTGTCGCGTGAAATTCAAGATTGTATTTTGACGCACCTGTACTCGCAAATGGTCACTAGTTGGTTTAATCGATCTTGAATTTTATTCTGTGCATTCTCGTATCATATATTGCCCATTTTAATTTTATTTTTCATGTCAACTTCTGTTTTTGTTCTTGAAAAAAGTTTGTTCCGACAGCACAAAGAAAAGTAATCAAAATATGAAGTAGAAATTGAATCATATAAAGGAGTTCTTCACATGCACATATCCCATTTTTATTCGAGAAATCTATGTCATTATTTACACTCACGAATGTACAGGGCAGATTACCCGAACATAATTTTTATTTCCTTTGTTTTTTGTTTTAATTGCTCGTGCAGAAAACAAAGAACAGATGTAGGAAAATTCAGCTTTGTAAATGTAGAATTAATTCTAAATTTCTCAAAGACAAATTTCATCCTCCGTAGTTTTATTTTCTCTTATTTATATTCCAATCTTCTGATCTCTACAAGATTTTTTATTTTCAAATTTTACCTTAATAAATCCTCTTAAAGAGGTTATGTTAGTGTCCAAAACGACAGTCCTTTTTTGTAAATTTCAATGCTCTGAAAGACATTTGTCGAACAGAAAGTAATAAATTTAAAAAAAAACCTTGTGACTACGACCATTGTTGACTGGAACAATTTACCTGCAGAGGCGCTGGCGAGCCTTCCCACAAGCACGCGAGTTATGCCTTCGAGATGTCATGAGAGAGCAAGTGTAGATTACAATGATGAGTATAGAGAAATGTTAAAGTTATGCCGGCTAGAAATAAACTTTCAGCATTTTCAGCAAACACTAGTTTGGATGTTCAAACCCACAATTTTTCGGCTAACCGA
The DNA here is from genome assembly GCA_964035755.1 of Teleogryllus oceanicus. NCBI lineage: Eukaryota > Metazoa > Arthropoda > Insecta > Orthoptera > Gryllidae > Teleogryllus > Teleogryllus oceanicus. The sequence goes on along the minus strand of CAXIVR010000005.1, from coordinate 103,859,392 downwards.
ATTGCACTTTTGTAAATTGTGCATATGAGGCGCTCGACGCATAAGTCAGGCAAGCAGAAATTAGTAAGAAGATTCAAGTCCCGCTACAAAGTCGAACTTTCTAGCAAAGTGAGTAGGGAGGAAAGGAACAGAGCGCATGCCAGAAAAAACATTGACGCAGTTACACTAATTTTCCATATAACCCCCACCAATATTGGGACATTTGTCACACGGTGGTATCAACACTTTTATCCCTGTGTCGCAGGAGTTTTCAGGAATTTCTTGCGATGAAAGAAAAGATGAAAATCCCTGGAAGTGAAATCTGGCCTGTAGAGTGGATGATCAAAGCGTAACTGCGACCCAAGATCTGTTGTGAGCTGAACCGTGAATGGTCGAGCGTATGGTTGTGTTACACTAGAAGAAATTCCTGTACAGTGATCATTACGCGTATCACAGTGATACAAAGTTGTAGTTAGCGATCTCACACTGATACGTTTTCCCGGCAGAAGATTTATGCGACACACGGATACCAATGTTGAGCCCATCTGTATCGACAAAATCGAATACAGAACGTCAATGTTAAAAAAAGGTTTAAAAATCGATTTTAAATACATCGATGATTTTATGTAAACATCGCTGGTTCGAACCGAGAGAGGTGGCTCAATGCATCAACTGATGTCACCTAGGTCTAATTCAGTTGCTGCCTGGAGGAGAATGCTAGCGGCCGGCTGCTCTGATCGGTAGTTTTCCATGGTTTCTCCTATCAACACCAGGCGAATACCTGACCAGTACTCTAACAAACGGGCCACGGACCGCGCACGATCTTTCCTTCCTCTTCCTTGTCCTATCCTCTCCCCTTACACACACACTTACATGCTCTACACTTCCACACATGCCGGGAGACCGGTCGGGGACTTACAGATTGTACCGGATGGGGCGGTGCCCCACTGGTGGGAGATACCTGTTTAAAAAAAAACCTCGCTAGCCAATGATAGGTCTGCGCCGGATATCGCCATCCAGCGGGGCAAGATCCCCCCACCTCCCGATGAAGAAAAATGCACTACACTTACAGGACTAATGAGCTCAGTAGTTGGCGCGCCCGGAATCACTAATCAATCAATCAAAGTTTTAAAAACATCGACATCAATGTCGCATCCCTACTAACAACGAGAATCCGTCGCTCCCGTGTTGTGTTCGCCTGGTTGGGATTTCGCGCCGTGCACTCGCTCGGCTTTTTTCCCCGGGCGGGCGGGCGGGCGGGCAGTCCGCGCTGGTCGCCGCGAGTGCACTGGAACATCGCGGTAAATTGGGTCCGGACGTGCGTCGAATGCGCAATGTCGCCAACCGCGTCCGATTTTGCCGCAGGAAACGAGCGGCCGAGCAAAAACGTGCGACCGCTGTTGACTCACACTGCCCGAAGACATCAGGGACCCGAGACGCGCCAACGCAGCTGTAGTCCGCGCGCCAGATCGGGAAGAGGAGTGTTTCGCACTAATTACTTAGCTAGGTTACATTCAGCCTTGGAGGGCAATTCTAGCGGCTGGCTTCTCTGTTTTTCATGGTTTCTTCGATCAAAACTAAGCGAATGCCAGAGCAGTAATCCACCAAACGGGCAACGCACCACGCGCGATCTTTGCTTTCGCCCTACCCTTTTCCCTTGCTCCTTGCCTGCGCACGCACACACCACGCACGCACACGCACCAACAACACACACACACACACACACATACACACACATACACACACAAGCACACACACAAGCACACACACAAGACACACACAAGCACACACAAAGCGCACACACAAGCACACACACAAGCACACACACAGCACACACACAAGCACACACACAAGCACACACACACGCACACACACAGCACACACACACATACACACATACATACATACAGGCACTTACATGCACTACAATATCACACATGTAGGGTGACCAGTCGCGTGCTTACAACTGTTCCCGACAGGCATACTGGGTCTCACTGACGGAGATATCAGGAGTGTGGCAATATCCACAAGCCCACGTTTAGTTCGGGACTGGATTTTAAGTTCCAGTGGGTGAGAAACACCGCCACTTTCCGAGGCATAGCATGCACTTTACTGATAGGTCTAATGAGCAAAGTAGTTGACGCCTCGCTTCCGGAAACAATAAATACTCACTAATAAAGAGGAAGGAAAAGAAGAGCAATAGTTTTTGAGTGATAAAAGTGAGCAACAAATAGAAGTGAAGTTCATGTGAAATAGAACTAAAAACATGCAAATGAACTAAGTTAAATTTGAAAAGACTAAACAAATAATAAGGTAGGCTTGTATAGTTTTAATGATTTTAGAGATTACCGATTAGTCTTTTTGTAAAAAAAATTATTGGTGTTATCTTACAGCTAACGCAAGTTCAAAAATTTTGATTAAGTTAAGTAGATTCTACCAACTCATAACTTCAGAAGTGGCTGCTCTGATGATAATTCAGAAACTATCTCTGACTTTCAAGAGGCCTTTGCCCGAAAGGGATATTAATACAATATAATATAATGAATAGAAGAGAGCGGGACATGCAGTTGTAGCATTTATTTTAGATTTGGGAGATGTATAAGTTTTCACTTTAACCCTAAGATGAAAATTGAGTAATAAAGTTCTGCATCTTTTCTTCAAATTTCTGCATTTGGCGGGTCAGATCATGCAAAGCAGTGAAGGAGCGGTGGCCGTGAAGTTGAACCATTCGTTTTATGTTTGGCCACATACAGGAATTTAAGGCAATGACTAAAAAATGGGTAATGCATTTCTACATTCCTCCATTACAAACCTAGCAAATAAGGCCACTTTACTGAAGTCGACAGAATATGTGCGAGGTTTAGACGTACTCAGATCTTCATCAATTTTACTCCCAACAAAATTCTAATTTGTGTAACAATTTTCCAGTCTCACAACATCACTTTAACAGCAACAATACATGTATAACCGATTTCTCGCAATTTGTTGTGAAATTAAAGGAGTGTTGCTTAAGATAATGAATATAAAAAATAGGTTATGAATTTCTTAGTTTTCTCCGTTTCATGATAATTAATTTTCAAAGTTTTATGCAGCATTCAGAGGTTAAATGTTGCACTACTGATTTTAAAATAGTGTATTTTGTCCTACTAAAACTAAAAAAAATAGATAATTCAATGAAAACAGTGCTTCTTGTTTTTTTGTATTATATGTGAACTAAACTAAAATTCCGATACTAAAATGTATGTTCTCAATCCACGCATTTGAACTCATACAAAATTCAAACACATTAAACTCATTAAATACAAGAACGTCATGACCCAAAAATCGCCATTTTCGAGTTTCCTTCGTGGATAGGAAGATTGCACTTGCTACTCTATGAATGACGCATTTCATTTTACAAAGCCAAATTAAACAATGGCAATTTTGGTTTCGATTTACTAACTGAAATAGCACACTATCTTAATCTTCGAATGCTCTTACAGCAAAATATGAGATTTGTGAGTTATGACGTTCTTGCATTTAATGAGCGCTTTGTCCGAGACACGCATATTTGTTAAAAACATTACAAAAACGACAAATTAAAATTTTAACATTAGACTTCAACTTTATTCACAATTGTGAGAGTTGTTCCCTATGATTTTTGTCTTCCCTATGATTAATTTCAATGTCGTTCCAAATATCATAATTAATTAATCGCCCTGAGTCAATACGACATTGATCAATTTAAAATAATTCTAACAACTTACCAAGCAGCGAAAATGTATTAGCATGTATAATAAAACGAGTTTTTCTTGAATACGATGAAATCATTCCGAATTGTCAGATACCGAAATAATTTTTGAATTTCTTGTAGTCTAGTTCCATATTGAATGACACAGCAAGATTAGCGTACACACAAACATTTCGATATACATGTACTCGGACACCAAGGGCATCTAGAGAATTCAATGAGATAATTTTGATATATTTATTTCCTCACAAGGAAAAAAAAGCCACAAACTTATACGTTTTATTGAGTTAGTGTCCAATTTGCAGAAGCAATACAAAATGGTGTAGTTCGTAAACATCCATATCTTTTAAGGAAGTTGAAAAATTATACATATCGTCCGGTGTTACAACTCACACTCAAATTGTGTCGCGATATTAGTTGTTTGTCTCATATTTCAGATAGGAGCATATATCTTTTTAGAACGGGCGATACAAATACGCTAAAGTGAATAATTGGTCTTGTCCTGTTTCATAAAAAATTAAAATTAGTCAGACTATTTATGTATAAAAAAACGTTACACTCTTGTTGAAACTCAACTCTTTCAAGCATTCTAAGAATTCCGTAAGACGCTGACATCTTTAAAAAAAGGATGTTTGCAGAGTGGGGCGACACGTTCTATAGAATCATGGACACACACACACACACACACACACACGTCGTTCACGGTGCCTTCTCGCCATTCGCACCACTCGATCGCTTGGATTGATATTACAGCGCACGTCAACTGCTAAGGTCACTACTTCCATAAGTGTAGTGTATTTTTTATCACGAGAAGTGGTGGTGTTCCTCCACTGGAGCCATCCCACACATTGGCTAGCCGGAGATTTCCCTCTCCAGGAATCTCTCCCCAACAGGGTATCGCCCCGCGGAGATCAAGCTCTAAGCTCCTGATTGGTTTCCAGACATACGTGATAGTGTAGTGTAAGGAAGTGTAAATGTATATGGGTAAAGGGAGAAGATAGGTCAAGGAAGCATCGCGCGCTGTTCTTGTCCCGTTTGTTGAGATACCACATTCTCCAGATGTAGATCGGAGAAACCAGAGAAAACTACTGATCCGAGCTGCCTGTAGCTAGAATTCTTCCCCAGACAGCAACTGAACTCGACCTAGTGTCAAAAATCCGCTTCCCACCGAGCTTAGACCCTAGGACCTTCCGATCAGAGTCGTTGCAGAGACAGCGGTTATGCTGGCTCTGAGCGCAACTCAGCCAGACCCAACCCTCGAATTGCAGATCGTTCGAAATGCGCCCACCACATCGGCTGCACTGCCTCACCTCCCCACAACCACTGGCGACCTCGAGCGGCGGGTTTATTCATTACCGCATTACCCACGCAAACAATTTTCTGTTAGCGGAGATATACTAAATTACTACATCTGCTAGTTACTTGGCCTGCTATCGGCGGCGTCTCCATCAGCCAGAGCCCGGATAGGCAGGCGATGGAAAGCGAGTGCCGGGAGAGGGGCGGCGGAAACATCAAATTAAAAATTCCTTTCCCCCCAAGGTTCCTCCGCGCGCCGCGCTGAGCGAGTGAGGGCGGTGGCGGTGGCGGTGGCGGTGGAGTTGGCGGTGGAGTTGGCGGTGTCGGTGGCGGTGGAGTTGGCGGTGGCGGTGGCGGTGGCGGTGGCGGTGGCGGTGGCGGTGGCGGTGGCGTGGCGGTGGCGGTGGCGGTGGCGGTGGCGGTGGCGGTGGCGGTGGCGGCGTGGCGGTGGCGGTGGCGGTGGCGGTGGCGGTGGCGGTGGCGGTGGCGGTGGCGGGGCGGTGGCGGTGGCGGTGGCGGTGGCGGTGGCGGTGGCGGTGGCGGTGGCGGTGGCGGTGGCGGTGGCGGTGGCGGTGGCGGTGGCGGGGGCGGCGGTGGCGGGCGGTGGCGGGGCGATGGGGCGGCGGGGGGTGGCAGCGGCGGCGGCGACGGTGGGTGGCGATGGCGGTGGTGGCGGCGGCGGTGGCGGCGGTGGCGGTGGCGGTGGCGGTGGCGGTGGCGGTGGCGGTGGCGGTGGCGGTGGCGGTGGCGGTGGCGGTGGCGGTGGCGGGGGCGGCGGGTGGTGGCGGGGCGGGACGGCGCCGCAACGCACGGGCGGAAATAGTCTGATGGTGAAGTAGCTCTAGGTGGAAATAACATTAGTAGTGATAATTTTGTAAAGAAGCTTCGAATTGTAGAGATTGGTTGGAGGAGCGTGCGGGGTGAGGGGGAGCAATAGTGTGATGCAGTAATACAGTGTTAAGACGCAATGGCAATAATTGTGTTGGTAATGTAAGTACTCACGTTGCCGTGATGGTACTGGTGAGAAATGACTATTGTAGTTAAATGAGAATTAAACGAATAAGAGTGAAGCAATACGTGCAATGAGAGGCCGATGAAACGGAAGATCTCCGAGAAATCATACCGAAAACCCGCTTTGCTCATAACCAGAGGTCCATAGCAACTGCCCATGATTCTATAGAACGTGATGCCTCGCTCCGCAAACAGACATTTACTGCCTGCATTTTTGTATTATGATGTCAGTGCTTTACGGAATTCTTAGAATGTTTTAAAGATTTGATTGTTATATGATTTGCTATGAATGTTGATGGCGGAACGAGAGATACGGGAAGAGGGAAAACCCGGACGAACCCCATTGGTCCAACACAATATTACACGGATCGACCGGATTTCGAACTCTGTTTCCATCCATGGAAGATGAGTGAGCAGTCCAAGGGTCCTCCATGTGCGTGTATGCGAGTGCGATGCGTATAGTACTCCCTCCCCATTACAACTTTCCAATAAATAGGTCACATTCATCACCTCCGTCAGAGCCACGGAAACCGCCAGTGGCACAGCCGCCGCCAATGTCACCGCCACCACCACCGCCATTGACGACGCTAACGCGTTCCCAGCCCCTCAACGAGCAAACACAGCTCTTCCCCCAATCCGATCCCTTAACGACTCTTGTGAACGGGGGAGCACCCCCCTCAAAGTGAACTGGGCTCTGTTCCCCCTCAGCCATTGGACGGACAGCCCTTTACAAGAATCGTCGACAGCAGTCCACAAGAAGATGGAGCGAGGAATATCTCGATCGCTTGTCTAAAAAAGAATAATTCTTATATCATTTGTTTTCTTTCTTCAAACTCTCTTTCCTTTCCTTGTCTTTCCTTTCAATAGATTCCCCTACGAATGTCTTCACCCTCAGACTACATGTTTATTCGATAGAAACCCCCAAAGTGTCGGCGAATATGGAACAACGATTAAAAATGAATCTATGAAATCTTAGTGCAAGGTGTTAAAGACAGAGGTAAATCTTTAATTCCTTTTTGCGCTATTTCTGTCCCACGAGCGCTACCAAGTGGCAGTAAAAATTAACATTTAAGACCATCTTCCTCTAAGCTCTTATGGAATTCTTATGTTTTAATACGTTGCTCCGTAAATCAAATAGAACCGAAAACTAATCCAGAGAACACTATACGACTAAGAATTCTCGTATGAACAGCAGTTAAAAAAGGGTAAGTAACATTTTATTTTAAAATATTTCAAACTATTTAAGTTCTTTCTTTTATACAGATTACTAAACAATATTTACAAATAAAGGGTAAGTAACATTTTATTTTAAATCCTTTCACCCTTATCATCACCCTATCGTTTCATCCACATAGTTACCATACCGTTAACAGCAATAGTGGTCGCTAATGACCTAAGATGTTGATACGATCTTAAATAACCAATTTAAAAAGTTACAAATTAAAAAAACAATATTTAGAAATATTATAATGCACTACTTCTTAAAGTACTTCAAATCTAAAGAATTGCCGGATGTATGTGTCAAAAGTAACTTACAATATTTTTCAACCTCTGTATTCGCGGTGAAAATATTCGTCATATTACGAATATATCGATTTTATGTCGTTGAAGCTAGGTAACAAATAAACACATTCTTTAGCGTTCATTTATAACGAACAAAACATCTAGTGCATCCAAACAAACAAATCACGGTGAATCAATTCTAGAGGAAAAAGAATCAACTGGAGGAAACAAACAACGGATGCAATTTGCGTTGGTTTTTCGCTTCGTTTTTTGATGCGTCACGCATGGATTCACAAATATTTGATTTCGTGGAACGGTACGTGACTGTTAGAGCAGCACGCATCGCAAAAGACGTTTGCCCTGTCGCGGTTTCTCTAATGGTAATGGAGGTTCTTCTCTACAAATTCGTTTGCGATAGTACAAGAAAACATTATGCATATTCTTTTCTTGACTTTTTGGCTCACGTCAATGTATAACAACCAACCTATTATGGTAAACACACAGTGCACACCATGCGAACTCTCAGAAAACTGTACGCACTTTTTGCCATAAGGCAAGTGGGATATTTCACATTCTATACTCCTAACACTTCAGTCATTCATCCAAAAATACAAACATATACAAATTCAGAATTCCATCCAATGAATTATATTTTGCAATACTTTTACCAAAAGGAAGAAAATAAAGATTTGCTTTGGCTAGGATTTGAAATGGATCTGCATGTGGGAATCGTGAGTGCTAGAGTCATTGTACACCACAAAAACCATATCCATTTACCGGAATAAAATACATTCGTAATGTTCTTGGATACTGCACATTTCAACTCAAAATTACGCGAAAAATACAAATGTTTTCAAAACTGTACATGAAATTTGTTGAAGATCTAATGTTTAAAAATACCTTTTACAAAGACCCCTCTAACATTAATATTAAGTGTGTAAAAATGTGTTGAAAAAATTGAACTTTTCGAATTTTCCAAAATCAAGAGCATTTAATGAAAAAAGAATCTACACTATGTTATTAAGAGAAATTGTCTATATCCGAGAAAACTAAAATAAAACCTGCAGCCGCATTTTGAGAACATCTTGTTTTTAAATGTCACATTTAAAAATTGGGGGGTAAAATAGAGAAACAAATGAACCTGTGTCATTTCTATAAATGTACTGTGCTCTATTTGAGCAAAATATATAAAAGCCAATCTGGAGCAATTTTAAAGTAAATTCCGTCAGAGTCGGAGAATCATGACTGCACTACGTATTCTAGAAAGTCATTTACTACATATAAGAGCAAGAATTTACTATTTTGCGGGTATCAGGGATCCACAAGGCAAGTTTTTCTGTCAAAAATACTCATTTCTCCATGAAGTATTAATTTTTTCCCCTATATTAAGGAGCAGTATTCAAAAAATTAAAAACACATTCAATCACATAAATACTTCGACATTTCCTTGCCTGACACTATAAAATGTGAAATATAAGAACCGAATAATGTTTCCATTAAGTTTAAAAAATACGCAGAAAGCATACGAAACCAAAAGATATTCGCTCAGCACCAAGGACTTTTAACAAGTCGTAATAAGGCATCTGTACAAATCAATAGAGTGCATTCATTCCAGATGGCGTGTCAAAGCGGCGACTTCTTGACAAATACGCGCATACACCGCAGTCCGCCAAAGCAAATGCCAAAGGTACTTAGAACGGAATGTCGTTTTCCAATTAGTCTCTTAGCATGTGTCCTTGCCGGCAGGCAATGAATGGAAACGGGCACGCCATGTGGAGCGTGTAGCCGAGTCGTTGCCAAATAACGCAGAGGAAGGGGAATTTACACGGTAGTGCCCCTGAACAACTCACGGCATCTAGCTGGATGAAGGAAGGGACACGTCGGAAGTCATTTCACTTGCCGTAATTATTTTTCTGCGCCGTTCAGTTCACGACGTGTTTAATAACAATTTTTATCTCATTGGTCAAATAAAATGATCAAGCTTCTCTTGTAAATTACTTATTAGTGTCGCAATAAGAATTTTATGTTGCGACAACGGAAATGCAATACGATTTTGCTCTAGGAAGAGGCGCTGAGTCACACTGAATGCACTGAATTACATTTTCTACCTAACTGACTGCCGGCATATTCTAAAACGCATACATTTATATTCGCGTCACTATTCGTTCAATAGTGTTAGATGTGTATGTGCCCAAATCAAGCAAGTAATTAAATAAATTATTAAAATCAATTAATTAATAAAATTAGTAAACCAAGCGAATACACAAACACTAATAGTATTGAACTACACATTCGATATTCACAAATCAAGACAGCCAAAACACTTCTTTTCTTGCTTTCTCCGCCCTGCTTGCCAATCACAAGGGCGATTTATTAATCAGAGGAGATGATGTGCACTTCAAGACAAGTCAGTACACGAACATACTCTTCTTCGCTATGCAACTCGTGAATTTATCGGAAATTCCCACTGCGCACGTGGCCTTACCTATGATAATATACTTTTTTTTTATTCCTGCATTTTATACAACCTTTTACGTTGCAAGAAATCGTTCATAAAATGACATCTTACGGCACAGATTATGACGTATTTGTCATTTATGGCACGATTGGTGGGACATTCAGTTGAGTGATCACACTTTCAGCCAATCGCAGCAAGAGGATCGTGGGGAGGTAGCCATAAATCGAACAAACGACAACCGTATTTTTGCACAGATGTCAAATATTCATGACGTCACCATAAAGTCCTTTCGAAACATTCACTTTGATTTTCTGATAAATTTACAAGACAAGTAAACATAAAATAAAGTATTCAACTCGTTTATAATGTTTCTTTATTGCATTTGTACAAATTTGAAAACTAGCTCGTTTTCACAACATGTACTCATGCAATAAATCCTAACGTTATAAACTAGTTAGATTATATACTATTGTAAGTAGTGAAAAATTCAAAACCACTCGGCAATATAGTCTTTTGTTTTATTAATAGACTTCAATGCGACGTTTCGAAATCATCCCTTGATTTCTTATTCAGGCTTGGTAATTACATGTCAATAATTAAAAGATACATAAATATAGGTAAAACAACAAATCTTTGGGCTTGAGCTTGTTGTTTTACTTATATTTATGTATCTTTTAATTATTGACATGTAATTACCAAGCCTGAAGAAATCAAGGGATGACTTCGAAACGTCACATTGAAGTCTATTAATAAAACAAAATGTGATACGTTGTCTATAATAAATTGAAGCTGTTTTGTCTATAAATCCTGTATAAAAAAGACAACATATTAACATTTCCTCGAGGATCCGCCAGGTGCGGCGAACGGCGCCGCGTGGGCGTGGCATGCACTCACCTGGTGAAGACGTCCGGGTAGTGCGTGCGCGTGAAGGCCTTCTCCAGCTCCTCCAGCTGGAAGCTGGTGAAGGTGGTGCGGTACCTGCGCTGCTTGCGCTTGGGCGCGAACTCGTCCAGCTCGCCCTCCTCGCTGTTGTGGTCGCTGGCGTTGCTGGCGCCGGGCCCGGCGGCCCCGCCGCCCGCGCCGCCCTTCTCGTCGGCGGGCGTGGGCGTGGGCGCGGGCGTGGGCGTGGGCGTAGGCGGGGCGTCGCCCTGGGCGGCGGCCGCGGGGGAGCCGGCCGCCAAGCCCTCCTCGGCCGCCACCGCCGGCGCCGCGCCGCCGCCCCGCCGCCTCCGCCGCCGCCCGCGCCGCCCCCGCCGCCGCCCGCGCCGCCCCCGCCGCCGCCGCCGGCGCCGCCGCCCGCGCTCTCCTCCGATACGCCCATGGGCGTCGCCGTGGAAGCCGGCACAGCGCCCGCCGCCAGCACTGCGTCCGGCGCCGTCCCTAGCGCCGTTGCGGACGCTGCGTCGCTAACGCAGCCTGCAACACACCAAACACCCCTTCTTACCACATGGCCTTCGCATTTCGTTTAACCCTTCGTTTTTCTAGTTTTACTGACTGGATACATTTTGGTTTCAATATTGTTTTTTTATAGAATATATATTTATAGAATACTATGATTATGTTGACTCAGAATATAGTTGTTACTATTCTATAAAGGTACTTTTAATTTTAAATAAAAATATAAAGTTATTTAATATTTTTAATCTATTACTTTAAATGCAAACTTCATTTGAAGATAAGAGACATAACTGTCCATTCAGATCACGAATCCTTTAATGGCAGTGGGACGATTTTAAATATTTTGATGTACATTTGTTATAGTTATGACAGAGTTAAAATGCGACAAATGTCTTCTGTAAAACACTACCGGTGCTTATTTTCTAGCCTTTTTTGAAATATTTAATATAATAAATATGTAAAAACAAACCACTAGGTGTTATCTATTAGTAGAAGTTTAACGGATAAATCCATCAACTGCCAGAATTAATTTTAAAACCACCATTAACTTTATATATGGTGTGGGTACATATTGTACTCTCAGTAATCGAAGGGTTAAATTTGGCGCCTAACCTATAATAAATAATTATAAGCTCTTCTTGACACAAATTCTTTCTAAGCTCGTGCATTTTCAAGTATCGCTCCATGGAGAGAGTTTATTTTCTTGTCAAAATCCGTGAACCTAATTGCAGAGAGAAACAAAATTACAAGTCATATTCTACATTTCAAACAGTACTTCGCAGCACTGCTACCAGGCTGCAGCACTGTCCGGACAAGCGCGCTAAAAGTTTGCAACAAATTAAAATTTATAGGAGGCTGTTCTCTTTAATTGTTGAATCGCGAGCAGAGCACCACCTGGTCGGTTTATTGCGCCGCGTACACGGAGCAGAGAGTATTTTCGCATTGACAAGAACTGTTGGTTAGTATTTGAGTTTCAGTGCATTATTGACAATCTTTGCCCACCACCGTAAGTTATGGTCCTTGAACAAATACTACCAAGCACGCGCACAGGGTGTATGGGCCAGCTCACGCGATCCACGTGGAGTTTCGGTAAGGGATGTGGAAGTGCGTCAAGACAGGTGACACACAATATATTTCTTGAAACATTAATGTCGGCAAGCATATTCTTACGCCTGCTTGTGCACACAAAAGAACAGATACATTTCAGCAGCCCAATCACTTGGTGACTGTTAGAATATGCCAGTCAACGTCACACGTTTTTATCTAATTTGCTTTCCCACCAAATGCTACCCGATTTTGTACCGTTTACACCCCTCCTTACATTACTCGTCCCATACATAATAATAATCCTTACGTTACTCGTCCCATACATAATAATAATAATAATAATAATAATAATAATAATAATAATAATGTCTTTTTGAATGGCGAGGCATGTGTGTGCGAGGACGTGTTTGTGTGTGTGTGTGTGTGTGTGTGTGAGAGAGAGAGAGAGAGAAAGAGTGAGAGAACGTGTATGTGTGTGTGTGTGTGTGTGTGTGTGTGTGTGTAGAAGGGGTCGGCGTGCCCCTCCTAATGCGATATATTAGCGTGCACTCCCCGAGGTCGCCGCGCGGAAAATTGCACGTTACGCATCGCGTGCGGGCGAGCGGGCGATTAGGAGTTATCCGTTTGTTTCCTTAACGAAGTCGCCGCACCCGCCCGCGCGAGTCCTCAGGGCAGATAGCAGCGACAGCAGGGGCCGGAACCACAGTCACTTGGGTAGCCGTGCTTCTCCAAAAAATATTATTAGAAATATATCTAGTAGGAAGTACCACAGTGCACTGCGATACCTTCACCCACACTAGTGCTGTTACGTTAATTAGCTTGTGTCATATTTACTGATAAATTTGTATGAAATAAATTGTAGTTTACTTTGGTGTGACAACAAAAAATCTTAATCTCCTTCAACAACAAAAACACGAGAAAAGATGAATGATCTGCTGACCACCTCAAAATTAAGACCATAAGAAAAGAAACAATTTCATTTATTCATAATAAACAGAAATTTTACACATGATCATGTTTAATTATTTGATCAACAAAATCGTGACGCATGTTATCGAGAAATCGAACACTACATTGCAATTCAAAGAATCACGAATAAAATGTCTCGCTCTTTTAGCGGCCACGCGTTTCACCATTGTTACTTTGAAAAACATGAACGCTTCTGTTCGTAGTTACATAAGATCACTGTGTGTATGTGTGTGAGCGTGTGTGGTTGTATTGGCCAACGTATTTCAATGTTTCCAAAGGAAAACAAACTTCAGCGAGAAAAAGTTTGACCATAACAGAGGAATGCGGAACGATACTGTGCAACGTGGAGAGTATGGGTGCGGATCATTGAGTCAAGTATCATCATTAGTGTATCATCATCATCATCATCATCATCATCATCATCATCCAGCGCTTTAAGGTCAATTTAACCTTTCCGTTGTCGGCTGATGTTCTCTTAGTTCATAACTCAGCCGTTTTTCATCCTTTAGAGTATCTTGACCATAGTCGCCATAGCTTCGTGTACCTCGTAAGCCCATTGTGACTGAGAAGCCGTCCCCTTCCGCTCGTGACTCGTACACCCGTATACCCGGTAGCCAGTTTCGGTGACCGCCACCGTACGCAGTGGCTGCCGCCGCCGTCACCACCACGCCACAGGACCCGGTCCAAATGAGTCAGTCGAAATCCGCGTTTCCTCGTGGCGCGGCGAGCACAGTCCCGAGAAGCGGAGGTCAAAGGAACGTAATGACAGCTCGCGGGCACCAAGGCCGCGCGTGCACGCCGCGCCGCCCCGCCCCCGCTGCCCCGCGCCGCACCGCTCCGCACCGCGGGAGGTCGTTGCGCCGCCCGCCCGCCCGCGTCACGCGGCGGCCCGGCCCGAGAGGTTTTCGACATTCCGCGAAAGCAAGGAACACACTACCGGCACTCGTACCGGGAGCGAGCCCACTGGTATGGCAAAAGAAGGGGGGGGTAGTAATCCACGCTGTAGGTCCACTCGTGCCGGCTGACCGGGAGCGGTAGCTCAGTGCATCAACTGATGTCACTGCAGCGCCTCTGACCGGGAGGTCCTAGGTTCGAGTCCTGACGGCGGTAGGATTTTCGAACTAGTTTTCAGCTAGGTCCAATTCAGTTGCTGTATGGAGGAGAATTCTAGCGGCCGGCTGCTCTGATCGGTAGTTTTCCGTGGTTTCTCTGATCCGCTTTTTTCCCTGAGCATCATCAGGAGAATGCTGCAGCAGTACCTAATAAACGGGCCACGGATCGCGCGCGATTTTCCCTTCCTCTTCCTCCTCCCCCACTTATATTCATCACACTATCACGCATGTCGGGACACCAGTCGCGAGCTTTAGAAACTCGGCCACGGATCACCGGATATTGAATGTGAGAAAGGAGTCGTAACATCAGTTAAGAGAAATAGAGGATTAACGTGTTTATATTTTTCGGCCAAAATCAAACACCTTTTATAGTTTTTTGTATTTTCCCCCAAGTTCCTGGGTATCTAACGAAACCACAAACAGCTCTCACATGGTTGGAGATTGCACAGTTCTCATTCAATTTCTTGTTGGCAATTTTGCCAATCAATTTCTTGTTGGTATTTACAATTGGCGAATTGTAAATAATTTCCAATTGCTATGGCATGTTTACTAATTATTAGTAAACATGGCATTGGCCTGTGTTATTATTTGCGTTGTTGCTTTTATTTGTTTTTCCTTGAATATTTGATTTTTTATGCTTTTAGATATCAAATAATATATTTTCTCTATTTGTTTATGAATAATAATTTGACCAAAATGCAGGTTTTTACTTCAAATATTATAACTCTTCAACAAATTGATAAATTTTGATAATTCTTTTTTTAAATTAATCACAATTTTCTATTTTGGTAGTTGAACGTGAGTGGTAAAGCTACGGAAAACTGAAACGACAGGATTTTATTATATCAGAAACAATAAATTGTCGACATTTCAGTTCAAATAACTGAAACTTTTAATGACAAAACACTAGAGCAAATTATGATATATATGCTGCAAAAACAATAATACTATTATCTTCTATAGTTTATAATTTATGATGTTTAACATGCATGAATGTGCACAAAATTCGCAATTCAGGAAATGCATCTGCAGTTTACTCCTTAAGGTATTGACAGTTGACGCTCGCTTCAAGAACAAAAATTTCTCATATACTAAGAAAGAGAAAGAAATGGTTTGAAGCATTTAAAACAGAATAAAACCGAGCACACGAAAAAATTGAAGTTTCACGATTATTCATCGTTTTGAGATAGAGAGCAACCTCAAGGCATAAAGGGGGCTGGATCATTTCGGGCACCTTCACCGCCTCCTTATGTACAAATTATTGTACGTACAACAAATAACTTTTTTAACGGGACGTTTATTTTGTCCATATACAAAATAAATATTGGCCTAGTAATAGAGAAGCCTAGCAACATCCTCCTTGTTTCCGGCCATCTCCTTGCTGCTTTTCCGCAAGAGGGATGTCGTGTCGCTGCCAATGCGCAGTGCGGGAGGGCAGGACCCGGCGGGCGAGGGCCGGCGAGGGCAGTCGAGGCGCCGCGTCGCGGTGGCGCCTGCGCAGGCAGCGTCGCGCGCGCCCATTAGGGCGGTGGCACAACTTCCTAATGGGGCCCTTATCGCGCGCCGGGGTGGCGCCTAAGAAGGACGCCACGGAAGGCGGCGGCGGCGAGGGTGGCGTCCCGGGGGTGGGGGGAAGGGGTGGACCGCGCCGCGGAATGGAAGCGCGCCGGGATAGCGCGACGGCGGACAGGGAGGTGGTTTGGACGAGCGGCGGAATATCCAAGAGAAATGGACGGACACCGAGGTGAAAAGGGCAGAAGCAGGATGGCTGGACGTCGGGACGGCTGGACGTCGGGACGGCTGGACTGCGGAGCAGAGGGGCGGCAGGGATATTTGGGCGGAGAGGCAGCGGGAGATAATTATTAATATAGTCCCTTATACAGTGAAGTGAAGTGAAGTGGAGTGAAGGGGAGAGGAATGCAGTGCAGTGTAGTGAAATGAAGTGATAAGCTATAAGTCAATTTAGAAATATCTAGGACTTAATTAGAACTAGGATATCAATTTCTAATTCTATTTCTAATTCTAATTCTAATTGTCCTAATTTCAATTGTAATCATGTTTGCCACCGAGCATTATCTTTAATATCTATCTATCTATCTATCTATCTATCTATCTAATGGGCGATTCGGGGACTGCTTGAAGACGAGACTAACCTGCCGCGCACTGTCACGAAGTGTGTAGATTAGCTGGTGGTGGAGATGAGCTGTACTGTGGAGATGATACGTGTGATGATTTCTCAAGGGAAAACGCAGACTCGCGACAAACATGTAAGGAAAATGCTGCAGATGATTGATGAAAAATTTGGACAACGCGTTACTCTTTAGAGCAGCCTGAGATGAATGGTGAATGAAGTAAAGGATTGAATCATCTAAAAATTTTGTTGACCGATTAGAAACAGCAGTATCATGGCAAAATGATAAAAAATTGTAGTTTCTGAATTTTGACATCCAGAATATATGTTAATGAGCATTCAAGTAATAACACATTTATAACTATCCCCAAAATGAATATCTCATATCAACACTCAGTGAACCATGACTCATTTTCAATACACAAAACCGAAATAAATTACTTTATCAAAATTCAAGGTGACAGCATACTGGGAAACAATTTCTTCAAGAACTTTCCGAACTCTTCCTGTTCTACAATGTTTAATTCAGTAAGAAACAACAACAGACCTGACATTAAATTAAGATTTCCAAAAGACCGCTTCTAACCTCCGTAACTTCTAGGCATGTCTCTCACTCTTATTCAGCTCCGCCACTACATTCTAACCACTATACAGTCAAAACGTGATATTCAGAAAAGCATACCAATCTCGACTTATGGATGGCCATATCCTCAAAGTTCTGTATGATAATATACCTTCAAGTCCTTTAAAGATAAAAGCGTCGAACGAGGAGCAATAATTTTTTTAAAAAGCTATCAAAATCCCAATCTCCACAACATCTGCAAGATGACTGCATTTCTCAGAATTTCTTTGTTCCGCACTAGGAAAACAAGACGAAAAATTCGAGGCTATAAATGAGTCACCAATCAAGGTAAAAAAAGCTGAGTTGGGTGTAGGAGCTTCTATATGTCGTGGGGAATTTACGAGTCCTTCACGTGCTACACTCATTTCGGAGAAAAAATATCAATCAGACACTGGAACATAACGAGGGACACTTCGTAGGAAGCACATTATCGAACATGATTTTTCATTCCAAGGTGTCTGTTCCGTATCAAACAAAATTTTACTCACAGAGCGTGAATGAATTCATCAAAATATTTGTGATGAAGAAATTTATTTCCTAGAAATGTTTCATCATCTTGCAAGGATATCTGGATTCAATTTGTATCCGACATAAGTTGACACGAGATATCTTGTAATAAAGTACTCGTGACTAGTTTTCGTTTAATGAAGCCGAAAGTACTTAATTGTTATCGGGGCGTTTCTGGAATGTCACTACTACTTTGAAAAAGTAGTTGATGACAACCTTACTAATTTACGAACTTTATCTAAACACGTTCATTCCACTTGGAGAAATAACTGTTGGATTAGGTGAATGCAGTGTTCTAATGTAACAAAACTACCTTAAGATCTATGAAAATACCTGTCCAAAAATACTATGAAAGGTTAGCTCTATCATGCAACTACGTGACCGTAGGATAATCTGATCTTGCAAGAAATAATTTCCGCAATCATTCTCACTTGCAGTTGAATTTTATTTAGTGTATGAACAGTCCAGCGTTCCATCCATCAAATGCAGTAAACAAGCAGGTCAAAGAATACAGGTTTGAGTCAAATGACCGTTTTCTAATCATGGTCACTCTATTTTTTTGACTAGCTAAGAATACTCGACATCGAGTCTCGACTCTAAACATCTTTGACATGAATCCCGTTACCTACAGAAACGAAAAAACAATGGTAGTAAGGTTGGTATGAGATATATTTCTTGAAATATGCAATGTACACGAGTTCCATACCTTGGTAGAACCAGAATCGAAATCTGACTCCTCGTTATGTAGAAACAACCTGTAATGTCTCTTCAAAACGCTACTCAATAATAGAAAGACTGAAGTCATCGTCAACATTTCTTTTTGTAATGAATAGTATTCTCAGAAATAGCCTTCAAAGAAAATACGACGCATGAATATCTGAGTATTAATATTCACCGTCCGGAAGTGTCCTTTGAAGAACTTATCGCTTGGGCCCACCCATGGAGCGATGAGTGCATCTTCTACCACACTTCCGCACATGATGAATCCTTAATTAGGTACTTTTTGTGGGGAGTCACGCAAATCTGAAAAGCTCTGCCACCAACGCGCGTACACTCCGATGTTTGCAGCTGTCAGGTGGTCAAAATATTGAAAAACCTTGTCAAAACATATGACAGGAGTGCTGATTCTGTGAGCACTTTTATTCGCGATTGCTTCTTCAGTTTCATTTTATTACATCTTACATTATGTACACGCAGGAATCTTATACAGAACATACTAATATTAAACTCGATCCATTTGATAACATTAAAAATGAAGTAACCGTCTCTTTTGAAAAAGTTACCATTCACTTACGTTTTCATATTTAGTAGTACATACACACATTCCTTTAAAATAAATTGTTTTTATAATTGAGTACAATTCATAAGAGATGTAAAACGAAGAATAAACAGTGAAACATATTAAAGTCTTCAACAGAGAGTAAAGATAAACGTTTCTACCTCTTTAAAAAGATCGGTATACACGTAATGCACAGTCAATGAATGTCAAAGTAATATTTGTTTCGTGGAAGCAGAAATAAACATCGCCGGAAACTCAATCATGGATTTCCCAATTTAACATTCGTTCTTACAAGAATCGCATAAAAACGTGAGTTTGTACTGCGAATAACCGTTTTTCAACCACAAACTCTAATACCAGAGTTTCCTAGCCAACGTTTCCTCAAGATCAACTTATGATTCGCTTTTCCCCTTCAATCAGCGACCACGCCATCACTTGCCCCTTCCTCCAAAAAAACTTTACGATCGTGAACGATGCAAGTAATTAAATACTAGCGAGGGGCAAAGTAGCAGGGTAATTACATTGAATTTTAATTACTTTTCAACACAATTCTCGACCTTATTGTTCCTATAAAACGACCATTCCGCATTTCATTATTAACGACAATGAACAAGTCGTACGACTTTGGTTTTAGCGTCCGTCCTTCTACCCGACCGGCCCCGCGCCGCACAGCCCGTTAAGTGCCTGGACGGCGGTGGGAGCACAGGGTGAGTGGGCGGTGGCGGGGGCTAATGAGGGAAATATTTTTGTGCGAGGCACCTCTTAATTACTTTATTGCGGGAGGGCGAAGAGGTGGGCAAGACAAGGAGAGGGTGTTTATGCTGATCGATGAACAAACTTGACGTGCTTCCCTTAGCCCTACTATTGGTATTAATTTTGTTCACAGCTAGGAGACATATGAGGGCAGTTGCGCTATTTTATGTATAATTATATGTATTCAGTGTCATGAAACATGCCCAAGAATAGGAAGGAACGGAAGTTCATCGCGGACTGGTTAATTCACAAGTAATCAGCTACCTTTGCTCTTAATGGATATTCCAATCAAATGAATTGAAATAAAAGTAGAATCTTAAAAGCAGAACTTTAAAAGTGTAGTAAAAAACACATTAATTTTAATACAAAACAGTTGCCATAAGTTTTAACATCCTGTTGATACTTATGACATTGTACATTCTAGGGATCATTTCATTTCCAAAGACTAAAGACACCGTCATGTATATTATATGCTCTACACTTCTAAGAAAATATTTAAAAAAATATCATTACTGCTTGTCGAAAGTTTTTACATGTGAATTTCAAAGTTACAATCTGTAACGCACTCTGTAGATACATCAAAGTATCAAAGATCAATACATTTTGTATCTGTAACAAATCCAATCAAAACCTGTCTGCAATGTTTTCGTCTGTAAAACGAAACACGTTCTACTACCCACTTCTCGACATGCCAGAAGACAACTTCCCCTTATTGTGCTCAACCACACGCTCGAGTTCCTTAATACTCACACAGCTAACCCGGAGGAAAGCCGACAGACGCATCGACAGGCCGTCTGTGTGGGCGGGGGCGGGGCGGTGGCGGTCTGGCAATTTATGGGCGCCGCCTTGGTGGCGGGCGCATCGCCGCGGGACGCCGCGCCGGGGCGGGGGCGGGGGCGGAGCCGCGGGCCAATGTCGAGCAATTAACCCACATCCCGTGCGCGGCGCCGCCAACGCCGCCGCCGCTGCCAATCAACAGACAGGAAATTAATGTTTCCGGAGCGGCGGCAGGTAGGTCGCGGGCGGTCTGGCGGGCGGGTCCGCAGAAAGCGGCGTGGGAGAAGCTGCGGAGGAGGAGCGGCGACGGGGGAGGAGCGGGGGAGGAACAAGGCAGGGAAAGAACGGGGCGGGGAACGAGCGGTGGCTGGGAAGGAACTGTGGCGGGGAGGAACGGGGCGGGGAAGGAACGGGGGAGGACGGCAGGGAAAGACGGGGGGGGAAGGAGGGGGGCGGGGGGACCGGGGAAGGACGGGGGAGGAGGGTGGCGGGGAAGGAACAAGGGCGGGGACAGAGCGGCGTGTTTGTTGAGGAAAAGTCGCTGTTAAATACACAGAAAATATTTGCAGAGTTGCGATGTTATTTTATTCTCGGAAAATCGAGGCAATTCCACAGTTATTTAAGCAAGAACGTAAGCCTGAACATATAGGCACAGAAGTGGTTTGCCTTTGACTTCCACTGTTTGAAGGGTTGTAGAGCGGTCACGATCGATGATTCATGGAGATAGATGCTTGATTATGGATGGGATGATTTTTTTTATAAACAAATCGCATGCCGCGAGAGTTTCTCTCCTGCACTTGCTAAGCGGTAACGAGACAAGCCAACGAAAACAGTGAGAAGATGCACGGCGTAATGACTCGCAACTCACACAGCACAGTGTACGAACAGTAAATACAGATGTCAACAATATGCCAAAAGAATTCCTTAAAAAAAAAGATAGATCAACAACGTTTGATTTAACGATTTTCAGTCTGACCTCTTAACGAAGACTCCAAAATTACGGAAACGGAGGCGCGATTTCCTCTCGAGGAAGGTTCCGTCACGGCTCAATGCCAAAAAAGGCTTTCCATCACGCCACCCATTACCAGAGCTGCATATTATCAACAACAACAAGCTGTTATTAACACCTGCTAGTGCATAATAAACTGCTGCTAGGGGCCAAACCGTTTCACAAAACAGCAGCCGAGTTTCACAAGACCTTTTGTTTATCCTAAATTGTGTTAGAGTACCACGCCCAGCGAAAAGTGCTACGTTCCCAAGAATAATAACTGGGGTCACGATCCGGAAGCAATCATAATGCAAAACTTCTTCCGCTGGGGGAACATCGGAAACAATAATTAAACGCGTTCTCACTCCCCTTTGCGTTCCGTTCCGCATTGAATTCTCATTATTCGATTGATAATTGACCTTATTTCTTACCATTGGTGGTTGCGTAACCACGCTTTGACCTACTGCCTCAATTTACCGCTTGGTTTGTTTACATATACACCCGCTGTTGTGAAATGTTCACAAGGCCAGAATGATTATTTTATTTTTGAAACACTTCCGAACCTTACATCCAAAATAAAAACGCAGAGAAAGCAATTCAGAATAAACAGAAAGCAAGAGAGAAATGTCAATTTTGGAGAAAATTGGCTGCAGTGTTTAGCCTCTCACGTTGTTTACAGACGGACAGTCAGACAGAAGTTTTGCCGTCATTCCATTTTTGAGCATCAAGGGCCTACAAAAAATGATTTTGACTACACCACGTGTCAGCGAATTTTTTTTCTAAAAATAGTAAGAGGATTTATCCACTTTTTCGTTACTTGCAATAAGGGTTTTTCTGTCAAAAAATCAACGTTCTTTCGCCGTGCATTACATAACTTTCTTTTTACTCCGTAGCGAGAAAGTAAAAAGGGAAAGTTACTCGAAACTGATGGATAATGCATTTTGAATTTCTTCAATCATTATTTTCAAAATTCAATTTTAAAATCCGATCGTCAGAACAGCTACCGCCGTCTCGAACATTTTACTTTGAATCCTTTATTGATTTCATTGTTTGGGAGAGTAATTAACACAGAGAGTTAGCTAATTGTCTGCCTAACCCTGCGTCATGACGGGCGAAACGTCGGCCTCTCAGCAAACGACGCGGCAGCACCCGGACAGCCAAGAAAACTCGGACTCGAACCGCGGAAGCTTACGTTCACGAGTATACTAATTATTTATTCTTACTATATCATTTCATTCCAAAATCTATTTGCATGTGTGCATTGCAGGATCTTGATGGCAAGATTGCAAGACCAGAAAAAAAACCCATCGTGAGCCTATGAGAGCTCAAAGAGTGATTCGCTCTCGTGTAAGTTTGATTGGTTTGGTTTGGTTGGTCAACTGCTTTGGTCATTAGTCCCGTTAGTGTAGTGCATGTTTCTTTCTCGGGAGATGGCAGTGATCTTCCCCCGCTGGATGGCGAAATCCGGCGCCGACCTACCGTCGGCTAGTGGGGTTTCCCCCTAACCAGGACTCTCCCACCAGCGAGGCACCGCCCCAGTCGGGACAAGCTCTAAGCTCCCGACCGGTCTCCCGGAATATATGGTAGTGTAGTGCATGTTAGTGTAAGTGTATAAGAGGATAGGACAAGGAAGAGGAAGGACAGATCGCGCGCGGTCCGTGGCCCGTTTGGTAGGGTACTGCTCCGGCATTCGCTTGGCGTTGATCGGAGAAACCACGACAAACTACCGATCCGAGCAGCTGGTCGCTAGATTTCTCCTCCAGACAGCGGCTGCCTTTGACCTAGCTGAAAAGCTAGTGTCGAAAATCCTGCCGCCATCAGGACTCGACCCTAGGACCTCCCGGTTAGAGGCGCTGCAGTGACATCAGTTGATGCACTGAGCTACCGCTACTCGTGTAAGTCTGAGAACGTCGGCGTTTGCCCCTCTCCATCAGCTGCTCTAATTCGCTCTATATCATCACACCGCCCTCGTCACCGTCTCCTTCATTACCCCCATCGCAGCCGTTTCCCCGCGCCGCAGCCACCGTCCGCGCCGTCACTTGCGCCTAAAAACAATGTCTTCTTGCGTCGGCGGCGGGGGCGGCGGCGACCACCTGCTCCATTAGGAGCGCCGGCGGCGCGGAAACGAGCATCGCGCGGCGTAATGGCTCTGCCCAGCCGACCAGCACCCGCCCCCACGCCGCCCCCACGCCGCCCCCGCACCGCTGCCCCCACGCGACGCGCCAGTAATGACGGGGTGACTGCGGACCTAAGTGCAGTGTCGAATTGCAGCCGATATGAGAAACGTACTCTTTCAATCGTCGCCTCTTGTTGTGGTATACACGCTCGGCGATCCGCGCGAAACAAACTTGTCGTAAAATAGGGTCTTTGAGGCTGGAAAGGTCTTTGAGGAAATGTATTGATGTTTCATGGATGAAGAGAAACGCAATAGTATTTCAAAGAGTTTTGGAGATAACAAAATTTCTTTTGTATAATGTATTTGCCCTCGAGTCGTAAAATTTTAAGAGGTCTGATACTGAATTTGCGCAATGTAATGGTTCTTTCTAAACGAGCCGTATTCAGCATTGAAAGCACGGCTACAGTCATAAGTGCAGTGACGATTTAAGCACAGTAATAAAACGCTCCCGTTCAATCGTCGCCTCTTGTGGTCTATGCACCGGCGAACCTCGGGATACGAACATATCGTGAAATAAGATGCCTGGAAAAGTTTTTCAATAAACGTTTTAATGTTGTGTCTTTTACGAGATATTTATCTTATAGCACTAAATGTTTCAGAGGACTGACACTGAATTTAGGTAATCCTTCGATCCAAATGAGCCAAACGCAGCAATGATGAGGTGGCTGCGATCGTAATGCAGGGTAGAATTGAACGCAATATGGAAATATATCCTTTCAATCGTGGCCCATTATTGTGTACAGACTCGTAGATCTGATGGGAACAATAATTCTTGATTCCAGAAGATGCTCTACACCCCATATGACGATGGAAGCTCTGAGACGGTTAGAATTTTATATCCCTGAATCATTCGAAAAGTTGAATCAAAATTAAAATTAAAGAGAATTGCCACTTACAAAAGGAAAATATTAGTTTATTTTTATACACAATGTGTCTTTTTACCAAAAACACTGTACGACTATAAAGTACAAGAAGAACCACGGGAACACCAATTTAATTATCATCCCGAATCAGTACTGCTCCTCTAAATTCCATCCATTCTTTCTGTGATATTTTCTTATTGTAGTAATCAAAGTCAAATTGCAGGCATATGGTAACTTAAAATATGTTCTGTCCACGTTATTCGCTCAGGTTGAAAGTCTGCAAAGAGCGATGTATTAAAATATAAATCGGAAACGCCGGGTAGGAATGTGTATATATTGAAATGCAGGATAGAGATTGAACAGTAGGGTCACCACTTCAAGATGAGGATGAAAATGATGTTGCATCTAAGGTCGACAAGATGTTAGAGATATTTAATCATCTTCTATTTTTTTCGAGTGAAGTGGGCCATTAAATACTCTAAGAAGCCTAAAAACGATACAATAAAAAAAAATACACCCGCAACATAATTAGTTATAATCCTTATCGCTCCTATTTTTCATATTCGTGCACTGAAAGGCACACGGCAGGCTGAAGATAACCTAAAGGATACTACGCCTCAAATCTTCTCCGTGCCTTGTCTTCAAATTCAATGAGCATCATTCAAAGAGCAATGAATGAAAGAAATCTGACTCACAAACACGTCCAAATAGGAATCGTAGTGACTGAAATGTGTGATGTGGAATAACTCCACAGCCTCCGCTTCATCATGATGATCCATCAAACACTGTCATGATTCTAAAAGTCTAATAAAACCAAAATGAAATAGTGATCTATGGAAACAGCCGCTGATTTTTTCCCAAGCACAGTACACCTTTCAATTCGTCAAAAGGTTTAAACACCGCACCAATTAAAACTACGGAAACACGCCCCCATCTTCATTCCCACCCACAATCGATATCGCTCCTCATTTTTTCTCGGAGCACTCAAAGGCGTGCCGCGGAGCCGCCAACGCCCCCTGAGCGTCGCGCAGTGGTCACGGCCGCCTGTCTCCGCGGCCGATCGCGCTCCGGCGCTCGGCTCGGTGGGCCGCGGCGCCCGCGAGCGGGGCCTTCGCGTCCATTTGGTTGGACGCGACCGCGACGTCGTCGGCGCTCGAACCAGGCAGGTGCAGCCGCTCGAGACATGCAAACAGAAATCGACCGTTGTTCCTCGCCAATTCGATTCATGTTCCACGGAGATGGAAATTTCTCGGTTGTGGCGGGACGTGGAATTTTGAGTCTGCTTGACAGGATAAAGCCTGTAACGAGACTTGCCCACAAGATATAAACATTGTATTGAATTAGATAATATATACTCAGAGGCGTTTAAAGTAAAAAAGGAAAGAACTCTAAAAGAATTCTCTTAAAAAATAATAATAATTATTATTATTAAATAATAATAATTATAATAATAATAATAATAATAATAATAATAATAATAATGGAAAATATTACTTTTCATATTAATTTAAGTAATCTCCAACTCTTGTCTCTTGCAAAAATCATGAATTTCACCATTAATTCGCTGAAATATTAGAAGAGCTTTGATTAGTTTTAATGATCACGTTGAAACCACTATCTACATGCGACATGAGAGTATTAATAGCTTCGTAACCCCTAATATATTTGTTCTTCAATGCACACGAGATATTTTCTCTATTTATCTCTACTTATTTTCTCTATCATGTGTATAGTCAAAATGTAATTTTGATAGGTCTTCTTTCATCAAGTTCATTTCTATAATAATTATGAAATTTTCTTGGGAAACCTATGAAATCCAATATATTGAAAATAACTGTTCACTGAACTACTGAAATATGTGTTTACTACTATTCAGCAAATTATTTTCATGTAAAGGTTTGAAAATATTGAGAATGATATTGTATTTTCATTACTTTTGTCCTTCCAGTTCACACACAATCTCTTAGACAGTTTGCAGTTTTCAATTGCTTCTGGGCAATTTCATTCACCTTCTATTAATTATGTTATTATGAATTGCATATAGCAAATATTAAGAATTCAGAATATTTGGTAATGCAGCATCTAGATTCAACGAATTTTTACTCATGTAACGAAAATAATTCTCTTTCTTGAACAGCAGCATGTATTGACAATTCCTCGTACATATAATTTAATGGATTTTAAGAGATACGGGAATGTTTTTTGCTTAACGCCATTTACTACATTTAGCACATCATACGCTGTTTTAACGGTTTTTTTGACGTAAAATAAATAAATAAATAAATAAATACTCTCGAAATAGAAAAAACATTTCAATTAAAGTTATAACTAAAAAAACAATTACATCCATTTTTATATTATATTGTTTTCACGCATTTTTTATATTATTAATTTTTTTCTCGTAGTTAAACTTTTCACATTCTTAGTCAACGAACTTTCAATTCGAGACTACATAGTACCTAAGAACAAAAACTTCAATGTTACGGTAAACAAATAATTCATGTCTTTAAGCTGTGGGCTTCCACAATGTTTTGTGCTCTCCTAGAGCAGTGTCATTTGAAGGGCTGAGAACGAGTGCTTTAATGAACAGAAACTCGTTCTTTATTGATCTGAACTCATCGCATGAATGGTACTTAGGAAACTTAATAAGTATGTTTTTAGATCGTAGAAAGGCAGTACACTCTACCAATGGTCGTTACGACAAAAATGGGTCGCACAGTCCAAATTAGAAGTAATTACGAAGGTCGATAATGATAAAATTCTTCATCAGGAGTCTAATTGAGTAAATGAATGGTATTGCTCTTCGGAAACTAAGAGCAGCTAATAAGGTACTTGGGGTTACTTACACAGAGGCTATAGGATCACTGGCAACCCCCTTCTAATTAGCTAACGTGATACATATGCGAACCGAACACACAAGATCAGAGAGAAGAATACAATCTGACAACGACAAAACGATGCGTAGACTATAATAACATGTTGAATTACTCTGAAATTTTAATTTCAGTCAAACCTATCTTTAAGCTGCAGCAAGAAAATAAACATCGTGTTCGCTTTTTAAGCTCACTAGACAATCGGCAATCCAGTGAATACTCATCTAAAAAAGTGGGTTAATATGAGTGATATGTTACTAAAAAAGATCCATATTTCGCATATCTGTTCGCTGTTCGTACTAAATGCGTTATACAATCTCATCTAAACAACGCAATTTTTTTAACTTCATGTAAATCCATATGCATGTTTCACATGTAGTGACATTTGTAAAATTATTTAGGGTCATGCATTCCGACTGAAAATATTATAAAAAAGAAAGGAAATACAATCAAACCGAACAATCGAATTCAAAAAGTTTAATATATACAAACCTCTACACAAATTTAATTTATTTTATTACATTTCTAAATATTCCAAGAACTATGCCTTGGAATGTGAGCCTACTGAATCTATAGCCCGTATTATCTTTATTTAAGAGCATTTCATATTTTAAAAATTTTCAAATATTATTTTTATAATTTGAAATTTCCAAAGAAGCTACTATTAATGCCTTCTTGCCGTGACAAATAAAAATAAACATATTTTTCGCATCGCTGAGCACTCAAATCAGAATCTGACAGAGCCCAGAGATTCATTGTAACACGACTCACGCACACCTCGTTGCAAACTAACACCCTCTGTGCAGACTGGACACACTTAATTTAATATGACACCGCAAAACACGCCAACAGACGTCGTGTTATAATTGCCAGCAATTTCGGCCGCGTACAAACACGATTGCGATCACGACAAGAGAACGCAAACGGGTCCGCCGACAGCACGGACCCAAAAGTGCAGCGGAAAAAAAGCCCGCGCTGACGGCATCGGGCCGAAGCTGCAAACCCGTGTGGTGACGGAGGTGGAAAGGAGGAAGATTTCGTGTACCGCAAATGACGGAACCAGAGCACTCTGCAAACGAAATTAAGGACGAAAAAAAAAGCCTCGGGTAGGAAAACAAGAAACTTTATGTTCACCTTGACGTGCGTAATCGACGATTCTGCGTGCACGAACTGTTTTTTGCACCTGGTTAAACACTGTGATAGGACAGGCGAGGTGTCCATCTGCTTGCTGTGTCCGCCCTTTCGACACTTGTAATTCTGTAGGTTTTACACAGTGGGACAGGAAACAGAACTGTGAATTAAGAGGGAACTTTGGCCATGACGAGTGTACAGCTATTAAACAAACATGTCTCTTAAAATTCGGCTAAATGGCAAACCAGGCTGAGCGGCCGGATAATATTTCGTTAATTGAAAATTTCTATCATACACTGTTCTGAAGCAATACAAAATCCGTCTTTTTAGATTTATGTAGTGCCTATATGTAATAAATCATTGATTGGTTACCTAAGCAGAGAGAAGCTTCAAGAATAACTTGCATAAAATGTTCTAAAACTTGGAATAAAATTTCATTTTATTGCTCTTTAGTTCTGGCTAATATTGAATACGACCTAAAAAGAAACACCTCTGCTGCTTCAACAAAACTACAGAATTTTTTGCCAAAAGGTTTTCTAATTCTCTTTCTTGTTTACGGAGATCATTTTAACTCCACAAGTGTCTGGTTGAGCTTGCACGGAACAGAAACAATGCTATTACTTAGAGCAATAATTCCTGGAACACATCTTTCTCTGAAGTGACTTTTGCAATTACGTGAAACGACCCAAGCATCGTGTCTGGCTTCAGGTGTTTGATCAGTGGAAGTGACGACCTTCAGTCATTTGAAGTCACTGCCACCTTTCCCATGACTTCACCTTGTAGTACCGTCTTTACACACTGCGGCCAGGTCACCGCCTGTGTAGAAATTTGTGACCTCGCTGGCGTAGTCACCTAATTAACCCGGTATTATCCATTACGTCTTTACTTCTGATCACTTCAGAGTGCACAAGCCGCCACCGAAACAATATCAGCACTGTGGTAAAGATCTCAATTTAGTTCATGGCGATAGGAAGTGATATTAGTTTATTTTGTGCAATATTGCAACGACTTACAAAAACCAGATAGCAGTTTTTCAGAATTCATTTTAAAAATGATTTCTTCTTTCCCGTGAATTTCATGTCCTTTGACTTCTAGACTCCACAATGATTTCCCATTAGATGTGCATCATAAAAAATCTACCTTTAAAATTAAAACATCTCCGCAAAAGGCACTCAGTTTTCGACTACGGTTATTGTTACTTCAGGGGTTCCACAGGAAGTGTCATAGGGCCATTACTTTTCTTAGCGTACGTAAATGATCTCCACGTTAACATACAATCAAAGGTGCGTTTATTTGCAGACGATTGTGTTATATACCGAAAAATCAAAAGTAGCGCTGACGAACAAATATTACAGCAGGATTTAGAACATTTACGTGATTGGGCTGAAAAAAATGACATGGGAATTAACGGATCGAAAAGCAAAACAATAACGTTCGGGCGGGGACGAAATTATGAGGAACCAGACTATCGTTTAGGTGAGGTCATCATCCCAAGAGTCTCATCATGCAAGTATTAGGCTATTAGATAGTAAATTAGGTGGGAGAAGCATATAAATCAGGTAGTTAGGAAAACGTGGAAGTCTTTGCATTTTGTAATGCGAATTCTAAAGAAAAGCTCTGCAAACGCAAAAGAATTAGCATATTTTTCGCTGGTTCGCCCTCTCATGGAATACGGAGTGGCATGTTGGGATCCATACAGAAAGTCGCACCGGAAAATCTAGATAGAATACAGAGAAAAGCGAATAAGTTTACCTACAGAACTAACGCGATAAAAAAGGCATGGGAACCTCTAGAAATGAGAAGAACAAGGGCGAGGCTTTGCGCTCTTTATAAATCATACGTAGGTCAAACAGCTTGGAAGGAAATTCAGGTTAGACTAGAAAAACCAAATTATTTCGGCTGAAGCGATCACACTCACAAAATTCGAACAAGGAAACAAAATTCAGATCTTGGGAAATTTTCCTTTTGTAACAGAACAATTAAAGATTGGAACAGTTTACCGCAGCAATTTTCAAAGCCTTTCCTCTAAGTGTCCGAAGTTTTAGAAATAAGTTAGAACAATATGATAGTAATAGACATTAAATGAGTAAGTGCTGTGAAGTGCGGTGAAGTGCGGTGAAGTGCTGTGAAGTGCGGTGAAGTGCGATGTAGTGCTGGTCAGTGTAACTCAAAGCAAAAACAGTGTAGTGTAGTGTAGTGTAGTGTAGTGTAGTGTAGTGTAGTGTAGTGTAGTGTAGTGTAGTGTTGTGCAGTGCAGTGTCGTGCAGTTAATTGTAGTGAAGCGTGCTGGTCAGTGTAACTCAAAGCAAAAACAGTGTAGTGTAGCATCACCTGACATATAATTATAATTATTATATATCATACGAGTTGAAATATTTGTTATAATACTTAATATTAGTGATAGTATGATTATTGCATGTTCGGCTGGTACTGTACTCCTTTATTATTATTGTTATTATTATTAATATCGTTATTATTATTAATATTGTTGTTATTATTAATGTTTAGTGTTGTTATTATTGTGATTATTGTTAATTAACTGCCACCGGTCATACCCAATTGCAGTTCAAATAAATGTATGTATGTATTTTACACGAAACATTTTCAGTTCATGACACTTCTATATTACGACAATATATGATTTATATAAATAATAATAATAATATAATATAAAAACAATCAATGTTTTCAAACTGGTTTAGTAATCTCGACCATTAATATTTTCGCAGAGAGCATGAGTGAAATTATCAGTAACCGTGCTAGATAATGTATGACTCATGTTTAACTGACAAAACAAATTCGATAAAATAAGAATAATTAATAATCATTATCAGAATGAAAGCATAACAATTGACTACATTTATCTCTGTCTTGGAAAGGACTACGTTATCATTTTTTTTTTTCAGAAAGTAGCTTTTCGAGATTCGTATAGAATTTAGAATTTTATCCTCCTTTTCAGACCCTTCATCCGTGTCATTAATGTTCAAACACCTGATATATCAAATAAAATTAGGCTCTATTTGTTAATATAGTAGTGTTTCATTCAAAAATTAAACATCGAGCAAAAAAATCGGATGTTGAAAAAAATCGTTTTCACTAAATCCATGTACAAAGCAATCTTGGCCGTACATCCATGTCGCTTCCCAGCTCATATTTAGCGCCGGCTCTGTTCACTAGTGCTGTTCTAACAGACGGTACTCCATGCACCGTGTCCTTATTCAGGCCCCCGCCCACGTCTATGTCCGCGCCCGCGCCCCAGCCAGCCCCCCCTCTCGCGCCTCCCCGTCCCCGCACCCGCCGCGCCCCGCACCCGCCGCCCGCGCACCCGCCCGCGCACCCGCCCGCGCACCCGCCCGCGCCCCCGCCCGCGCACCACGCCCGCGCACCCGCCCGCGCACGCGCCCGCGCACCCGCCCGCGCACGCGCCCGCGCACCCGCCCGCGCACCCGCCCGCGCTCCCGCCCGCGCACCCGCCCGCGCACCCGCCCGCGCACCCGCCCGCGCACCGCCCGCGCACCCGCCCGCGCCCCAACTCGGTCCCCCGCCCCCGCCCAGCCCCGCCCGCGCCCTTTCCCCTACTCGCGGCCCCGTCCGCGCCCCTGCTCCAACCCCGGCACCACCCGCGCCCCCGCCAACGACCCCCTACCCCCGCCCCGGCCCCGCCCCGTGCCTTCGCTTCCTGATCGGGGCAGCGCTAATGACGCGGCGCAAGAAGGCGGGTAATGAGGCGGCGGAGAAGCAGAAGAAGAGCGAGCGGCGCGGCGCGGGTTTTGCGGCCGCGCTTCCTGCGGCCAACGGCCAGCCCCTCCCCCCCCGACTGACTGCCACTTCGGACTCTCCACTCCACGACCTCACTGATCTCTACACAATCATCTGGATTGAGTCTAGCGTGCGCCACAGTGAAGCTCATTTTCCAACGCCAGCGCCCCCATGTTCCGGATATTTGAATGCAAAAGCCGCCTCGTCTATAGCTTATAGCAACGACCTTCTGCTAGAGTCCTGTAGAGGCTCTAAAAGTAGTGGAAGACACCGCGTGGTACGATTCAGATTCTGGATCATGACTGCGCTGGCGTTTAAATGAGCTTCATCACGGCGCAAGCTAGGCTCAGTCCAACAGCATACGAAATATCAATGCTCGAACATCACCGCCTCTGACCCCGATTCCTACAACGCCCCCTCTACTTCAACTGTCTCCGTCGTTGTAACATCAAGAATCGCTTTTATTAAATTAATTCAAGTTGTAAACCCTTTCGACATGTCTGAAATGGATAAGTTTTAAGGATCCATAACAAGTATATGGGTCTGATGGGCATGATGGAGCAAATGTTGAAGGAGAAATAGAGGAAATTGGACCCGCCGCGAACCTGCCATATCCGCAGCAAACCTTCATGGGATTCGAACCTTGATACTCGGAGGTGAAAAGATATCGCGCTGACCGCACCACCAGGGGTCACCACACATCTTTCGCTGTCCGCCAAGGGCCCCACTCTCACCATCACCGTGTTCCATACTGTTTCCTTTGCTGCCCTAGGGCTCCGCTACAGTCGCGGCCTCTGCCGTTGGGTCGGACCCTACAACGTTATCGGCCTCCAGCACCAACACGACCCTTGCTGTTAGCCACCACATCCACCGACGTCACCATTCCGGATGCCCGCTCACCAACTGCCTCCCCCACCCATTCACCACCATCACCAACGCGGTCGGCCATGACTACTCTTATTCAGCAGCTATGCCTGCATAGGCTACATCAGCATCACAATATTTGATGTGGAAATGACAATATTCCACCAGGTGTCAGACGACAACAATTAGGCAATGAAAAATAAGTGGGAGATCGTAACTTTCTCTACAACAAAACATCATTCCCACATTGTAGACAACCATCACCATTCCTTACATTCCGGTGTCAGATTTCCTTTAAATTCACCTTCTCTTTTCCTTCGTCGCATTTCCTCTTCCATTTCCCGCCGAGTCTTCTCCCTCGCCCGGAATCCCCCGCCCCACCTCTCCCCTTCTTCCGCCGTCCGCCGCCCCTCCCACCCGGCGCTCGCCGCCGCTCCTTTGTTCCATAACGGGCTGAAGCGCGTCCGTCCGCGCGCTCCTGTGGGTTTTGTTATAATATTTGTCCAAGGAAAAACCCGTGTTCTTTGTACATTATTTTCGATTTGTCACGCTCCGTTCCCTCATAACTGAAAAAAGCAAACAATAAAAGGTCGGAATAAACCGTAAAGTCGATCAGGTCGGCTGAGCATCGACGGCGGCGCGGCCTCCGCGGAAAGGCGACGACAGCGCGGACTGGCGGCGGCTGCGGCGACGCGCGCGAGTTCTGCGGGTCGCAAGACGTCTTCATCTGCGCAGAAGCAGCTCACTCGGTAATACTCTCATTTCTTAGGTCGCTTCGTACGAACCCGGTAAAAGGACGAAGTATAAGCCGATCTGGATGGTCGAGGTGGCTAAGAGCGAGTACCGACTCAGCACTTCGGTCCGAAGGGTGGCGGGTTCGAGTCCCACCTTGGGCATGGTTGTTTGTCCCTTGTCTTTGTATGTATGTTTTGTCGCGGAGGGCTCTCGCGTTCTGCTGACCCCAGATCAGAGGAGCCCGCAAGTGTGTTGGTGTCTAGTGTATGGTCGAATATGCATCGGGAGGCAAAGGGTAACCGGCTGTCGGCTGGATAAAACTGAGATGATGATAAGCGACCTAAGCAGTTCCTGGAGTAAGAGAAATCTGAAACAGCGAAATGAGACTTGAAGCATAAGCTTTAAATCACGCACGCAATGCGCGCGCCAGTCCGTTAATATCTTATTGATCTGTTTTTTTTCTTTTTCATGTTGCAGGATTGGCCATAGATGCCCGTAAGGGTAGGAATGGTCGCACCGCAGTGGCGTGAACGTACATTGCACTTCGTGCGTTCACAAAACTGCACAAGTTAGCTCTCGCTCAGTCAGTAGCGGTTGCTCCTTAAGGGCTCTAGGGCGGCGCCCTCCGCAGAAAAACAACCTCACGAAAAGTTGAAGAAAGAATCAAATTTGCAATAAATCGACTCGCTTCATTTGTGGATACCACCAGCGAAATTTTGGGGACAAATTTAGGTTTATGTGCCCGCTTAAGCGGAAGATGTTTTTTGAATGGGTCGCTTTGTGGACTATCGCGAGTCCGTCTGCAGCTGGTGCATGCGAGGCCATGGAAGCTTGAGGAAGAGTGGGAGTACTGGGAGTTGGGTGGGGGCAGCGTGCTCCTATTTGGGCACGGTAGAGTCCGCGCCTATTAACTAAGCTAAGAATACCGACCCTTTCAACTGGTTTCATAAATGACTGCTTTGTTTGCCGGAAATGTGTTTTAAAAAATTCGCGTGAGCACAATTTTATCTTCCGTTATCAACGACTTGTCTTACACAAATATTAGAATCGCCATGCGTGCAAACCTGTTGTACGCTAAATGCTATAGTTTTCGACATTCAAAAATATTTTGAAGGGGTAAAATATATGTGATTGTACGTACATACATGCCGCCCCTCCTAATTTACAACCCACTGGCCGTCACTGAGCTCAGTCAGAGCTCATGAGGCTGAATGCCACCAAAGTAAGGTTGAGTTGAATCCGCGGGTCCTGTGACTACTAGAAAGTGGGGTATCCACTGTACTTATATACCTAAATAGTTTACTCCATTAGAGGAAAAAAGTAGAACTAATCATATCAATAATGGAAACTAATTTTCTGCAATATAAAACAAAGTTGTTCATGTGGTAAGAAATGTAAAAATATGAAAGAGTAATAAATAATTATTCAAATTTAAATTCTAAATTTCCATTATAATTCAAAAATTAACACACACTTGTTTTTTGTTCAGTTTCTTATTCTGGGCATAATTCATAATTATTAAACCGTTTCCTTCACCGAAACGTCTACTTTCTTATCTCACCGCTCTTTTAGTTAATATAGCCGATGACGTATTTTGTGAGGACTAGGCGTAACATCACCTTTCAGTTTGTGTGTTATAACTACAGTAGCAGATTCCCTGTGAGACACCAAGCGTTTGCACAATGTCCTTGCCACCTGAATGTAATGGCAAATCAGTCATTATTTGGTATCAGTAATTAAGTTCATGAAAGAAGTTATGATTTTGCGCATCTCTCCGGAATGTCAATTAACCCTCAAGGTCTGTGTCACGCTACGTATGAACCGAGTAAAAGTGGAATTCATGTGTGTATGGAGAGGAGATTCGATTATGCACTAATTGTGAATTCAATTATAAATATAACAATATACGAATGAGTCATTACATTATGACTATTCCGACACCAGAATTGTTTTTTCTCCTGAAATGCAGTGTTACAAGTGACGCGCTGGCAATGATGCATGTACGTATCACGCAACACCACATGGATCGCTGGAACTAAGAGTGCGAAATAAAATTGAAAAAGCAACTAATCTATCCGAGTTTCACAGAGGTATACTTGTGATGGCACGATACCTCGGTGTATCTACAACAGCTCGTCTTGCTTGGTACGCACTAGGGTTGCTGTAAGCACGAAACAAAACTGGAGCTGCAATGAAGAGACACTGACATGTCCGTCCATGCTGTTGTTCACCATAACAATTATGTAACACAGTTAACCCTCGTTAGCTCCTACTCGCTTCAAACGAACAATATATCGACCCCTTGAAATACGTGTTAACGAGATTTTACTGCACATCATTGAGGAAGTGCAATGCATAATTTGCAACGTATAATTTCTAATGCATTTCCAATACTTCTTGTGAAGACAAAACACTCCTCATACACTGCCATACCCCTTGCTTTAGCCGGTACCCTGCGGTTTATACCAATATCAGCTGAGTAATCTGTTCATTGTCATGCATAGAGCTTTATCCAAAGCGTCTACTACAGTGCGAATTAATCGGGCGCTCCGGATATATTTCGGTCTTGACTCACACATTCTCAATCTTGTGTGTAAATATACATAATCACACACAGTGTATTGACTGTAGCGTCGTGATGAGTAAAGACGAAAGGATTCTCAAACATGTACATTTATTTTGTACATAATGTACACGGATAGCTTAATATTGAACAGAGCTATATCATCCGCTGTCGTTTGCGGAAAACAGAAATGATTTCATAACTTTCATGTGTTCATAGCACCATGGCAATGTGTTGGGGAACATAAAGGAAGAGAGCTACGACGTTACAACACTTGGTTGCGTCAGTTGGCAAACGGCAAAAAAAAAGGCCATAACATCACGAAGAAGTCATCAACTGTTGCACATGTATTCTCCGTACTCACACGTGCATTACACAGCGGAGCACCTGTCGCGAGTCGCAGGTGCTTCTGACGGGGTTGGGGGTTGGGGGGCAGAGCTCGGGGTTGGGGGGTAACAGTTACGCTTGCACCCGCGGTCGAATTTCCGCCTCTCCGACTGCACGCGAACTTCGATTAGGGACCTCTCACTGCAACGACCGGTGTTACGTGTTCAAATTTCAGACTCGTTGATTAAGTTTTCATGCGGTGTCGGGGCCGGATTAGAATTAAGCAATCGACCATACATCATCGCGTGCAAGTATATAGTATTAGACGAAGAGGAGAGGAAATGTCGAGTGTTTTTTACACAAACGACTGAGCGGCATGGTATGATCGAGGAAGATAGCTGCGCAAATGTACTCGTTTTCCGCAAAAGTCTCTGCTTATCGGTAGTCGTAACCAGAATCGTGTCTGAATTACTAACTTTGAAACGAACATGCTCAGATAATGAGACGACACTAGGTAATATTGCAGAACGCAAGGAAATTATATGCGCCTAGGACAGGTACTACCGGATGAGCACACACGTGCATGCGAGACCGCAACTAATGCTTCGTAGACTGGAAAATTCTAGGATCGAGTCCCAACAGTGGCAGGTTTTCGAGGCGACGACGGTGGCAGTAGCAGTATTGAAGGCGCACGATTACTCTGATGACCTGATCGGTCGTTCCGGTCGTCCGATTAACTCAAACGAATTGCCAGAGCAGGCACCTTAAATAACAGCGCGCTTTATTTAAAAATATTAAAACACAGCGATGTTTTTGCAACAAAATATCGATGTGAAGAATGTATCGGAAGCAGAATATCGATGTTAATATATCGATCTTTCGGGTGGAAAACATCGGTTTGAAAAACATCGATGTTTTTCGCCATTTCTGCGACGGTGGCGACGCGAGTGAGCCCACGCAGTCATGGGGGTAACCGGCGTCGCCGAGCACGGCGCCGGTATCTCCCCGCGGTGTTGTTGCAATTAGCCGCGTCCGCTGTATTGGAGCCTGATAAGCCGCAGGGGACACGGGGCGAGAGGGGAAGGGGAGGGGCCGAGCGGGGACGGTGGCGATGGTGTGGGAGGCGACGGGGAGGGGGAGGGGCGTGGCCGGGGGAGGGGGGATATTGCGTGCGAACGCGCCGTTTGGGGCTATGCTGGCTCCCCCACCAAGGCCGCCCCGTCTCTACTACAGCGTCACCACTTGCCAACGTTCCGACGGGACTGACATGTTCCGCGCTTCTTCCACTGCCGTTGCTTTGCGTTCTAGGTTTTTGCCACAACGTCGTACTCGACAGCAGGGTGCGAACTGACGATGTGTGTGTGTGTGTGTGTGTGTGTGTATGTGTGTGTGATGGGGATCATTCTCGCACTTAGACTATATGATATCTCCTGCCGAAAATTGAATTATTCGTCCCTATCAAGGGCACAATTAATCCATAATTGAGTGCCTCATTTATAATATCGAATCTGAAATGTTCAAATTAGCAATCGCACACCAGTGCAATTCCGTTTCCAGGAGAAATTGATCGAGGGGGTCAATAGAGGACCACAGAATAAATTGCAATATAATTAAAGAAAATTTGTTTATTTTTAAGACCTATTACTACAGGTTTGTTGAATCAATTAACTCTATAACCCAACATATGTCTCTTTGTATATATCAACTGTATATCTCAACAACGCAATTAACTGTTGTATCTATTGTATGTAGGTTCGTGTCAGAATTTGGAAAAACTACTTGTTGATTTAAAAGAGGAACCAAGTTTTCACCCGAGTTTAGCGGGAGGCCTTGGCTCTCAATGGGATCTATTTAGGCTATAACAATAACGATAATAATAATAATAATAATAATAATAATAATAATAATAATAATATTGTTTAAAAATGTCGGTTTCTGAGATGTGGCAATTTCATATATATATTGATCATTTTCTGCACTTACGGTTCCGCCGAGATCCAGATTGCCATAATCTTTCTAGTAGATCAAATTTCACTCTGATGCTTCGTATCGTGAAATTTCTGTTACCTCGAGAGATACTGAAAAGGAATTGAAACGTATTTAGGGGCAAGCTTGGCGGTAAGAAAACAGCGGAGATTCCAAGAAACGATTACGTATGGCGACGGTTCCGCATTGTTCGATTGTTCGTAAATATTCCGATGAGCTTTGAAACATTATCACTTAGCGTGGGAAAGGTTTTCATAATAAAAATCCTAAACGATTAAACAGTAACTCCCTCAACAAGGATAGTCAAAAAAACTACGATAGGGTCCGTAGTTGCCTCCCTGCTCCGATTGGTATGTCACTGTTAAGGGAATGAAAAAGAAAACATCCCCACAAACATTCTTACGATGTGTACTTTCTAAGCGAAGATGATAGTTTCACTTGTCAATCCAACGATTCGTACCCTCGTGAAGTTTTGAATGTTCCCCACTGGAGAAAACAGTTAATTTGCACGCTATTCATCCGTGTCCGTTTCCACACGCTGCCAATGCAACCACAGCCATCGCTCATCCATACTGGATTTTGTAATCAACACAAATTCTCCCCTTCTTTTCTTCAATGTAATTTGCTTATAGCTCCACCATACAGTGGGTCTTCAATCGTATTACTATCATCACAAACTCGCCTCCTTCATATCTCTACAGTCACTGTTCATTTATCACTTCTCTGCTAATGTTCTAACATGGATTTTAACGTCATAACCGAACCATCCCCACACTTCTAAGCTCACCTCTACCTAATGCCTCTACAGTCCCAAAGTTACAAACGACGGTTTTCTTTCATGCCGCAACCGCACGTTTGTGACAACTATTTTACATTATCGTTACTGACTTTTCAATTGTTAGCAAATAATGTATGTCAACCCACTTCATTCATCATGGCACTTCATCTTATTTGTACTACAACCTATGCCGATTGGATATAATACCGTTGCACCCAGACTCCATTGCAGTGTTTGATTCCATTGGTTCAATTTGTCTGTCGGTATCCGCGAGGAGAATACAGGGACCTGGGGTCAGTTTCTGATGGGATCAAATATTATATTTCGTGCCTCCCAATCATGGTATCCCACCCACAATCAATCTCCATTATAGTTTCCTCTTAAGTTTGGTGTATATACATCAGCAACAAGCAAGTCGTGTAACGCATCATTAACACAAGTTTTATTTGTCGCACTACTGGCGGTAGAGAAGTTAAATTATCTCATTTTAACTTCGCGATTTCATGCACATTTTGAGTATCGTATCTCGGCAATTACATACATTTCGGCACACTAACAAAACTTTTAACAAGGAAAATAAACTCTCTCCGAGTTAACGTATCACTCCTGTCAGCCTTCGAAGGAAACGAGGAAGTTGCTCGTCTGACAAATTTGCCCTATCGTTTACGACAGGGCCAGCATTTGTCACTGCGAAGCTC
Organism: Teleogryllus oceanicus; assembly: GCA_964035755.1. NCBI lineage: Eukaryota > Metazoa > Arthropoda > Insecta > Orthoptera > Gryllidae > Teleogryllus > Teleogryllus oceanicus. The sequence goes on along the minus strand of CAXIVR010000005.1, from coordinate 103,819,079 downwards.
TACTGTACCATGTCAATCACTGAGAAATAGTATGGCGTTTTAATAATACTGTCCTGTAACTGTTTCCCTGTTCAGTGATAAAATTTACATTGAATGTAACAAGTGTGTTTCCTCAACAGTACAATGAAGTTGTCATCGACTTACATAAGGTACTAAGCACGCATCTACTAGTGTAAGAAAATTGACCAAAGTTGTAAATTACGATACTTATCAACATGATTTACAATGAATATTTGAATAGTTGACCTCTGAAGAAAAAGAATTCCCTTATATTTCAATCAATTTTATTACCAGGATGTTATATGTCACTATCAGTGCACCAACGAGATGTTTCAAGTTGGCCATGCACAATCAGTTTCTAATATTTCTTTGCAACAACGTATCTGATTTCTTTTATTTCTACAATCAAAATGACGTGCATTTGTTTTTATTTCAAGAATCAACTAAGATAATTTTGCGTTCTACTCCAACATAATCTGAACTAATGGTAATTGAATTGTTTAATATTTATATTTTTAATTGTTTTATTCATTCCATTGTATTATCTAATATTAAAATGTTAAATAAACATAAACCTCAAATAATAGGATGAAAAACTACTTTAGCAGACAATTAATTGTCATTTCAAGCAAGACATGTATTAAAGAAAAATGCGAAACAGCAACCATCATAAAGGTATTTTTAGAAAAACTTACAAAATGTTTCGATAGCTTGAAATTCTTGAACGTGTCCAGCAGCAGCGGCATTCTCTTCACTTGCACATCACAAGACACCGCACATCACACACACCGAAGTACAACATGCAGTCTGACGGCAAGCAGCAGCATAGCCTCCGCGGAACCTTTCCTGATTTCTTTATTATGGGCTCTGAAAAGGGAGTTTCCTCAGGAAAATAATGTGCGGGCTCCGGCGCACTGCGCCGTCTTTAGTATGCGGCGGGAAACGAGCTGCCGGTAATAAGCAAATTGAGGGGACTTCAAACCACGTATTTCGCTTTAAAAATACTATTTATTACTCGTCGCATACGTGTCATTTATGCTCTCTCTTTTCATTCAATGACCTTCGTTCCCGTCGTGCTGTTCGCGAGGTAAAGCCTGAAGCAAGTCGCGGTGTTAGCCGCTGCCAACTCTGAGTAATTTAAATTCCCCTCGTACATTCAAAAATTTACCCTGGCGTAAACAAATGTTTCCCAGAATGCGTAAAATTCCAGTAATTTTCGGCTGGTTAATGATTGAAATATCGAAGTGTCTCATTATCTCTGTGAAAGAAGTCTTTAAAGGTAAAATTATTGCAATTTAAGCGCAATTTCTTCAAATACAATTTAAATATTTCTTGTATAGCATTGTGAAACAGTGATGTGAATGCTTAGAATTGAATTAGCTGATCACATATGACGCTGTGCGTATCTACAACTACTGCTTTAAGGGACAAAGTAAAATATGTACCGGTTTTATCACTCGTTTTAAATGTCGCAATACAGAAGAAAATATGATAATATTTTTCTATTTTAGATAGAGCAAATAATAATTATAAACGAAATTATTGAGTTCATGTGATTCTCGAAAGAACGTTATTAAACTTAATAGAAAATTTAATTGGCCAAATATAAAAAATACAATATATTTATTAATGTAATCTGAATATTGCGATAAGAATTACAAAGAATTATGAAGAATATTGAAGTTATGAACCTAGTGATAGAATCATTTCTTATTCCTTGAAGCCTTCATTTAAACGAAACGTTCGCAACAACTTAAATGCTACATATATCATGTTATTTCCGGAAACGTTTTTAACACTAACTCTACCATAAAAATAATTCTATTCTAGGTAATGAGCTATTCATGAATTTTGGAGAAGAAACATGTTGATAACACTTCCCGGAAAAACATAATTTTTTTTTTTTTTTTTTTTTTTAGAATATTGTCACAGTCCCACCAAGTTCTAATGTATGCCAGGACTGAGGGTTAAACATTTCAGTATCCACAGGGGACATCAAAAGAACTAATTCTAATTAGTTTTTTTCGGTATTATATAATAGTTCTTCTCTTAAAACTGTATGTACGAACTATCTCAATAGTATTCACATCATCATTTTTAAATTGACGCAGAGATTTCTGCTGATGTGTCATATGAAGCCGTCCAAACCGTTTCACGAACTTGTCTTTGCTCTAGTACTTTCCCTTAACGCAAGGTCTTAGATAACATTTAAAATGAGTGGCTGGAGGTATTCAGATGATAGCGTCTTCAAATTGTGCTATTCAGAGCTGGTATTGGAATAAACAGTCGAATTTTATTCACCGGATATTATCTAGATTATCCGGGACGAGCCGCGTCTCTGCTGTGATGGCTGATGTTTCGGCCAACATATTGTGGCTTTTCTCACAGCGTATGGCTGAACATAGCGTATAAACTCCGACCAGATAATACAAACCCTGACCGCAGAGGCCTATGCAATTGTATTCATTCACTAGAAGCCTACTACACACAGTTCTTGCAGCAATTTCACAAGGTTATCTCCCAATTACATACCTAATAAAAAACCGATTGCCTGTAAATTCATAAACCTTTGAATCAATTGATGAAATAAAAATACGCGTTATTGGAGTTCAAGTGATATTAAACTACAATAACATTCATGATAAATCCAATTCAATATTAGAATTAGTCAAACGTTTCGTAGCTACGGATTTTACAAGACAGCATTGAAGATGACCTGACAGGACCTCTTGATGAATAGCATCAAGACCTCGCTTACCAAAAAAACCTTTGTGGATCGACATTTTTAGCGTCTTTTGTACTCCGAGAGACTTCACATTTTAAAATGCTTTAAGTTTAATGTGAGCTGGTCGTCCGCGCGTCTTAAAGCAGGAAATAAGCATTATTACATTTATTTTTTTATAGAGCGCGTTTTCTGTAGCCTGTAAGAAGAGATTGCAAGAAAAAGAGATCATGGAGGTGAAGAGATTGCAAGAAAAAGACTCATGAGAACTACTTCTTTAATTTCGACAATTTCTTTTCTGTTTCCTTTGAATCTTAAACGCTGTCATTCCGTATTTGCAATCCTCAATATTGTTAAAATACAAGGTAACAAAAATGGATTAGGTCTTTTAATAATTCAAGATGGTTTTCAAACAACACGAAAAAAACAGAGGTGAAGCCAAGTATAATTCTTTCGACGAAAAATCAAAATCAAAAGACGGTTTGAGAACCTCGACGATGACGAGAAATATCGTACACTCCATGATGAGGAGAATAAAAGTTGGCAAAATAGCAGTTACAGCTGTTTACAGTCTATAAAGAATACTATTGACACATGTATAGATTACTATGTAGTTTTCGAAAAGACGGGCTGTTTACTAGGGGAAGATACAAATTTTGAATGATTGGGTGTAAAACTTTCAAAAATATGGAAAATGAATTTTTAAAAAAATTATGACTAGATTCCAGCAATCCTAAACTTTTCACCATTGACAATAAGAATGAATTTACTGTTTTTTCAAATTTGTCATTTTCTCAAAAACAAGATTAATTAGACAATATTTTGATATTGTCAACCGAAAATAATGTAACGGAGAGTTTTCTAGATTACGGCAATCTTTAACGATTATGGAGGTAAGAACTGTGTATGCACAAAAAATATTTACGACGAGCCACACTGGCTAAAGAAGAAACAAATTACTTCGGTATCCTTTTCTTTAAAGGAGATGCTGCAAACGACCTTAAATAAAACAACTGAATTATTTGTCTAGCGAAAACATGAAAGAAAATTCAAAATTGTTAATATTTTTCTATCATGTAATAAATAAGTTACACAGTTAATTAGTAATCAATGAACCAAGTCAATGTTTTACTTATGGATACTACTTTTATTTTACATTATGCGTAAAAAGCGATATAAGTCGGAACAAAATTGTAAATCTACCAAACAGGTCTGATTCAACTGAAAAATTTTGCTAACAGGTTCTTTTTCCTTTCCAGGTGTCGTGAGAAAAAAAAAAAGATCGATCATGGTAAAAATGTTATCATTTTTGCTCTGTCGAGTCTAGTAATAATGATTTTAAACAATCAAGTCAAATAATCATAAAATTAATTATTACAGTTTGTATTTTTTAATGTCTTTTAAGAATATGACACCCCAACACTGAAAATAAATCGTTTGGTTCTTCGCCATGGAATTCCTCAACACTGCAGCACGCACGGCAGAAACATACCTTTCTTCCATCTCGCAGTCGGGTCGAATCCCCTGCTCGCGTAGCGCCAAACTGCAACAGTTGGCAGTACGCTGCCCGCACGCGCGGTCGTGCACCGCGAAACGGGCGGCCTATTGTAATTACCGGCATCGCCGCGGCGACCGCCACGCCCCTGGCGGGCGACTCGGGAATGCGTTGTCAATTAGGCACAAACGAATTCCGAGAAAGCGCCGCCTCCGCCGCAGTCGCCGCCGCGCGGTTTCATCAGTTAATAAGAGATGTAAACATTTCATTATGTTTATGTAAATCCGAGAGCCAACGTGAAATTTCACTAACTGCGGGGCAATTTCAGGATTGTAGAGTGTGTTTCTCTCTCTCCCTCCCTCCTCCGGTAATTGATAAGGGCTGGCGGCGGGTGGCGAGGGGAGAAGGAGCGGTTTCTAGGAAGAGACTGGAGTACAGAGGAGCCGCCCTGAGCGGCTGTACGCAGCCCCCCCCCCCCGCCCGCGCTCCTAGAGCCCGCTCCCACCGCCCCCGACTGGCCTCTCGCCACTTTCCGTTTCCCTCGAGACACTAGGGCCCGTATTTATAAACCTCTGCCAGGGGCCTGCCAGGCCTAGCAGGCTGCCAGTGTTCGGGTTTGCGATTTTTGAACGGCCCCAGCCAATGCCAGTCGCCACTTGAGCTCCTAGCAAGTCCCTAGATGGCAGGCCCCTAAGAGCGCTGCTGGCAGACCTTCATAAATACGACCCTAATTCGCTTACGAAAGTGGCAAAGGAGGCTGAGGACATCAACTGATGCCATTGCACTGCCTCTGACCGAGAGATTCTAGGGTTCGAGTCCCGACGGTGGCAGTTTTTTCGGCATTGGCGAGATAGCTACGCCGAATTCAGTCGCTATCTGGAGGAGAATTCTAGCGGTCAGCTGCTCCGGTCGGTAGTTTTCCGTGGTTTCTCCAATCAACATCTTGTGAATGCTGGAGCAATACCCTAACAAACAGGCAACGGGCCGCATGCGATCTTTCCTTCCCCTTCCTGCTCTATGCTCTCCCCCTTACTTACACACACATTCAAATTCACTGCACTACCACACTTGTCGGGAGCTTGGGGTTCGTCCCGGGAGGGGTGGTGCCGCACTGGTGGGAGGAGCGTTGTTGGGCAAATTCCTCACAAGCCCACTTATGTTGGCGCCGGATCTCGCCACCCAAAAGGGGAAAGATCAACGGCACCCCCTGCGACACTTACGGGACTAATGACCACAGAAGTTGACATATCTGGAATCACTTTTCAATCAATAAATAAATCAATCATCTACAAAATACTGTGCTACCGTCTCTGCAGTTTCAAACTTCACTGAGACACGTTCAGAGAGAAGACTCATCAAACACTCATTTTAAAAAAAATATTTGCGGCTTAAAATGTGCCGCTTGTAACGTGCGATTCACCTTTTTGAGTATTGTCTGAAATAATTTACATTGTGATTTTCAAAAACAAAATTTAACACAGTATTAATCGTACACATTTTCCATGGTACATGTCTATATTTGCATCCAGACGTTAAATAAACTATTTCAATACAAAAACAAGAATTGACTATTTATCATAAACACCGATAAACACCACACTATCAACTAGCGTCATTTAAAGTTGCAAACTTTACAAAACTTCATATTTACGTTGCATCCCAACATCAAACCAACCCAAAATCAAAGGACCAAAAACGAAGGCAGTCGGGAGGCGGGGGGCTCACCGGAAAAGCATCACCTCGAGCTTCGTGGAAGCTCCCAAACCAGGCCCGACGGTGACTTATCTGTCGGCACCTAATCGGCGTGTATCGCCAGGTACCTGCCACAACAAACTTCCGCGGACAGCGCGAACGGTGCGTCGTCGTGGGGGGGGTGCGGGGCGGGGCGGGGCGGGGCGGGGCGGGGCGGGGCGGGGCTGGCGGCGGGGGGCCCCGACGCTTCCTGCGCTAAAAGGCGTTCCGTGTTGCGAGGGGCGGGGGTGGGTTCCCCGGGCTTCCGGTCGGATGCCGCCGGCGCTGCCGCCGGTGAGGAGGGGCGGTGTCGTGATGTCACGAGCGCACACGCACTTCGAGATGTCCTTTTACTTTCAGGTGCGCATGGTTCAGGGAAAGTAATAGTAATAGTTATCGGAGGAGATGGTGGTAGTAGCGATTGTGCTCTGCACGGAACTAGGGGATATGGCTGGCAATCCTCTATAAACATATTTTCATCTTGTGATTGTGGTGTGGAAATCAAAACATATCACCGTGTATCTAATAGTATCATGTAAAAATCGCCCTACGTCATTTCCTAACTGTCGAGAAAAACTATGTACAAGACTTCTGAGTCAGATTTTTATTATAATGCTGTAAAATGAGAAAATTCGACATTAAAAGTACGTGAGAATGCGTGTTTTGAGTACCCAGGGAAATTGTTATTACTAAAAGATTTCTCTTGTAATTTAACATGCGCGCCACATACTATCCTGTTCAATAACAAGGCTTATTATTTTATTCTGAATATTTCGAGTAAAACGTTCATCCAAATGCATGTTTATATTATTCCTGCAAGGGTGCTTTCAGCACATATTATCCTAGATAGATAAAAAGATTAATACGAGTAATAGACAATAAAATGGAAATTTTGCAGACGACGAGAAATGTGAAGACAAATGATACATTAAGCCAGTCTTGAAGAATAAATTGATGCGCTAACAGGCGTTAGCACTTTTACACGAGTGTGAAAGTATGTTTGTAGAATCGTCTCTCTGACTTGGACCTGTACATTTTGACAAGTACAAAGTTCAACACACATCGACACAACAAACATCTCTCCTCGAGAAAACTGCCTTGAGGATAAGATCCATTTTTAGAGAATCCCACTTGTTTGGGGGAAGAGATGATGAACGGATAAATATACTACCCCTGAATGTGGTCATGTGTTAAAGCTTATTCACACATACTGTAATAAACCTTAATAATTCTCCAGTCTGTAATTATTTAATTCAATCGAATAACATGCATAACATGAATGATATCAATCAATCTTAATATGTTGGTTCTTATGTAAGAGGAAATATATTCTTTTTCCTATTATTGCTGCCCTGCTTTACTAGTGTATCAGTTTAATAACGTAAGAATCTTCTTTTATATCAATATTCTCATATTGCTGGCTAACATTAAAATATTGATGTTTAACAACTATTTCTACACCTGAGTTCGGCAGACGACTGGTCAATACTTAATTTGTCGTATGCGGACGGGTCATATGGAGCAGCGATTTCTGGAAATTTACTTCACTAAAAGAATTGTTGATTGATTGCAAATTTCTGTTAATTAAATATACTTTTTCTCGATAAATAAATATAATATTTATTCAAACATTTAAATGATAACAGGTCAAAATTATTAGCTCGTTTAAGTAAATATCAACTTGATAAAGACTAGTATTTGATCAAATGCAAATAAATTGTCTTTCATAGCTTACATACGATCTTCATGTACTCTTGAAGCCTTCTCGGGTGAAACTGGTTTTAGAAAATGGAGTCACGTAATGTCTTCTCTCTTCTATCGCTGTATCCATCGCCCACTTCGCTGATATTATTTAAACACCTATCCAGGGAATAGCAATAATTTCTGACACTAATTAATTCTCAATTAGGTCGACCTACTAATATCTGATCTGTCCATGTTAACATACTTTCCTAACATTCCACCACATGCGGGTGTTTCATCGCGTGACTTCCTAACATTCTGAATGAAATATTCAACACTTACAACAATTACGATCTCTTCCTAATCTAAAAATGATTTAGTAAATCCAATAAGTTGCTAGTTAACTGAATGTTGAAATTCAAAAATATGTTACTGTTCTAATATTTACTGTTTCCTCGTATATCATCGAAACAAAGTAATAAACAGCACTTACTTCCCTCTCAAACTTTATATCATTACTAATACACCGCGCTGTATCATTCAACACGTCCCTATCTGGCGCGAATACTAAAGAATACCCCCTTACGATGCGTTTGGCACGCTGGCTCGTCGCAGAAAGAGCGACCCATTCCTTCCGTTCATGACTACGCCTCCCAAGTACATATTTTCTTATCTACAAGGGGCTTTTCTTTTCAAGCGAACTATGGTATGCAGATTGTAAGTGTTCTATCTCCACCGCGACTACTTTTATTTACTATATCTGCTACCATAGCAACCCGTTCATGTTGTCTATCATGCTATCTGTATGTCTAAATAAACTACAAGAAAGTACAATTAAATATTTATTTTAACATAGGAGTGGCTATCTGTATTATCACAATACTTGCCTGTTTTTCGCGAAGAAAACAGAGGAAAATTGTACATTCGTGATTATGAGCTACCTGTCCAGTCAGATTTGAATGGAACCGTGAATGAGTTCTGTAACTAAAGTGAAAAAAAAATGCTTTATTGGCAATGGCATAATTAACTTTTCTTTAAGCCCTGAATATTAGAATTTCTGAATATCGTGCAATGCGACACGTGCTTCATTTCTTATCAGGATTATGATTTTTTAACAATGTTTTATTCAGTATGTTATATTTAATTCATGAGCTGACTTCACTGACGTTTTTCAACTGTAAAACTCACTCTTCTGCTTGAAATATACATTAATGTGCTAGGAGGAGGAAAATGTTGGGGAATTCCACCGCAATGGGACATGTGTTAGTTATAAATCAAGAGATTTATAAACTGCCAGGAAGATACGATTAAATTGTGACCACTTAAGGAAATTGCGGTGACACTTTTGTCCGCAGGATGCTCAACCACATCCATCACGCTATTGCCAACATGTAGGAGATTAATTTTTGAAGAATTAATCAGGGAATTTGAGAAGGCAACGTAGAACCTCAAGATTGTAAAAATAAAAAAAGCAAGTGCAACATATTTTTAAAACAAATCATTTATAAAATAGTAATTAATAAATCATGTGAACTAACTTATTAAATAAGAATTCAAATAAGCATTTATTTATTATTTACTTATTTTACTTACTTTTATTTATTTATGTTGATGACTCACCATGGGTGAGCGATTTCACCAAATCCCATGGTTGTGAACGTAAGATACATCAAGTATCTCACCGGGAGCGGTAGCTCAGAGCATTAACTAATGTTACTGCAGCGCCTCTGACGGGGAGGTCCAAGGTTCGAGACCTGACGACGGCAGAATTTTCGACACTAGCTTTTCAGCTAGGTCGAATTCAGTCGCTGTCTGGAGGAGAATTCGGCCGCTGCTTGATCGGTAGTTTTCCGTGGTTTCTCCGATCAACACCAGGCGAATGCCGGAGCAGTACCCTACCAAACGGGCCACGAACCGCGCGCGATCTTTCCTTCTTCTTCCTTGTTCTATCCTCTCCCTTTACACACACACACACACACTTACACTAACATGCACTACACTACCACATATTCCGGGAGACCGGTCAGTAGCTTAGAGTCTGTCCCGGCTGGGGCGGTGCCCCGCTGGTGGGAGAGTCCTGGTTAGGGGGAAACCCCACTAGTCGACGGTAGGTCGGCGCCGGATCTCGCCATCCAGCGGGGGAAGATCACCGCCATGTCCCGAGAAAGGAACATGCACTACACTAACGGGACTAATGACCAAAGTAGTTGACGTGCCCGGAAACACGAAAATATCAATCAATTATCTCATATAACTGATTAAGGAGCTGTGGTGGAAAACGAGGGGTACGCGATAACACTTGCTGTGACTCGTAGCAATCAGAAGCTGCACAGAATCACAGCAAGTGTTACCATAAATTATATTAAAGAGATATTCGTACCGCAGTTCCGGAAAAGGAATGCGTTAGCCTACAGTATCCCGAAGTATGCCATACGGTTTCCCATGGTATCTGGATGCGTTGCGGAGTTTGTAGGAATTGATCCCGGGTGCTTCAACTACAGAGATAAAGTACTGCGTTGAAATGTCAATGTACGAAATTATGATTTAAAACTAACTTTTATTGTAAAGATTATATTATTCAAAACATTTTGGCCAACGAACTCAATTTCCACAGTTTATCACTTTAAATCAGAGCCAGCGCCGTGATTGAACCAGCGACGTCTTCTGTTCGTATAGCACAAGTAATACCACTGAAATTTAATTTGTTTTGCTCTCTTGTTTTCGTAGTCTCGTACATGTCATTGCCGTGCACTCTGCGTTGCTCAATCGTAAGATATACTCCTTTACCACCGACGTAACGTTATAAGTAGCCAGTGAGGGTGGTCGATCCAGTCAGCCCAGAACCAGAGCTTTTAGGATTCGCATGTGAAAATAAACACTTAGCGAGTGTAAAAGACTTGCAGCTGTGCCAATGGAGCGTGTGCTTTACAAGGACCACAGGCTATCCGAGTGCGATGATCGAATTTCTCCTTAGTTCGCGCAGCATCAAGGACCAACCACGATCCTGGTTACACCACGTGGTGGAGATTTTTTTTCTAAATTTAGCAAATGGATTTATCCACTGTTTCATTACCAGGGACCTGTAATAAGAGTTTTTCTGCCGCAAATTCACTGTTTTATCGCGCAGCATTACACAAATCTCTCTGTAATCCGTAGCGATAAAGTAAAAATACACAATCGCACCCCTGTCTGCGAAGGCAAGAATGCTGAGGAGAAACCCAATTACTGATCTAACGTCTGCACAATAAAGTATTATTCAACCTGCCAACGAGCATTGACGTCCGGCGTGTGTCGCCCTAACAAATACAATAACGTTTGTTAAATAATAGATGAACGTGTACAAGGACGTGAAACAGTAGACAAAGATCCATGACAGGCTGCTAAAATCATGGAATAAAAGCAGTTCGGTGCCCTATTGTCATTCCTACAATTTGATTTGTAAAGTTAGTCAGAGAGCTGTAGGGAAAACATTCCACTGTTAGTAATAACAATAAAATTAAAATATCAATAATAAATATAACAATATCAATAATAACTATAATAACATAACAATAATAACATACCAATATAACAGTACCAATACTAACAGTACCAATACTAACAGTACCAATACTAACAGTACCAATAGCCTAACGGTGCCAATAATAACAGTGCCAATAATAAGCATGTACCATACTACGACCAATGCTAACAGTACCAATACTAACAGTACCAATACTAACAGTACCATTACTAACAGACCAATACTAACAGTACAATACTAACGGTACCAATAATAACAGTGCCAATAATAACAATCCCAATAATAACAATAAATATTATAATGATAAGACATTTTGCCAAACATGTGAGCTCTGGTCAGCGCAGTGCGACGCGGCGCGAGGAGCCCCCGGCATGTGGCGCAGCCGTGGAATGCAGTGCGCCGGGCGCGGAGCGTGGCGGGGGCCAAGCGGGGGCCGGGGGCGGCCGGCGCCGGCTAATGCGCGCTCATTTACAAGCGATAGCGAGGGCGCGGGCGCGGGCGCGGGCGAGGGCGCTGGGCGCAGGGCGGGCAGTGCGCCGGCGCCGCTGACGATATTGTTAGGGCCAATTGAGTGGAATCCGGCCCCACTTAGGGCGCCCTCCCCGCAGCGATAGCGCCGCTCCCGCTGCACCTCTCCGCGCCGGCGCGGGATCCTCAGCAGCCGCGGCCAGGGGGCGGGGCGGGTTCTGTATGCGGGGGGCCAGCGGCTCATCCAACCGATCATTTTTGAGGGGGCCATCATAGATATTAATAAACATTTGTTATTATATTTTGTACTATTTTCGTAATGGCGGCGATGATGTAACGGTTAGCGTATCGGACTCCTATACCCAAGTTTGCGGATTCAAGCCCGATCGAAGCCGTGGATTTTTAAGGGTGAAAAAATCCTTCGTACCCCTTCCTTCGAAGGGGAAGTAAAGCCGGCAGTCCCATGATAGTAGATTTACTGCATGTAAAAGATCCTCAAGCCTAAAAGACGCATCTGAGCTAAATTCAAATCGCCTGTTTCGTAGCCCAAGTAATACCTCCTTTCTCCCATCACGGGTGAAAGGAATGTAATGAAATTTGCGTGGTCAGACGGAAGAGCAGGCTTCGTGGCCTGAGTCGCCACGTAAAATAAGGCAAATTCAATTTAATGTAGATATAATATTATACTATATTATTGTTAAAATAATTAAATAATTCTAACATAAATAAATATTTAAATCAATTTTTACAAAGAAAAGAAGGTAACAAACGAACACTGTAGGCACTTCTTGGGTATTTCCGGACAGGCAAGATGTCATCGACGCGAGCCGCGGAAGCTTACGTGTACATTTGAACACTGTAGGCATTTTAGGGGGTGCCCACCCACCTGGATCCACTACTGTGAGGGGGAAGGGTTCTGAGCCGCAGAAAGACGACCAAAGAATTATTGTTGGAAACATCAGGTACATTAAAGAACGGACCGTACTTCCCAATTCTTGGGTTCATACTTTTGTATTTTGTATTAAAGATTTGATCAATCGAAGAACTAAAAGGTTGGTTTGATAAACTGATGATTCTGGGCATGTCAACTGCTTTGGTCATTAGATTTAGATAGGATGTATTATTAATTCTGCAAATAAGTATCGTAACTTAGAGGCAGAATATCTTAACTTTACATGCATTAAGCCTACATTGACTAACAATAAATTACAAGCGAGTAGTTAATTTAAAAAAACAATAATTAATAATAAATAGTACATTAGTTCTGTTAGAGTAGTAAGTGTTTTTTTCGCGGGAAGTGGCGGTATTTCTCCCCCATGAATGGTGAATCCAGCGTCGATCTACACTGCGGGGATTTCACTCTTCAAGTTTCTCCCCTGAAAGGGGCACCGCCCTAGCCGGGACAAGCTCTAAGCTCTCGACTGGTCCCCCGACGTGAGTGGTAGTAGTGCATGTAAGTGTAAATACATATGGATAGAATAAGGAAGAGGAAGGGAAAATACGGCTCCTGGAACTCTGATATTCACCTGGAACTGACCAGAGAAACTACGGGAAACTAGAGATCAGTGCTGCCGGCCGCCAGAATTCTCCTCCAGACAGCGACTGAGTTCGACTTTTTATTTCGTGTCGAAAATTCCGCCACTGCATGGACTGCAAACTTACAACCGTGCTTTGTGGTCGAAGGTCGGGAAACAGTGTGGATGTGCGTATTTGTATGTGTACGTGTGTGTTTCTGCCACAAGGCAGGTTTCTGGAAAGGTGTACGTTCGGCAAATTGTTTTACGATGGAGACTGCAAATAAAGCAACCGAAGTCAAGACAGGTAATAAAATTCTGAAGAACATGACCAACGCACCTCATCGTAGTTACAACAATACAAGAGTAATTGCTGCAATTAGAAATGAACCCAACAGTAAATAATATTGTACTGCGTACCGATGCAAACCGAATAGATCATATGGGCGTAAGAATACTGAATCAGAGAAAAAACCTGGTCATGATGTGGTAAGCGGAGAAGTCACCAATAACCTAAGACGCCGACACTCAAAATCTACTTACTCCTGCACTCTAAGAAATTTTTATCGCACGAGTTTATAAAAGCCACAAGAGAGCAACACAGTAAAGGGAAAGCATTCTTATATCCGGATTCATTGCCGGTGATATTCAAACGGAGTTCTACGAAGGTTGAAGTTTTAGTCAAAGAACATAAATTACTTTAGAAAAACAAATGAATGGTAGGATAAAAACTAATGAATGATACGAAAACAAAATATTAGCTCTGGTAATATATCTGAAAAACATCGAATGACTGACACAAATAACTCGATTAATAAGTAATTTAAAATCATGCTGATCCAGTACATCCACGGGGAGGGAAGGGAGCTCACGGGTCTTCACCATCCGAAGTCAATAATTCAAAGGCACAATATATTATAGTTTTTAGAAATGAAAATAAATGAAAATATTTCCACTATTCTGTTGATAGAAATTGAGTTAAGTGTGTCTAGCGCAGGAGCGTTGACCGCATTCTCCTTGCCCGCCGCCTCCGCTGCTGTCGCGTCCCGTGCTGGCGCTGTGCGCAGAGTTTGCGCCCCCTGTGCCTGATATTGAAAGCTTATTACCAGCCTCGTAATTGCCGGCGGAGAATTACTGTCAGGGAGCGCCTGAAACACGAGCGCAATTAGAGCTGATTATGCGTGCGGGGTCTCAGCCGCCTGTGCGCAGAAGTCGCCGCCGCCGCCGCCGCCACCTACGACATCGCCCTTCAGACTGTGCCACCGACGTCACCGTCGCCACCGACGTCACCGTCGCCACCGACGTCACCGTCGCCACCGACGTCACCGTCGCCACCGACGTCACCGTCGCCACCGACGTCACCGTCGCCACCGACGTCACCGTCGCCACCGACGTCACCGTCGCCACCGACGTCACCGTCGCCATCGACGTCACCGTCGCCGCCGACGTCACCGTCGCCACCGACGTCACCGTCGCCATCGACGTCACCGTCGCCATCGACGTCACCGTCGCCATCGACGTCACCGTCGCCATCGACGTCACCGTCGCCATCGACGTCACCATCGCCATCGACGTCACCATCGCCACCGTCGTCACCGTCGCCACAGAGGCCACAATCACGACACACGACACAATCACTACAGACACCACAATCATGAACCCCTCCTTCCCCACCGCTGTCCTCGTCACCCACGTCGTCACCAAAGACGATACGCCCCCTTTCTCGTCACCATTTCCTCTACCACCTTCGACATCTCCTTCAATTTGCCGTTCTAGTTGTAACCGCTCCAGCTATTGCGAATGATATTTTCATTGCTGAGTAATGAAGATATGAGAATATTCCCCTGCCTCAAGTAATTATCTTCAATAGCAATACATTACATTTGATGTAGTTTCACTAGTCTGTTCGCTTATTATGTAAATTACAATTTAGGAGAGTTTTTGTACCAATTAAACAATTTTATCCTAATATTGCTTCATTTAAAATATGTTCACCTATTACCGACCAGTTTGCCTTCCCTTGGGTAACTCTTTGGCTTGGCGAACTACGCCTTCCATCAAAGCCATTTCTCCTGTCTCTTCTCCCGGAGCAATCACAGACGACCCCAATACTTCTCCACTCGCCCGGCTGCCACTTTCCGTCGCTCTCGCTATTAAATCTTCCATCACCACATACGCAGCGATTACCGTCATCACGTCATTTTTGGCGTATCACATTGCCATCACTTCCTTCGAGGCAACAGCTTCCTACCGCCACTACGATTTCCAACAGCCTGACAGAGCAGAACATGCGCGTGCTAAGAGCCTATAAGAACCACCTTCCCTTTCCGCGCGTAATTTGACAAAGAACGATATTTACATTTATATTTTATTTTTTCCACAAACATTCACTTCGGAAAATAGACGACCAGAATTTGATTGGAATACACAACTACAAGAAATGCTTTTGTAACAAATAATGTTTGTATGTAAAATTATAACAAGATGATTCCATTGCCATGCAACTATTTTTTCCCCTGCAGCAAACTCGTTTCTTCTGTAGAGACTGCAGATGCTTTATTTACTACTACATGCAGCGCAGGGGAAAATTAAGCCTATATTGTTCTGTGTTAGAACGTAGTCGTGGCCGTCACCGCCACAGTGACTACCATTCCCACTCGTACTGCAGCCGCCGCCAACTGAGGCAAACAGCGACGAGTGGGCGGGCGTTTCTCGCCCCCGCCGCCGGCGCCGGCGCCGCCTTCGCATCGGCCGCCGCCTGCCAGCGCGCAGGTGCGCCGCGCCGCACCGGCCCCTTTCAAATTCGCCGCCGACGTCGGATGCGCGGTTTGCCCCCAAGCCCCGCCGTCTCCACGTGCTAACACGACGGCGAATCCGTGGGGCGCCGTCACTCTCCCGCACATTATAATGATGGTTGAAATAGAACGGTTGCCGTTTCTCTCCGCGTGCACAGATGCGATTGTGCACAAACGTCCACAAATATGCGGGCGGGTGGAGCGCGGCGCGGGTAGGAACCGCGTGGAGGGCGAAGGCGAGCGAGGAGTGTGGCCGCGGGGGTCGGGGAGACGAGGGGAGGGGCGGCGAGGGGAGGGGAGGGGTGGGTGGGGTGGGGTTGGGTGGGGCGGGTGGGTATGGGCGGTTTGAAAGCGGGAGTCGGAAGGCCGGGCTTGGCGGGGCGGGGGGAAGGGGGACGGGCGCCGGTCAGATCAAGTCGGGTTGGGTTGGTTTGGGTCTGATGGTGTCGGATCGGATCGAGGCCTATCAGGTGTGGGGCGTGGCGAGGCGAGGCGGACGCGGGGCTGGCGCAGGGTGAGGCCGGGACGGTGTCCAGGGGGGGAGGGGTGTGCGGGGGGGGCGGGCAGGGGGCGGCAGGGGCAGGACGGGATGGGGCGGGGCAGGCAGAACAGATCGGAGCAGCACGTTGGGACCGAGTGGGAATGAAAGGGTAGGGCCTGGGTGGCGAGGCGGGGATATTTAATAGATTAAAGAGATAAATACTCGGGAAATATCATGCAATCAGCTAGTTTCCCATTAAAGCGCAAGCGAGAGCTACATCGATACCAAGGGTCATGGCTGCGAGTTCCATTGTAGTCTTGTTTGTGTTTACCCAATTAGTTTTCATCGTTCGTCATACAGTATGCCAAAACGCTTTCCAACTATTTAGTTGATTACAATGGAAGAATACTCCGGATATATTCGGCTTCCCTTGCGAATATTTAATGAATGATTAGAAACACTATTGTGTCACCACTTCTGTCTTAATTAATCAAATTGAAACTGTTAGATCATAAATTGCATTAGGTCTCTCTTGCTTTTCATTCTCGCCAATACTCACCTTTTATAAAGATGAAAACTGCAAGCCATACCTCTCTATACTTCAAGATTGGTAAATCGGCTAGGTTAAATTTATATTGAAGAACTACCGGCCCTCCTGTTTGCTATATTAATGGAATTTTACGGCACTGGAGCAAATTACGGAGCACGAAAGACACGGTTCTTCCAGAAATTTTCAGTGCTCCAATGATAATCTTATGGATAAGAGTTTTTCTTTCTTTCTCTTTCTACCCATCTCTCTCTCTCTCTCTCTCTCTCTCTCTCTCTCTCTCTTCTTTTCTAGTTCTGGGTTTTCATTTTCCTTTCATTGAATGAGCTCGGCTTTTTCTCGCCTCCTACGGATGCAGCGCGCAAGGAATATTGTTATTACACCACAGTTAACTAATGTCTTTACGGGGTAATCAGAGTCTTCTGCAGGCGAGTTTTATTACTTCTTCGGCATTGAAAGAGCTGCATTGTTTCTGGTCATGTTATGGCTCATTAATTTTAGCACATTACAAGAAATCTGTGAACCATCTACGATTCATTTTCTCTTCTTGTCAGTAAAAGGGTATATTTCCGATGTGTTAGACAACCGCTGACACTGTAATAAACTCTGATAGTTACACTGTAATAGACTCTAAATGAATATGCATGCAACATACTGTGAGAAGCGCACGTCATAAATGAAAGAGAATGCATAAAAGCGAGTTTAGGAAGAATCCATTTTCTTGTTGTACTTATTCCCATCTACTTTTGTAATTTCTAAATATTAAACCCTTTATGTCATTATTCTTCCATCGTTTTACTTCTTCAGAAAACAAAATTATATAACAATTATTCCTAGCGGGTCCCTGAATTAAAATCCTCGGGCGTTTCAAATCATATCGAAGCCATTCTGCAAACTTAAAATCATTTTCAGAAACTGGGACTGAGTACAAAAAAGCCATTGGTTATGTACTAGCATTCTTTTGAAGTTTTCATCCCTGAGACGTATTTTCAACAGATTTTTCATCAAAAATTATCGAGATCAAGCTCTAATAGAAAAGGTTAGGAAACGCAGAATCAAATTAAAAAGGAACAGACGTACTTAAATTCATCAGAAGAGATTAATTGCTATGACTGTCACGATTCAGAGTCAACGACCTTCATAGAGCTGTATTACTCTCCGCAGAGTGCATTCGATTCCACGTACTCATCCACTTAAAGCACAAACATAATTCCCAAAACGTGGGCCACATTGTGCAATTTCTATGAGGGCCGGTGCAGAAATACTCCAACTGTCCAGGGTGGCGCTGGGCCTACGCGGCTGTGATGCTGCCGAATGGCCCCGCGGCGCGGCGTCCGTTGCAAGCCTGTAATTAAACCGTCGCCATCCGCGGGCGTGGCTCCTCCCACACTCCACTTCTCCCTCCCCCTCCCCCTTCTCCGCCCCTCCCGGCCCCTCTCTTCTCCACCCTCCCCGCGCCACGCCAGGTGGGCGCGGGAGGCAAACGAGTTTCATATTTTTTTGCGTGTACCGAGGATCCAGTTAACACGATGCCGCTGTCGACGACGACCAGCGTGTACGTGTGTGATGGAACGTGTTCATATGTGTGTGTGTGTGCTTGTGTGTGTATTTATAAACGTGATATAAAACAGCGCGCTCCGATGCTTCGAGCTATACTTCAGTGGCCGCTAGTAGTTTTTTTTTTTTTTTTCGTTTTTGCTTCCGTTTATTCTTTTTAAAGAGGTATGATAATTAATCGGAGCTGACTGGAAACACGGATTATACATTACGCTAACAAAAGCTGCATGGCGCGCCGTTGATAGCGAGGCAGGCCAAGCTTTTAGCAGCGAGGGGAAATGATGAGAGCAGTGAAGGAGGGAGGCGGGGACGGTGCCCTCTTCGTTGGGATGCTGGCAACGACTGCGTTCTACGATGTCACGCAAATTGTCGCTTGTCGAGAAAGAGAGGGAGACACACACACACACAGATACAGACAGACATTTACACCGAGACAGACAGACACCGAGACAGACAGACAGACAGACAGACACCGAGAGAGAGAAAAACGAGAGAGACAAACACTGAGAGAGAGAGAGTGGAGAGAGTGAGAGAGACACAGAGTGAGAGACACAGAGAGAGTGAGAGAAAGAAAGAGATGAAAGAAAGACAGAGAGTGAGAGGACCAGAGAGAAGAAGAGAAGGAAGAAAGGTGAGAGAAAAAGGAGAAGAAAAGGACGAAGAAAAGAGTAAAGAGTGAAGTCGTTTCGAAAATTATAATTCCGGTATTATAATTTACCCTCAAATTTGCAAAATCGCAGTTTTCAAGGCCTAATGGATTTTCTAATCGCCGGTCTCTTCAAAAGACATTTCATTTCGCTTTTTTGTGAGTGCTTTTAACAGAGAATGTGAGGTAGATAATGCTAAGAGAAATTCTGAACGCTAGGTAATGCATTTACCTACGGACAATTGGTTAAAAAAAAGCGTGAAAATTCATTTAGTTGCATTGCGAAAAACCATCGACATAAATTGTATTCTTTGGTACTGGAACACTGGCGGATTATACACTTTCTGGTGTTTTATATTTTATTGTAATTACAAAGTGATCACAATAATTATAGAAATATCCGAGAAACACGCAACAGAAACTAGTAGTAACCGTGCAAATATTAAGTAGGAAGTAAAGATCAATGTTAAAAAGTTTGAATGCAAGTTTGTTCTAATAAGAGTAGTGTTGTATCACGTCATGGCTTCGCGTTAAGGCATACAATTGCGTGACTTTAAAATATGAAGCAAAAGGTGAGGAATGGAATATTCTGCAAAGCAGATCAATATGAAAACTCACATTCTGACGATCTTTCATTAACACTTCAGAAAAATACCTCTAACAATACAATGTTATGACATGAAATTGCATCCTAAAAATTATTAATGTAAGAATTTCATTGTGTTCACGAAATATCATTTTTCAAATGAAATATTTTTCGTCGAAATACTTATATTAAGCTAGGCGATGTAAAGGGAAATATGAAAATACTGACCAAATTATGTTTCAGACTATCGAGTGACATTATACTATTTCGAATATTATTTCATAGCAAACAGGAAAATAATATTATTTTTTTTACATACTACAATTTGAAAAATTATTGAAACGGATATGAGCATGAAAATTTCCTATACTTGATTGCGAACCCCCTCATAAATGTGCAAAGTAATTCAAAAATACCAATTTATACTACAAGCACGTTAAGCAATTTGCATTAATCAGAAAATCTCGGTATAAGGACTTAAATATATTTATGGGTTTGTCTCCTTTGGTTAAACGCTTATTCAGGCAAGAGCTCTTTCTTCGTATTAAACGCTTGCTCCCTAAATGTCACTGCAAGACTCGCGTGATATTCGTTCATTCTTCATTCACAGAGTTGTTATTAAATTTTCCGTTAATTGTTGATTTATCTCAAAAGCAATAAATAACACATATTCTGTTCCATCTATATTACATGTCTATGTAGATTAATTGCACTTCGTACCCGTGGATGCATTTGCATAAAGATTACCTGTAATTCATTATAAAATGGTCATTTATTCAATGTCTCTCCTTGGACACAACGATTTTTTCTCGTCAACCTGATAATGGAGTCGTTGTTTTCAAAAGAATGCAATATTTTTTATCTGAAGCCGGGAGGAACGCCGCACAACCTCCCGTGTGTATTCGGAGATTCCAACAGAATCAGCTAAGTGCTACACTTTCGTGTCACCCGACTTTTACGAGCGAGGCGGCAGAGAGATACCGCTATTCCTCTGGCTGAGGATGGGCCGAGTCATCGTAGTTGCCGACCGTATGGCGGATCTTCGAACCGGCTGTGATGTCTCAGAAGCAGCATTGCTGTTGTTTCTACAGCGGCGCGGTCCGGCAGGGCCTACGATGCGGAAAAAGGGGCTTTATTGTTCTATCCACTATTAATCATGCTGCCATATGTACAGCAACCTCGCCTCACTTCTTTCTTAAAAATGATCTTCATAGCAATCTCTGTACAATTTATTAATGTTTCCGAAATCTGGTTTTCGTTCGCACTACTATTTTCTACATTCAAATTTACTCTCTTCTTTTTTATAACTTAATGTCACGGCACACTCTTAGCTACTGCTGCTACCACTATGCTTTTTCGCCCAACAATCACTTTCTCACTAACTCGCTACTGTCACCATAATGTCAGCTGCAGATCGCATTCCACCATTTAAGCACTTCATTTGCTGTCATTTTCTACAGTCACAACTATGCTGCAGAACCTTGGCACGTCGTAAAACTGCTGATCACGCGTACATTTTATTTTTATATATATATATATATATATATATATATATATATATATATATATATATATATATATATAGCCTACAATAAATAAAAAAGTCAACTAAGAATTTCACTGCATCAATATCTTTGCAAACCAAATGCTCTTCCCGCTTCTGGGCATCGTTTCATTTATTAATCATCTATTTAGAATCTACAATTCATTTATTCCTCAAATTTATTGCCACGATCTAACATCTGCTACTGCCCTATTCACATCAATGCTATTTTCAATTATCAGCGTAGAGTCATCACCACCCACATCATCCCAGTTTTTTGCCACCAACCTCGATCCAAACATCGACCCACAGGATACACCCGTCATTGTATAACGACATTGTACACACGACAACGTCGCTTGGCCCTTCTCTAACATCTTGTACGCCTCTTCACCGACACTCCCAACGTCACCGCAGTCCATGCCGGCATCAGCATCCCCATTAACATGGTCATCGACATCGAAACAGAAACCGCGATCATAGACGTCGTCATCCACCCTATCGTTAGCAACATCACGGCTGTTCTTCGACTGACTAATTCGGATCCGGGCGCGGAAATTCCAGGGCCACCGCCCGCCCGCCCGCGCGGCCGGCGCGACCCGGGCGCGTGACAAGCCGCTGAAAGCCCGGCCCCGGCCCGGCCTGGCCGCCAGGCGTCGCCGGCGACGAGCCAGCCACCTGAGAGCAGTAAGCGCATTAGGGCTACTCAACGGCTTTCCCCTTTATCGGAGACGCGCCCGGATACGGCGGCGACGCGACGCCCCGGCGCGACGCCGCGCGGCCGGCGGCGGCGGAGGTGGTGGCGGTGGCGGTGGCGCGGCGGAGGCAGGCGGAGCGGAGGGCAGGCGAGTAGGCGTGGTGGGGCGGTGGCGGTGGGCGGCGGTGGCGTGGTGGCGGGTGTGGCGGTGGCGGTGGCGGTGGCGGTGGCGTGGCGGCTGCGGCGGTGGCGGTGGCGGTGGCGGTGGCGGTGGCGGTGGCTGGCGGTGGCTGGCGGGGGGTGGCGGTGCGGTGGCGGTGGCGGTGGCGGTGGCGTGGCGGTGGCGGGGTGCGCGGTGGCGGTGGCGGTGGCGGTGGCGGTGGCGGCGGTGGCGGTGGCGGTGGCGGTGGCGGAGGCGGTGGCGGCGAGGGCGGGGAAGGTGGTGGCGGTGGCGGAGGCGGCGGCAGAGGCGGAGGCGGAGGCGGTGGCAGCGAAGGCGGTGAAGATGGTGGCGGAGACAGCGGAGGTGGCGAAGGAGACGGCAGTAGTGAGGCAGAGGAGGAGTCCCATTTACATTACTTGAGTCAATACAAAATGCAATTACTTAATTCGAAGAAAATGTCGTAATATTGTAAATCAACTTATAATGTCAATTTGAAAAAGGGCTGGTTGTTTTGTGAATTAGGTTTTTAAACCAACATTGAAATTATTCCAAATACTAAATGGGTAGTATGTAAAGTTCACACTGTAAACACCCAACAACTTAATATTACAAACGTTCTTCGAACTGCAGGGGTTGCTGCAAGCTTTAATCTCGTGAATTTATTGACAAACTAAAGGGCCGTGATTTTATAGGATATTATTTCCAAGCAAATGCAACTTGTAAAAAAATGATAGTTGTAATAAAAGTTTTTTTTAAATTATTTCTTCTCGTTCGACCTAAGGTCTTTCGAGGGATTTCAGTTTCGAATGCTGACTATAATAAAAGGTAAGGCACAGAAGAGCGGTCGAGTAGAAGACGTAACAGTTAGTGAAGGGAATTATACTTAACCACTAGATAAAATAAATTCTGAACATAGATGAGACTCTTGGGTCAAAGCAACTAAAGTGAAGGGAAAGACCATTCTTGTCGAAAGACCCTAAAAAACCAGTTAAACTTATAATGAAGTTTATACTGACGTATGTAAGAGCAAAGTTTTCCAGTGACTATGAGGAAAAGGTTGCCTATAGCAAATAACGACGTTATTGCTCCAGAAGGAAAGGTCGAAAAAGACTTGATATCAGTGAATGTCATTATATGTCGTTATTTTCGTTAGACGTAAGTGCAGAAACGATAATCATTATATACATTAAGAATATCGAAAATTGTGGTATTGATGAATATTAAATTACTCAACATTTTAACATTCTTTTAGAAGTGAGAGAATACAAGTAGATTCAGTTACGTTAAGTCAAATTGCAGTCGGTTAAGCAACATTTAAGCACGCGTAATCTATTCTTCAATTACACTTTAAGAAATATTCATGTAATAATTCATCTGTTTTAATAACCAATTACACAAACAAGCTTAAAATTACAAAGTTACGAACTACCCCTGCATATATGCAGAGGTAGTTTGTTACTTCGTAATTTTAAGCTAGTTTGTGTAATAGGTTAATAAAACAAATGCATTTATGCATTCATGTAGTTTCTCGGGCCTATGCATCCTATGGTTAAGTCAACTCAAAATACACAAATTCGAGCTTCAAAAGAATATTTTTTGTAAATAAAAATGATGTTAAATTACCACAATGTAAGAAAGGATTTCACAGATTCAAGGCAAAATAATCATCTTAAAAATAAAAAAATAAGAGACTACAATTAATTTTTTTGGACATGTGAGGTCGTTTAAAACAAACATCCCTGATGGCATTGATTGAAAATTAATAACCTGATATTACAAATTCTCGAAATATCGTCAAGTAAACTGCGAAGGAAATGCATTCAAAGCCTTCACTGCATTCGTCAGAGTGCACTTGTTAAACGCTTGAGAATAAGAAAGAAAGGAGTGGAGCATATCCATCATAACTTCTCGAGTCTCCCGTTTCAAGTCGCTCATCAAACACTCATTTATAGCACATTCATCACAACCTTGTTTTACGAAATTTAATGACGGAACAGTTGCTAACTTCTAATTTAAAATGACAAACAAATTGATACCTACATTATTAAAGGTGATAAGTGTGGGAAATTTTATACTAAAAAAAACAAATTGCGCACCATACACATTAAAAATTAATTTTGTTCCTACAATTACTTACCTATGAATTAATAACGCAAAATTCGAAGAAACATTTGACGTTCGGATGCTCAAACATAAATTTGGAGAAGAAAGAAATGAAAATAATCTTCTTAAGTGAACATTAGTGTATACTATTATAAACATACACACACACACAATATATATATATATATATATATATATATATATATATATATATATAAAATTCAGATATGATTGGAACATTATTCAATCTTTCTTAATAAATTATAGACAATGGTATTTTAATGATTTATTTCACATGGTTAAACATCTGGTATATCAATTACTACGATATTTTGAAAAACTTTCTTTTCCATCTTCACATAAATAATTGTAAAGTACACAATTCCATTAAATATTTTTACAATAAGACGCTTTTTATATTATTAACCTTCCAATATCAACCATCACAGAAAATAAGACTGCCTTCAACTCTGGGTCCCCGTCCCTTCATCATGACGTCATGGGATTTTCCCTTCTGTAGCGTGGTGTCTTGTGGAGACGAAGGGCCGTCATAGTGAATCAAAAAGCTGGTCATCCACTACCAAGGTGGCGTTCTCAGTATCATTCCCCGGGGTTGGAATGCTTCCGCGCCCAAAGACACACCCTTCCGCGGCCAGAGGCACACGGGCGCGATTTAACTGACGTTAAACATGCTCACAGAGTTTACAGCCACGAACGGGGCATGACGGACAAGCGCGCTGCGTGACCCCCATAGTGCACGGAGTAATGAAATCTGAAAATACGGACGTTGTAACTTCCGTTACGCGACGCTCGTGTGCCCGCAGTCTTAGGGTCCACGTTGAAGGATTAAGGGGATGCAGTATCACGAATTCCATTAAAAAACGAGGTGCTAAAATATTTTTCCATCGTGCGGTTGTGGAGGAAACGAAAAGGTGTTCACATGAAACACAAAGGTTTTCCAGATTCGAGAGTTCCCGTACGGGTAGGTGAGGCCTGGGGTATATAAATTATATTTTACATTTTAGATGCAGAATTAATTAATTTTTACTGTCTAATAGAGAACTGTGACTTTTTACAAAAAGCATTTAACAATACATTTGGAATGCTCCTATCAAGGTGACATATCTTAAAAATGTTATCTCTTTTTCTATCCGATGTTTCATGCCAATTTTCCTTTTTGGTAAACTATAGACTGCGATTCATTCAATCAAAGGAGGCACTGTGCACCGAAGCATGAGTTCCATTAATATAATTAATATTTTTCACATTCCGAAACACGTTTGTAACTAATTTTCTTTGCGAAATAGTCTTATTAAATATCACTTGTGCATCCCAAATTGTTAGAGAATTACTTGGACGCTTCAGGACTTGGGAATTTATCAGAAATGTCCACAGCATACGTCGTATTAACTGCCAAAAAATAAATGTCCAGGCAACGCCTTATTACTTCAGCTAGCTGCGTTATAAAATTCAAATGGGTCTGTCCTCGAGGTCACGCTAGGCGAGAATGTTAACCGCGCATGTGGCTAGCGCGTCAGCCCACGGTCCGTCAACTGCCCCGTAACGGCCGCGGGGCCGCGAGTACCGTACGCGTTCAAGCTTCGGGGGCGTGGCGGGGCAGCCGGGAGGGGAGGGGAGGGCGGCAGCCCGACGTTGATGGATGAGGTGCGCGTAATTAATAAATACACCTCACCCAGAGGGCAGGGTAATTTGAACATTAGGTAAGGAAACACTGTATTAAAGCGACGGCGCCTGAAGGGGCGTCTGCGAAAGAGGCGGAGGAGGAGATGGAGAACGAAGAGGACCAGTGGAAGGGGCGGTAGAGATGGACTTGGAGCAGGACAGTAGGCCCGGTCTGGAAGTGCTCCGACCTGGTTGCCGAAAGCCGCCTCTGACTTCGTTCCCACCTCTCTGAGCGCCGTCGATTCCGCCTGTACCTTTAGCTTCCATTTCTCCCTCCCATCGTTGCCGTCTTCTCCACCGCCTCCGGGTTTGCCTTCACTCATTCTCACTTCACCTTTACCAGGCAATCAACCCATTTTTTTCAATTTAAGTAGTATATGACTTAGTGTAGGGATCACAGAACTGTAAAAATGTGCACACAATTTACTTTTCCCATAGCACGTCATACGCAGTTTTAATTTTTTTGACGTAAAATAAATAAATAAATAAATAAATAAATGAATAAAATAAATAAATAAATAAACCTCATCATCCTTCGCCTCATTGAAATCCACATGCCCCCACCTTTTCTCTTTCCCCTTATTCCT
Organism: Teleogryllus oceanicus; assembly: GCA_964035755.1. Classification (NCBI taxonomy): domain Eukaryota; kingdom Metazoa; phylum Arthropoda; class Insecta; order Orthoptera; family Gryllidae; genus Teleogryllus; species Teleogryllus oceanicus. The sequence continues at coordinate 103,792,555 of CAXIVR010000005.1, read as the reverse complement.
TCTTGGTATAAATTTTCGCCTCCGCCTTCGCGTGTGAGTTCACGCCTCCTACACCTCCACCTACCCATCGCCTTTGCCTCCATCATCTCCATGTCCTCTTTTCCTTCCACCTGAATTCCACCTTCTTCGTACGCATACCTCTGCTTCTGCCATAAAATGGCTGCCAGCGGCGGACGACAACAACAAAGCATCTACCGATTCATCAAGCAGGACACCTTCTGCAAGAGTGTGGAATTTAGAAGGCGTGACTTTCACGGTGTGAGGTAAGTAAGAGTGATAGGCGGAGGAACATTTTCATGGGAGAGGAGGCGGACAAACTGACGTGCCAAAGTATATTCGTGACATTTTTCTTCTTGTGTCCGCTCCAAATAAGGAAATCATTAAACGCCAGATATCATGTTCATTTCACAATTCAAGTAACAATTCACAACTGTCACTGAGTCTGCTAACTTTTACATTTACTACACTTGGGGGTTTAGTTTAGAAAGAAGCTTGTGCTTTCTGCACAACCAAATTTCATAATTTTTTATTTGAATGAAAGGTAGGTAGATTAAAGGTAGTAGCTCCATATGTATCAACGCTTACTGTTGTTAATTGATTTTACCGGAAAAACACTACATTTTATTATTATCTTATACGAGTAATAATGCAATGAACGCTTATCTGCGAACATGTGTTCACATGGTTTTGTTGCGTGAGGTGCATTCGATCGATCGAAACGGTCGACAATTCGTCGCGAAGCGAAGAAGCTTAAGTTCGAAGATCGAGTGCTTTATATGCAAATATTAGTGATTGTACATGGACGCATTGTCCAGCAAATGTTTGACGCACCGTCTTGACTCTTTACACAAAAGTTTCAGTTATTATAATTGTGTGTGATGTTTTACGTTTATAAGTTATCTGGTTATTATGGCGGTTATCTGGATATTCTGCTACATTACACACCAACATGCATGGACAGATGGTAACTGTAAAATATTTCAATTACATTTTCAAACACATGATTAACCAGTCTTATGTTTCAAGTGAACCGTGATTACATTGTTTCAGAATTTGTAAACTTCTCTCATTTCATTAGTCGTGTAGAGTAAAAATTAAACTACATGAAACAATGTTTTGGTGATTTTCGTTTTTTCATGTAATGCACATCCGTACGTTTCTGTGTAATTTTTCTAAACGTTTTCCTTGTATTCGATGTAATTGCATGAGTTCCTATGTATGCAGTGTAATTGCATGTGTTTAGTTACTTTATTTAAATACTCTTCTCGAATACTAAAACGAGTTAAATTCGACCAGAGTCCTTGTATTCTTGCCTGTGGAATTCCATTCACTGCATTGAAGAAAATATTGGAGTAATGGACCACTACTCAACAGATATTAAGGTAGCCAGAGTTCTAAACAGTTAAACCCACCTTAACTTCTTAACAATATTTAACTACCAATTGTTAAATTTGACTAAATCTCTCAATATCATACGTGCTCTATTTTATATTTCAGAATTATTTTCCGTGGGAAAAACGCACTCTCACAGTATCATCCACCCTTGTCAACGCCGCCCACTTCAACATGAGCAACAAATTGGAAATTAGTTTATTCCTATTGAAGAGCGGAAATGAAGGAAAAGAAAGAAAAATTAGACGCATACAAGTGTCAAATTAGATGTTACGGCCCAGTGAATGTGTGCGAATACCTCTATTCATTGCCGAACAATTTAGGGAAACACAAAAGTACGAGGAACATGGCGACGGGCAATGCAGGAAGTAGTGAACATTCATCTCAGTCACAAACGGTTAGTAGGAACTTTCAAACAATTGCTCTCTTCTCCCTCCCTTCTTTGCTGCCGGAGTGAATAATTTACAACCGTAGTCAATGAATTACTATTTCTGCTAATTATTATTAGTTATGACGCGCATGTTCTTTCATGAACATTTAGTTCTCACAATGCCTTATTTATTGGAATTCTGCAGCGATAAATTAGAAGTAAAATACAAAAATCGAGGGGAAAGAAGGGGAAAAGGATGTGGAAAAGAAGATCGCGCGCAGACCGTGATCCGTTTATTAGGGTACTGCTTTGCCACACGAATTCTCCTTCAGGTAGCGCCTGAATTCGACTTAGCAATACGGTAGGTAATGACGAAAATCCGCCTCCTCTCATGCAACTGAATTGATTGAGTATTTCGTGTGTCTGGGAGTGTCAGCTATTATGGTCATTCTCCCTGTAAATGCAGTGCATGCTTTTATTTCGGGAGATGGCGGTAATCTTCCCCTCCTGAATGGTGAGACCCAACCATGAATGTGCCGACCTACTTGTCGGCTTGTGGTGTTTTCCCCAACAGATATCTCTCATCACCGCCCCTGCTGGGACAAGCTCTGGTCTCCCTACATGTGTGGTAGTGTAATGCATTTAAGTATGTGTAAGTAAGGTGTGATGATAGGACAATGAAGAGGAAGGATAGATCGCGGGCGGTCCGTGGCCCGTTTGTTATGGTACTGCTCCGGCATTCGCCAGGTGCTGATCGGAAAAAACCACGGATCAGAGCAGCCGGCTGCTAGGATTCTCCTCCAGACGACTGAATTCGACCTAGCTATGTAGTAAGTAGTGTCGAAAATCCGCCCGTCTCATGCAAGAGAAGGAATCAGCGTATTGCAATTTGCGCACTGGGGCGGGGCTGGACGGGTGGCCGGGCGGCGGGGCTTGGCGGGAGGTGCAGGAAACCCGGATCCGTTAATTTTCCGCCTCGTTCGTCGCCAATGACCCGCTGGCGGCGGCGGCGCCTCGACCGCGGCCGCGTCCCCCCTCAAATGGCGCACGACCGCCCGCTCCCCCCTTGCGCCCCCCCGGGCCGCGATGCCGCGTGCGCGCCCTCGGTTCACGCACGCGTGCGCCGTGGCCCGTGTCGCCTCGCCGCTCACCCACGCACGGCGCGGCGAAGGAAGGAGGGCGCAGGGCGGGCCCTGGGCGGAAGCAGCCACTCCGCCTTTGGAAATGGACTCGGATCCGGTTCGTACGAATTTCAGGGGCGCACATGTTGATAGTTGTATACAAATGACATTCCGGTACTCGGTGAACATCAATGGGGGGGGAGGGGTCAACACAGGAAGTCAGAATAAATTACATTGTAACTGAAGAAATGATCTAATAATACATGTTATTACATATGTTTTACATGTTATTCACTGTTCTCTACGGCGATGTATACTAGAATAAGATTTGAACGTGATAGTGGGTAGTCTGGCTGTAAGACAACGCCGGAGTTTCAACGAAGCGATTACACATGCCGTCGATTTGGTTTTTTAAATTTTTTATTTCATTTTTATTGAATATTTTTATTTATTTTATTTTTAATTTTATTTTTATTATTCACACACATTCACACTTATACATTATTATTTACTATTCACACACGTCCATGTTCCCATTTGAGATGGGTTTGAACCCATCTGAGCGGTCGTATGATCCCCTCTTCTGGCATATTCGTTCTGGCTGTTGCGCAGTTGAGGATAGCTTCTGTCGCGGCGAGGGTGCATTGCTACCTGCCCTATACGGGACCGTTCTCTGAATAGGTTATGCTTACAAGCTTTTCGGTACGGGCAACCACGTTCACGTGACCCACAGACAATCAGCAGCCAGTGGGTTTCGTTTGCGGCAGTTCCATCCGCCGGTGTGTGGCCGCAAACGCTCTGTCTCGTACCTGACTTTGGCAGATTTGGTTCACCGAAATTGTAGAGGCGTCCTCGATCAAACACGAAATGAAGAGTCCATTCACGTTCGCGTCACAATCTTTTACCTATTCGTCCGGTAAACACAAGTATCTGTGTTTATACCCCGACGGATCAACCCGGTGGGTCAAACTGTCCGGAACGAAATTCGTCGGATCCTGACTTACTTCTCGATACACGTCCGTGATTGCCTGAATACTGAAATTTTAGGGTCTAATTCATGGTGCTTTAAACACCGCCTTCCAGAGCCGAAAGCAGCGAAACGGTAGAATTCTAACGTGTGTCTTTCCTATAACCCTTGAGAGCTGTGTGCGTAAACGCGGTGATTCTGTAACCTATAAAAGAACAATTTCTTTTGTTACCATTACTTACAAAGATACATAAACCCGTAATTGTTCGTCCTAAATGTAATTTTCGTTACTTCCTCATGAATCTGTAAGTAAAGAAATTCAAAAACATCTAAACACGTTTGCTCTGTAATATGTAATGAGTCAACGGAAACCTGTTTTACCTCTGTCACGTGGAAGGAATGCTGTTGTTCATTGCCTGTCATTATGAATTTCCGATTAGGGAACTCGTATTTCCAGGCATTAGCTGATGTTGCGATGTGAAGTATCCACACCTTTTAACTAACAAGTACTCTACACATTAGTTTGATATCATTATCAGCGATCAATTAGCTCATGGAATAAGGTGGTTGAAATAAAAAGACATTACGTAGATGCATTTGACTCTAGAATCAACTTGTGATAGTTATCTTCTTATTAAGGGAATGAGATATTACAATTTTACTCACACTCAAAGCCACAAATAATAGTTATTTTGAAGTAACGAAAATACATCTTATTTATTTGCGAAAGTAAATTAACCAACAATTGAATAATTAGAGTAATTCAGAAGGAAATTTACAAAGTTGATAGAATACAGTTCCTCTCGAAAAGTGTTTAAGAAATACACTATAGAAACAAAGTATTGACTGTAAACAAAAGTTTGTGTAAGTGCTAACTGCAAAAAAATATAATGAAGCTTGATGATTCATAAAATTCCTTAATGAATGTACATCTTTATCGCTTTCGAATTAGCATCCCATAAACTCCCACGATTCTAAACGACTACGTCGTCAGTTCTAATACCGTCGTTGCGCCATGTCAATCCAGGTGACTAATTGCATCATCACCAACACCATCATCATCATCATCATCATCATAATCGTCGTCGTCGTCGTCGTCGTCGTCACTGTCGCCGCCGTCACTGTCGCCGCCAACAATGACGTGTTTACCATTGTCGCAATCGGACGTTCAGACCTAAGAACCCCAAATAACTTAACATAATTTTGGTATCTGTGGAAATTATCATTTAAGTAAATACTTCTATATTCTTCTAACTTAGAATGTTTCTAGAATTTTCGAGAAATTTTAAATGGTTTCATCATCCAAACGTACATAGAATCTTCAAGATAATTATTGTGACAGAACAGGAACTATCATTCATTAATAATTTCCGGAATATACTAACCTTTGGGATTATTCTATCATAGCTCATTGAATTCATAACTCATTTAATACTGGAGAATTTTATAAATCAAACATAAATGTGAAGCGAAACAAAGAAACCCAAAGAATACCAATGCAGTTTTGTCAAATTGAATTGAAAAAGTAAGGGTACCTAATGTTTCCTACTTTATTCGCCAAAATCTGCATTGTTTTTTTCCTGTTGAACCATCTCCATACCCACCACCATCTCCATACCTATCACCATCTCCATACCTATCACCATCTCCATACCTATCACCATCTCCATACCTATCACCATCTCCATACCTATCACCATCTCCATACCTATCACCATCTCCATACCCACCACCATCTCCATACCATCACCATCTCCATACCTATCACCATCTCCATACCTATCACCATCTCCATACCTATCAGCATCTCCATACCTATCACCATCTCCATACCTATCACCATCTCCATACCTATCACCATCTCCATACCTATCACCATCTCCATACCTATCACCATCTCCATACCTATCACCATCTTCACAGCCATCCCCTACGTCTTCATCACCTCCATGCCACCGTCCCTCCCTCATCGGGGCCTCCGCGCCGCTAACAAAAAGGCGACGCCGGCGGCGGCGTGGACAAATGAAGCGACGCCCGATGGCACGGCCTGCCTGATAGCGCGCGCGCCGCTGGCGCCTCGGGGCGCTTGTAATCGGCAGCGCCGCGCTCATCGGCTGCGCGCACGCGCCGGCGCGGAGGCCTTGCCCGCCAGCCGCGCCAATCGCGCGCTCGTCCAACGATCGCCGCCGGAGCGCCTGCTCCAACTCGCCGCTCGTTCGCACATCACTCGCTCCCGAATGTTCGACCGCTCCAATGTTCTCCTCATCGTCCGTCTCATCCAATTGCTCTGCCCACCCAAAATGTTCGCCCATCTCTCGCCTAAAATTGTTCGTCCATCAAATGTTCGTCCAATCAAATGTTCGTCCATCAAATGTTCTCATCATGTTCCATCAAATGTTTGTCCATCAAATGTTCGTCCACCCAATGTCCGCAATTATAATTTATTATACTTTATTTAAAGAATTATTAACGCATTTTAAGGATATATTTTACACAACGTTCATTGTACACAAGGAACCAGAAATATTTGACAATAGACACAAATAGGCAGGTGATTAAACTCTGCATGAATTTTGTATTTTGAGAATTTGGTACGCTATTAAATATTTAAGGATTTTTTCCATCACTCCAAAAGGACAGGTATCAGAAGAAAATATATCAAAGCATAGTTTCTGCACACTTACACTGGCAAAAATTATATTAAATTCAATGTATATTTAATTTAATGTACATAAATTTTAATGTACCTTGTACATTAAAGGGAGATTAATGTAAATTTATTGCTTAAATTAAAATCAATGTAGACTTAATGTACGACTGCTAACTTAACTTGCGTAGAGTTAATTTACGTACATGAAAATTACGTACATGTACTTTTACATTACAAGTAATGCAGAAATTTCTGAGAGTGTACGGTAGCTGAAGTAAAAAACGGAACTTTGTCTTTCCTACGAAGTGCACTGAGGAAAAGAACAGAATGTCGAATGGCCAGAAAGTTGGAAATGATGTAGTAGACATGAAGAGAGATAGGTTGTGAGAGAAGCGAGTCAGATAATATGAGAATATCAAATATTAAAATGTACTTCAATTTACATGTTTCTAATGTGTTAAATGTGAAAATTGTTGTACGGTTAATGTACCGTTTACAGAAAATGAGGTTGTAATTATACGAATGAAAACAAGAATAGAGTAATGATTCCACGAATTTCCTTTGATAATTACTTACAGGAAGATGCGAAAGGTGGTAGTTACATTCGTTACATAAGAGCGTACAATTCAAACCCAACGAGACATGTGAATGCCGTAACTGCTTGTTAGCGCGAAAATGTGCTAGAGTTCTTTCAACCACGCAAAATGTAGTATATTCTATTTATATTCGAAATATAACATCATTTGACGCAGAGTATTCAGTTGTGACGCTATCATTAAAATGACGAGCATGTGCAGCCCACAACGTTATATTGAAAATATATATCTGGTCACTCCTTCAATACCTACGCAGAGTCTATTAATGATCTACCCGAGAGTCAGAGAAAATTTCTACACAATACTTAGAAGAATTTTGCAATATTATTTTCCGAAATATACCAAAAATGGAGTTCCATAATGAGAGGACATTAAACAGAGACCATGTAGCGTGTGGTAAAGAATTATTTCATTGATTGTTTGAAAACTGTGTCAGTATCAATAATGATTTCAGGAAATAATTGTCAATTGATGACAATTTTGATCTTGTTTGATATATCTCGTAAGATCTTATACTTCGCACTACTAAATATAGGTATGTGACGTCCTTATTAAATTTTATATAAGGATAACATTCCGCTTAAAAGTAACTATAAAAGCAAATTGTCCACTTATATGTTATCCTAATTACGAAATTTCAAAACAATCTATCGACCTTGATCAAATGCATGTTTTATTATAATTATCAATATAGTAGCGCGGCTGCCACCGTTTGAAATACCGGTTTATTCAGTCAGCTGAGCTATGAAATATCGATTCTATTTAGCACTGAACAAGTACCGCCAAAGGCTATTTTGAATGTAGGCGTGTTGAGGTAGCCGTGCGGAAGGCAGTTCTTGACAGGGCTCTATGAAAATGCTGAAGAATAATTTTCACATTCATATTTAAGTTCACATTTGAGAACCAGAGTTCAATCGATCACATTTGTATTGATTACATTATCTTCGAAATAAATAATTTAGTAGCAATTTATTAGTTAGGACATATTACCTTGACTGTACGGGCGCCCTGAAAATGAGTCGCTTTATCATCACCACTGCATCTATTCGCTTTCTTAGTCACTGTCATTCTCCTTAGTTTTTACCTTCTCGATCTTTCAATCTGCCTTTGTCCCTTCGATTTAACCTCTAGTATCTATTCTGGAATTTTGTTTTCCTTCTTTAACTAAATGCCCTTCCTCAAAGACTTTCCGTTTTATTTTCTCGCTACGGAGGAGAGAGAAAGTTACATAATGCTGCGCGAAAAACGGCGAATTTTCGGCAGCAAAACTCTTATTGTCGAGCTCTGATAACGAAAAAGAGGATAAATCTTGTTGCTGAATTTAGGGGGTAAATCCTCTAACACGTGGTGTAGCCAGAATCAATATTTTGTGGTTCACTGTCAGCGAAAAATCGATTGATGGCAAAAGTGCTGTCCATCCATAAACAACGCTAGCGGCTGAACCGTCCAGCTTATTTTCTCCAAAATTGATATTCCCCAATCAAACTGGCTGCGGCCCTTTGAATATTGCGGCCCTTTGAACTTGAAACCGATATTTGAATTTTGGAGGGTACTTTACATGGAGCCGCTGGGATATTTTCTAAATTTTGAAAAAAAAGCTCCGTTGTTGTTTTTTTATTAAATTTTGTTGTTGAATAGTATGAAGGACGTTTAAAGGAATGAGGCAGGCAGGTCTCATGTTTGCTGAATACCCTGATTCTTCGAAAATTGAAAAAGTTACAAATTTTTTCGGCGTCTTTCTACAACTAGAATTATGAAGATACAGATTTTTTTAATGAAGTCTGTTACTTGAAGGTGGATTCAGAAATAAGGTCATGTGAAATGTTTCGAAAATGTAAGTACTTTTTGCGTGAAAACACGGACGAGAAAGTACGTGCTGTTTTAGCACCACTAGTTATCATTTTGTAGATAGTTATGTCTCCCAGGATACATCATCCAGTTCTACATTATTGATGACTTAAGGTATGAACAGGGCGAGGTGAAAAAAAAATCACGCATTCGCCCATCTTCTCCAGCAATTAAGAAACTGTACAGCATTTGCACACGTTATATTATGCAAAACCTTAATTTCATAATACACTCGTATTTTTGAAGGCATGTCGTTTATTGAATAATAAATTTAAAATTTTCCGAAAGAGCGAAATAGTAGTACACAGTTGAAGATCGGGCTGGGCGAAGACTGATCAAAAGGGTAGGACATGTGGACAGGGTGGAACGAGGGGAAACAAATCAGCGAAATCTTCAATGCATTATCGTATAGCACTATGCATGTCCTAAAATATTTCTTTTTCATGTGCTGGGGGGGGGAGGGATGATGCACGAAGAGAGAATAATATGTCGGCGGCTTGGAGAGGTACAAACTAAAATCCTCCACGTACGTTATGACAAAAATATTTACTTTCACATACTGTAACAACAGTTAAACTGCTCACAAGAGAGACGGAGGAAGTGGAGTATTGAAATGGTCTGGCTAGAAAGAGCTGCCGGAAACCGGATTAAGAGTGAAATATGAGAGCGAGTCGGAACACGAGATAAAACAATTCTGTATGTTCTGTAATGTTCTGTAAGAATTCTGTAACGTCAAAGTTACAACTCTAATTCCGCACTGAGAAAAATACTTGTTCGCAGCCAACAGATTCTGTATGCTGGATATAGAGAGTTGGTGAAAAACAGCCAGAACAGTTCTTTAGTTTGGTATAGCAACGTGGACGGTCATTACATAAATACTCACACTTTTCATATCATCAGGAAATAGTTCACTCTAATATTTCTCTTTTTTATTATAAACACGTTTAAACCAACTATGCTAACGTGGTTGGGAGTAATAGATTTTGTTTTCAGTGCGTGTAATCTTCTACGGCCGATCAAGATGGCCGAGGTAGCTAAGAGCATACACCGACTCAGCGCTTCGGTCCGGAGGGTGTTCGGTTCGAATCCTGTTTTGGGTTGTTTGTCTCTTGTCTCTCATGAGTGTGTTGTCACGGAGGGCCTCGCGGTCTGCTAACCTCAGATCAGAAGAGACCGCAAGTGTGTTGGTGTGTAGTGTATGGTCTAAAATGCATCCCATCGGGGCGTAAAGCGTAACCGTCTGTCAGCTGGAAAAGGCAAAAAAAATCTTCTAGGGAAAAAAATAATCTTCTAAACACTGTTTTGAGGAAATATTTGTTTTGTAATGTACCCAACATAAATGTTGCAGGGAAGTGGCAGGCGGGGGAAGTGGGATGTAGGAACGGAGTTCTTGGGGGAGGGTGGCGCGGAAGGGGGGGGAGACGCGGTGCCGCGCGCACCTCGCACGCGCCGCTCTTCTGCTCTGGCGGCGGTGGCAGGGGCGGCCCTCGCGGACGCGATCCTATCGAAGCGCATATAAATCGACTACTTACCGGCGCCGCTACCGTGCGCGTCGAGACCCCAGGCTAGCAATCACACGGGCCCCTCCGCCCGCGATGGATCGCCCTCCCGTCCCCGTCCCGCCCCGCCCCGCCACGCCACGCCCCCTCTCCGACGGACGCGCGCCCGCCGCGCCGCGCCGCACCGCGCCGCCGTGTGAAATTGAATTGGGAGGTTTACGGCCCGCGCGTCCTAGGCCTATATCATTACCAATTTGAGCGCCCGCACGGCTTGCGGAAGCAGGTGCAACCGCGGAGTTCGCCCCGCCCCTCCGCTACTCCTTCCTGCTCTTCCGCGCCCCGCCTCGTTCCGCCCCCTCTCCTTTCGGCTCCATCTCTGCTCCACCCTACGTGGCGTCGCAGGTAATGATGGGCAATAATAGACATGAGCTGCGTATGTACAGTTTATTGATCGATTGATTTTTTCGTGTTTCCGGGCGCGTCAACTGCTTGGTCATTAGTCCCGTTAGTGTAGTGCATGTTTTTTTCCGGGAGATGGCGGTGATCTTCCCCCGCTGGATGGTGAGATCCGGCACCGACCTACCGTCGGCTAGTGGGGTTTCCCAACCTGATTTTTTCGTGTTTCCGGGCGCGTCAACTGCTTAGGCCGTTTGTTGCGTTTTTGTCCCTAACCAGGACTCTCCACCAGCGGGCAGCGCCCAGCCGGGAGAAGCTCCATGCTCCTGACCGATCTCCGGAATATGTGGTAGTGTAGTGCATGTTAGTGTAAGTGTGTGTAAGGGAGATGATAGGACAAGGAAGAGGAAGAACAGATCGCGCGCGGTCCGAGGCCCGTTATATAATGTGTACAGAACGAGAACTTAGTACTCGGAGCCTAAATAGAAGGCTAGCCCACCACTACTCTCCTATAAAACATGGGCACGGAATTGCAACTCAAAAAGGAATTCTGCGAGACAGGATCTCGCAAAACATAATGGGGAGGAGTCTGTGACTTTCCGTCGGCCCAGGTCGCCGGGACGTTGGTGTTACGCCGGGCGTCACCGCGGCGCCGTGTCCCACTCAACCGCACAAGGCGGAAAGTACCCCCGCGACACGAGCGAGAGTCGCCTCCTCACCGGCCCTCCAAAATCGCACCTGATCCTCCCCTCTCTACTCTGATCTCCGCTTCCCTTTCTTTTTGCGCTCCGCCGTTCCTCTCGGCTCTGCACTCCGCTCCGTTCCGCTCTCCCTTTGCGCTCTGCCATTCCTTTCCGCTCCCGCTCAGCGCTCTCTCTCTTTCCCTCTCTCCCTTTGTAAAGGCGAGCAGCATCCGCACTTGTTTTTTCTGAGATGGCTACGCTGACGTCAAAAGGGAGTTCATTGTGATAAGTGTGGTTCGCTACCTCGCGTTAGTATTGCATTCAGATGACGTAAGACTTACGTCGTAAGTTACTTCTAGCAAAACTTTCAAAGACACGATCGTAATTTCCTTTTTAACAAAATTTTTTTATTTTTTTTCCAATGTGTGACAGTGTAAAAATATGTTACTTCAATATTTGTTCCACATTTATTATTATTATTATTATTATTATTATTATTATTATTATTATTATTATTATTCTCACGAATCGGCCATCTTGGACCACGCATACATGCACTTGCACGGACTCAGTATCAATTATCACGTTGCAATGATCTTGCATGAAATCTATCAGGGGGATCAGCATTAGGCTGAATCCGATTTTTAAACCCCAGGATTGTTAGACCTGGGGGGATGGAGGATGGAATGATGTTGATAATGAAGGATAAATGGACGGCACACACAAACACACCCAGGCACGAGGCGGGACGCGAATCCGTGATTCTTCCGTCCAAGATCGCCACGGCACTACTGCCTTCGCGATCTCGGCTATCCGGACCGGCTACCGCACACTATTTGTTAAGTTAAGTTAAGTTAATGCCTTATTTTACGTGGCGAGACTCGGGTCATCAGGCCCGCTCTTCCGTCTAACCACGCAAATTTCGTTACGCTCCTTTCACCACCTAGCGGAGAATCTTGGGCGACGGAACAGGCAATTTGAATTTTGCTCAGAGGCTTCTTTTAGGCTTGAGGATCTTTTACATGCAGTAAATCTACTACATGGGACAGCCGGCTTTACTTCCCCTCCGAAGGAAGGCCTACGAGGGATTTTTTCGCCCTTAAAAATCCACGGCTTCGATCGTGTGTGACCCCGCTAACTTGGGTACAACAGTCCGGTACGCTGACCGTTATACCACCGAATCCGAATTTGTCTTGTAATAACGTAAAATTAGGCTTATAACAGCTCTACATAGCGAGAAGCGGGCGCATTTAAACGCGTTGAAGGGGGAAGCGTTCAATGCAGAGGGCCCCTGGAGCCCCCGAGCGGGCCCCTGCCGCGGGAAGGAGGCCGGACGCGCACTTCTAGGAAGCAGAAGGCGACGGCCGCGGGAGCCAGGAAGCGCTGCGCCGCGCCGCCCAGCGCCCGCCCGCTGCCCGCCCAGCGCCCGCGAACCGCCAAAGCACCTTAGACGGAGCACGTGTGAGTGCGAAGAAGAATGGGTGATCATTAGGGAACGGAATTTATTGTAATAAAAAAGCAAAATATGTACATATTTATGTACTTACTTTTTCTAAAATATGTAAGAAAAAATAGGAAATATGTGAAATAAAAATTCGTTATAATGTTTAAAATTCCATTCTTCAAGCGTCAGTACGTTGTTGATCAGATCTTGTCATGGATTTAGAGACGCTAAAAGAAAGTTAAGGAGTTAAATAAAGTTAAGAGTCGAAGCCTTCTGGATTTATAATCTGCCCAGTGCAGTGTCATTCAGCAAGTTGCTGCAACTTCTACTAAGCTACTACTGCTAGTAATAATAATGATAATAATAAAAAATGTTCTACATCTACAGAAGCAATTATTCGCTGGTTTCATCCGAATATATAATTTCGTAGTATGTACAATGTTGTTTACGAAAAGCCGGCACTTAAGCGAATAGTACGTGTAGCCTATGATAGAAGGGGTGGTGAAGAGCCCCCCCCCCCCCAACTCCAGAAATGGGATAAGAAAATGATCTGAATTTTTATCGATTTACGCCTGGACCCATGAAACACGAGTAAGCACGTTGTTGAAGTTCCTTCTGCTTTACATGCATCCGCTCATCCTTGATCCAGACTAAGCGGTTTCCAAGAAGCAGCGGGCGGGGAGATAAGTTGGCAATTAATAGCGATTGTCCGACGTTAATACAAGCGCATTGCATATTATGTATTTAAGTAACTAAGTTAGTTTTCAAGTAACATATATTTCAAACATCACAAGTGAAATGTTCATTTTCGACAACAATATATTAAAATGTAACGAAATATGTAGCAAAAGATAAAATATGTAAGTATACCAAAATATTTTCAAATATGTAAAATAAGATTGTTCCAACTCGTTCAGAATGTCGTGTAGAGAATGTAGATATCTTGTCTCTGTAAAAATATGTATTTTCATGAAAATCATTTCCCTTGTGATCATTAAGGGGGCGGATTTTGAGGACCTAAAACATCCCCAAAAATGTTCAATAAAATGCTCTTAAAATGTTTTCTAAATGCCCTAAAAGCAAAGAAATATTACGTAAAAAATCTTATCATCGCCAGTTCACATGAACACTTCAAACTGTTGGATACGTTACTGATGTAATCAAGGCTTCTTCTATTCGTTCAAGTCAACTCAGCTTTCAAACTTTTGGTTTGGACTGTTCTTTACTCGAAAATCTGTCTTTAGTTATCCCATAATCGGCCGAACCGGCAATGGCACTGACAGGCGTCGCAGGAACCTTAGATTCCATACGCAAAATGGCTTACATCACAACTTCTGAGCGAAGACTCGAATAGGCTACTCAAGAATTCTGTGGAAAACATTTTCATAAATATTATTTGAAACAAGTACCATTAAAATGATATTAAACTCGATTAAATTCGCAAAAAATGCATTAAAAACGACGGAGAAAGGTAAAAAATTACTTATTAGTCGAGATCGACGAAAAATGCAAAAAAAGTTATAAAAATGGATCATTTCCTTTTGTCATAACATAAAATCTCCAATTTCACACGGTCAATTCGACTTGTTTCGCTAATTTATTTCCAAGTAAATGGCATGGATTCGCAATTAGCACAAAGTATCCATCTAACCCTGAGTAATGGAAAGAAAACAAGCTCTCAGCTCAGTCCACCACAATGTTTACAAGGATCGGATGCGATTTCATCGCTGGGATACCAAGAAAGTAAGCACGTTAGCCTTCAAACAGTAGGTAGAATATTCTTGAAAAAGTATGCATTATCATTAAAAATTAAGGAAGATCCGCCATAACAGTGCGCAATAGAATGTTGCAGGATAAAAATCTTTTTTTATATGAATAATAAACATGGAAGTTGAAAGAAATACATAACTAAAATTACTAGCAACCATATTGGATTGTTAAGATCATTCAGAACCTGAAAATTTAATAAAATAAGAAATTAAATTATAAGATACAAAATGAAAGCGAAACATTTAATTTTAGAGTATATTCAGCAAAATCAAAATGGTGTAAAAGCAAAATCATGTAAAAGGATGGACGAAAATCGAATCACACGAAGTATTTTAGTGTGGTTTCAAGCGCGAAGGAAAAAAGAACAATGACATCTCATAGTTGGTTAAAATAAATAAATCAAATTATGAAAGAAACAAATTTAAGGGGATCGCGTCGCAACCCAGGCAAATATCATTTTGGATTAAAAACACTTTTGCAGAGTCAAGCAGTGTTATAATATTACGTAACAGTTACAAACAATACGAGAAAGAGCTGTTTTAGTACCTCTAGTTTCTGTTATATTTCTCCCAACACGTAAATTGATCGTTCTTCACTGTTCTTATTATAAACTTTGTTAAACCAAAATACAGCACAATTTAATTGATTGGAATGTAGAGTTAATATTTTAAATTCCTAAATCCTACAAATAATTTTCTATAATCAGTAGTTTCCAAAAATACACCATTCAAGACACAAGGACAAAAAGTGAATTGTATCTTGCCTGCAAGAAAAACGCACACGAAAAAATCCTTCGTTGCGTGCAGTGAGAAAAGTGCCACTGGAAACACTGAAAGACGCATGCTTTTCGTAGAAAGAAAGAAACTGATTAATTAAATGATAATGGAAGACAGGTGAACCTAAATTACGTACCAAGATATTGTAGTGTACGTGCTACAAATTACGGAACCTGCGGTTTGACTTTTGAAATTACTTTTTTCTCTCACTCGTAATTCAAATGTCACTCGTCACTCATTACAGCAGTTATTGTACTCTTGCAGTCGTCAGTGCATCCAAGGTATAAATTAATGAAACAGGAAACATGATGAAAACGATAAATAATCTGCACGGTCTTATATTTTCTGTAAGCAAATGCATTACGAGGGACTTCAAACCGACAATCTTGTTTTAAAGAATGATAGCTAATAATCTTATAAGCAATTGTATAAGAAAATTTAATGCAAATGTTATCCAACTGTATTATAATGTTTTTATATGATAAACGTATCACATGAAGTCATTCCTGAATAGGCTGATTAATTAAATGTTTCCTTGATATTATGGTACAAATTTTATAGGGGAATAATTAAAAGTCGGAGAGAGCTATCATTCTCAATGCAAATTTTCAGCAGGAGAACACGACGACGCAGAAGGAAGGAATATAAAAAAGAAGTAGTGAAAATTCGGTGGTTTATTTACACTTACAGATCTTACCACGTAAGAGCTCCCTATCTTCGCTTCGGTAAAGAAAACCTCACTTGTTTGTTTGCGCCAGTCGGTGAAACGACGACTGCTGTTGATGGATCGATTGCAACTTGCCCAAGAAAACGTAGTAATAAACAAATGACATCAGACTAACACCGCTGACATGTTACAACAGTTGTAAAAATGGTTAACTTGTAAAAACGTGTAAAAAATGTTATGAATCCAGCGCGACGTGGCGCAGAGCAACATGGCGTGGCGTGGCGTGGCGTTGGCGTGGCGTGGCGTGGCGGGCGTGGCGGGCGGCGGGGCGGGCGGGCGGGCGGGGCGGGCGGGCCGCGGGCGGTGGCGTGGCGGGCGAGCGGCCGCCATGGCGTAGCGTGGCGCGGCGTGGCGGGGCGCAGCGTGCGGAGGCGTGGCGGCCGCGCAGTGGTGCGTGGCGTGGCGTGGCGCGCAGTCGCGGTCGCGTCGTCAGCGGTCGTGCGTGGCGTGTCGTGGTGCGGCGTCGTGGCGCGTGGCGCGCGTCGTGTCGTGGCGCAGTGTGGCGCTGCGTGCGCGCGCGGTCGGTCGCGTCGGTCGTGGTCGTGCGCGCGTGTCGTCGGCGTGTCGTGTCGTGTCGTGTCGTCGTGGTCGTCGTGTCGGGTGTCGTGTCGGTCGTCGTGTCGTGGTCGTGGTCGTGTCGTCGGTCGGTCGTGTCGTGTCGTGTCGTGTCGTGTCGTGCGTGTCGTCGTCGGTCGTGTGTCGTGTCGTCGTGCGTCGTCGGTCGGTCGTGTCGGTCGTGTCGGTCGTGTCGGTCGGCGGTCGTCGTCGTCGGCGTCGTGTCGTGTCGTGCGTGTCGTGCGGTCGTCGGTGTCGTCGTCGTCGTGTCGTCGTCGGTCGTGTCGTGTCGGTCGGGGTCGGTCGTGTCGGTCGTGTCGGTCGGTCGGGTGCGGTCGTGTCGTCGTGTCGTGTCGTGTCGTGCGGTCGTGTCGTGTCGTCGTCGTCGGTCGTGCGTGTCGTGCGTCGGTCGTGTCGTGTCGTCGGTCGTGGGTCGTCGGTCGTGTCGTGTCGTGGTCGTCGTGGTCGGTCGTCGTCGGTCGTCGGTCGGTCGTGGTCGTCGGGGTCGGTCGGTCGTCGTGTCGTGTCGGTCGTGTCGGTCGTGTCGGTCGTGGTCGTGTCGTCGCGTGTCGTGTCGTGGTCGTGTCGTGCTCGTCGTCGGTCGTCGGTCGGTCGTCGCGTGTCGTGCGTGTCGTGCGTCGTGTCGTCGGTCGTGTCGTCGTGCGTCGTCGTGGTCGTCGTGTCGTCGTGTCGGTCGTCGGTCGTGTCGTGTCGGTCGGTCGCGTCGGTCGTCGGTCGTCGTCGGTCGTCGTCGGTCGGCGTCGGTCGTGCGGTCGTGCGTCGTGTCGTGTCGTGTCGTGTCGTGCGTCGTCGCGTCGTCGGTCGTGGTCGTGCGTGTCGTCGTCGTGTCGTCGTCGGTCGTGTCGGTCGCGCGTGCGTCGTCGTCGGTCGTGCGTCGGTCGTCGTGTCGTCGTCGTGTCGCGTCGCGTCGTCGTCGTCGGTCGGTCGCGGTCGGTCGGTCGGCGTCGGTCGGTCGGTCGCGTCGGGTCGGTCGGTCGGTCGGTCGGTCGGTCGGTCGGTCGGTCGGTCGGGTCGGTCGTCGGGTCGGTCGTCGGGCGGTCGGTCGGCGGTCGGGTCGGCGTCGGCGTGGTCGGTCGGGTCGGTCGGGTCGTGGCGGTCGGGTCGGCGTCGGCGGTGCGTGCTCGTGTCGTGGCGTGTCGTGGCGTGTCGTGGCGTGTCGTGGCGTGGCGTGGCGTGGCCCGGAGTGGCGCGGCGTGTCGCTGCGTGGCACGGCGAGGCGCAGCGTGGCGTGGCACGGCGTGGCGCGTCGTGGCGCGCGCCGAGAAGGGGCGGAGCAGCTGCCCGCGCCGCGCCGCGCGCCCTGATGGCCCTCATTACGCCGCTGTCAGCGCCGTCGCCTCCCCCACCCAATCTACCTGCGCGCCGTTCGGCTCCCTCCCCGTCCTCCTTCACGTGCATGCTCCCTTCTCCGCGCGCGGTTGCCGCCTCGTGGATGCAGGTTTTACTTTGAAGAGACGGGAAAAACTCTAGAAAACTTCCTGCGAACCTCCCATCTCAAATTCCACAAGAATCTTAGCTCCCGAAGAAGGAATGATAGCTCAAGTCCTACGCTGCGAGTCTCTTCCATATAGCCCAAAACATATTATGTTTCCTAAATCTGCCTTTAAAAAATCATTTGGTGCTTATGTGTTTTATAATAACGCTACTGTCTAAACGTTATGACAACATTGTTGAATGTTTTATGAATAGGTGTGTATGACGGAACCATTATAATGATAATGGATTAGTGCATGATTATATTGAAGGAATTATAATAATGATCAATAGAATCGAGAGAAGACGTGCTACGAACTAGCTTTGGCCTACAAATGCCACGTGCATCGGTATTTGAACACCGGTCTCAGCTTCCTAACGGAGAAAAGTTATGGGTTTGAATAAAACGGTTTGTATTAGAGGAATGCCTGTAGGATCCTTAGTAGGAAAATAAGTTTAATGACTGACTTTATTATAGCTTACAAATAATTGAAGAATATACAATTCTTACTTATTTTTGGTTACGACTACGGTGTAAACATAACGTGGAGTCACGCCATTTTCCTTTCTGTGAACACAAAATGTCCTTTCTGTGAAAACTCTTCCACTTCTTCACTCCTTTCCACTTCTTTCACTCTTCCACATAACGTGGAGTCACGCCATTTTCCTTTCTGTGAACACAAAATGTCCTTTCTGTGAAAACTCTTCCACTTCTTACTGGCACCAGTAATTAAATCCCTATCAATTCAATCAGGGATGAGTTGAAGGAGTTCTATTAAACGGACACTCCTCCTACCCCCGAGTCCACGCAATTGGAGTTGTTCCTGTCAGAGACGGGCTGTAATGGCTGTATCACTGGCGGCGCAGCCCGCCGCAGAGCGCCGCCGCAGGAAACGCTAAGTCAGCGCGTGGCAGCCCCGCGATCGTGACGGGCTCCGGCGGCGGCGGCGGGGCGCGCGCGGGGGCGGGGCGCGGACGAGAAGCACTCGGAGACGGCGCAAAGTGGCGGATGGAGAGGCGAGGGGATGGTGAAGCAGATGAAAAGGGAGGGAGATAAGGGGGGAGAAGAGATAAGGGAGGAAGGAGAAGAGGGAAGGAAGGAGATAGAGGGGAAGGAAGGAGATAGAGAAAGAGAGATTGAGGGAAAGGTGATGGAAGGAAAGGAGTTAGAAAGGGAGAAGTCAGAGGGGAAGGTGACAAAGGAGAAGGAGGGGAAGGAGATAGAAGTAAAGGAAGCAAGGGAAAAGAGGAAGGAAGGTGAAGGGGGTGAAGGCAGGAGGAAGAAGAGGGAAAGTGATGAATGTCATGAAGAGGAGAAGGGCAAACGTGGAAGAGTATGACGGTAGGGGACACCGGGAGTGGAGAAAAAAAACAAAGGAGAATGTGGAGAAGAAAAAGGAAGAAAAGGAAACTAAAGGGCGAATGACCCGTCAAAGGAAGAGGAGGGCCCTGGAGCTGGGAAAACGTAAAGATGCAGCGAGTGGGATCGAAGTGAGGAGTGGGTGGTGGGGAGAGGCGGGACGGTGTGGAAAGGGGCGGGGCGCGTGGTGCCGGCTCGACGCCCGAGGCCTCCTGGGAGCGTGTGGCGGCCGCCGAAACAAAGCCTCGCAATTAGCGCCGTCCGCGACATAAAGTAATGTCCCGGGTAACGGGCCGCGGCGCCCGCCACTGCCCGGCCGCCGCCGCCGCCACTTCCTGGGTTGCAGAGCGCGCGCGCGGCGACGTGGGTGTCGGGTCAACAACAGCAACCGGAGGTCGAACCGCGTTGGAATCTTCCACGCTCCGGCACCTAGTCAACACGCGACATATCTTCAGTCCTTCTCAGTCGGAAAATTCTATTTTACTGAAAAATATGTCTGGTTGTGAGAGGTGTCCACGTGACTGGTTAACACTTATTCCTCGTTGGCAGGGAAAAGGGAACATCGTCATGGAATTACCGATGGGAGAATCAAATGTATTCTGTTTTGTAACCAGAATATATTCCCCGGCGAAATTACATATTTTAAGTTATTAGACGGCGGTTGCGGAGTCAGGAACACGAACAGGGCCACGGCGAGAGCTAAAATGTGTTCGGCCAGGAAGCGGTGGGGCGAAAGGAACGAAGCTGCCGCAGCCCCATCAGCCGCGGTGGTGGCGGTGGCGTGTTTAGTGAAGAAGAGAGAGGAGGGGAGTGGGTGGAAAACAATGAGGACTCCCGTTAGTGTGGTGAATGTTTTATCCCGGAAGGTGGAGGTGTGCTTTTCCTGCTGGGTGGTCAGATTCGGCTCCGACTTGCACGTCGGTTTGCCGGGAATTTCCCTGTTCAGATATCTCCCTCAGTGGAGCACCACCCCACCCGGGAAAAGCTCTAAGCCTCCTACACGTGTGATATTAAAGTGCTTGTGGGAGTAGGGGCAGAAGAAAGAAGAATTATGCAAAAGGAAAGATAAGACGGCCCGTAGCGGGATTGTAGGGGTACTACTCCGGCATTCGCCAGGTATTGATCGAAGAAACCACGGAATACTACACATCAAAAGAGCTAGCTACTAGATTTCTTCTCCAGAAACAGGCTAAACTGTATAGCTAGTGTTGAATGTTTGCCTCAGTCAGGAGCCGAACCCCAGGACCTCTCGGTGTCTGCACTACAGAGACTTCAGAGATAGCGGCAATTCTGGTTCTCAGCTAAACTCAGCAGATGGAGAGGAATAACAAGAATTATATGAGACAGAAGAATGAAAACATTGCGCAAGGAAGAAGCATAAAGGAAGAAGTGGAATCCGGGGAGGGCGAGAAGGGGGAAGCAACGAAAGGGAAAAAGGAAGGTGGCGGCGGCGGCGACAAAGGCAGAACGAAGGTGACGGAGGGGGCGGTGGCGGCGGCGGCGGCGGCGGCCCCAGACGCTTTCCATTCTGCTTTCCTCGCCGCCTCGAGTATGTAATTTACTTTTATTGCTTGTGTTTGATATAGCGTTCGGTGTTGTGTTCAAACTCGTTAGCTCATAGCCGCAGTGCTATGCACTGAAGTAATTAATTGCTTCTTTTGTACGTGAATCAAACATGTTGCGTAGGCCATTTCATTAAAAGTTAACAGGGTGAGTGAAAAACAAAGAATAAGCGCCGAACGCGGAAACGTAGAGCGCAGTCTCGCCTTATACTTTCATTAACCACTTTAATAGTGAATTAAGGAGTAGGACACTCCGTAACTCAGCCTTATTAAAATGACAAATTACGAGATTCATAAAAATACAACGCATTAACGCTCGCTAATATATCTGTAAAATTAATGAGTTACGAAAACTGTGAATGATTAAATGAATATGATAAGTGTATCTTGTACTTCAATGTAGATACAAAGTTTAAAATTATTGCAATTAGTTATTGCGACTTATTTAAATAAATATTTTACTTATGCAATTTGATTATCACCCCATGTGAAAACTTGTTTGACACGTGTTTCTAATTCTATCATAATGTTGCAATCTTATTATTTTTTTCATATTTCCTAAAAAGAAAAATTATATATGAACAGCATTGTTGATGTGAATATTTCCGGTATCTGAAATAAATCATAAAGTTTGGTAGCATTTTTGTCAGTAAAATTTCTTTCAAATATTTAACAAACATCCGTACACAAGCAGACCAATTTTATTTTTCACGTTTCATCCATAAATTGGAAATGTTTCAGGTTTCTACATAAACATCAAATGAGATAATAACAATAATAAAATATCTGTTGATAAACTTAAATTACTCTGTATGGTCGTTTATTCAATATTTTTTAAAAAATTTAAGTATTTGTAATTTATTTAAGTATTTGTAATTACATGACTCGCGAATCTCGTCTAGAATTTTCTACATTGGAGTAACGACAAAACACAGTTCCGAATAATTTCTTGGAAGAATGTAATATCTTCTATAATGCGAATAATATTTTGTACGATGTAAAGGTATGTATAGACATTGCAAAATCTTAATTGACATACATCATTCTTTCACTGTCGTTTAGAATCTGATTTAAAGAAACAACGTTTAAACTTAACGTTTAATACGGAATGAATCAAACATGTAATGGATTGGTGCCAAAGATTCAAACTAGGTAAAAATACAACAGAAAAACAGAAGACGGACAGACGGACAGACGGACAGACGGACACACGGACAGACACACGGACGGACACACGGACGGACACACGGAAGGACACACGACGGACACACGGACGACACACGACGGACACACGGACGGACACACGGACGAGACACACGGACGGACACACGACGGACACACGGACGACACACGGACGGACAGACGGACAGACGGACAGACGGACAGACGGACAACGGACACACGGACGGACACACGGACGGACGAGCGGGCGTCGCGCGTAATGCGTTTTTGATGGGTCGCCCAGTCGCACGCTCCTAATTACCAGACGACGTCGCGATTAGCGTCCTTGCGCCCCGCTCTCCCCGCTCCCCCTCCCCCTAACCCCCCTGCGCCCCGCGCCACGCCCTCGGCGCGCGTACCGAGAAAAATTTTTAGGCTAATTATTATCTCAGTTCCGCTCAGGTGCGTCACTAATTAGTTGTAAGAGGCCTTTTTGTGAGTTGCTGTTCTTAATGAGAATAATTAACGCGGCCGCGGAGAGAAGAGAAAGTTTTGTTTCCTTTTGGCGAGCCCCGCTGTGCACACGCCGCGCCGCGAGTGCCTTTGCTAGAGCGCGCTGCAGAGGCGGCGGCGGAACCCGTGTGATCTCGCTCCTTCCAAGATCGCCCCTGAGCTTAACCATTTCTCGTTTCTTTTTGACTTTTACTCATTTCGATTTGTTTGTCTTAATTGTTCCATGTCGTTCATTACTTACTCTACAAGACTAATACAATGAAGGAGGGATGCAAACTTTGTAACAAAACTATCTCTCTGCACATGATCACATATTTAAACAGGTTTCCGAAAATGTAATTGAAATGTTTTATACTTGCCACGATCTAGGTCCTGTTTGCTGTGATGGACATTTTGCTTTCCATCTTAATTTAAAAATGTAGCACATCACTTATAATTATAATTACTGCATTTTTTTGTTAAACGGTCGCATTAACAAAAGATTGGTGCACTTTGCATTGATGTACACTCAATAATCTTTCCGATTAAAAACGCTCACTGTTCAGACTTATAATTTGCGAAACATAAACGGTCGCATTAACAAAAGATTGGTGCACTTTGCTCCAGGACCAACTACATGAAATGTTGTCGTGCTTGAAAACGACGTAATGAACTAATAGTGACAGATAAGCGTTCATTCTATAGCTTTTAGGATTTTATAAATATTACGTATTTATACTATAAAGCGGTAACAACACTAAGCGATTACACTTCTGAGGCACACTACCTCTCGTTTAAAGCAAAAATCACGAAATTTGGTTGAGTCAAATTTATTTATCAACGCAAACCCTTAGTGTTTCAATGTAAAGATTTACGATGTTTCTGATTATTCCCTTAAAATAATTTATTTGTCTTCTCTATTCTTTTAGCTAGCACTTCATTTCTATATTCTCGTTTTAGTTTTCAATTTTCTCACCATATTTACACTGAATTAATTTTACATCTCAATCCTTTCTGGGGAAGCGATACTTTATTCCATTTGTAAATATACAATATTATTTTTCTTTTCTTCATTTTTGCCTCTAATGATATTAATTTTTCCAAATCAACACTTTCGGCTTTTCTTTTATCTTCAATTTTTGCTTTGAAAGAAATCGCCCTTCTATGTAATTACGTAGCGTTTAATTACGTTACATCCTTTATTCCGAGACCTGACACCGTTAATTTTACTTTTCCTCCAAGGAAGCCCCACTGTCGCTCGGCATTTCGCGTTTCTCGCTTCCGTTCGGTTTTTTGCCGTTTCCCTGACCTATTGAGCAAATGATACTATGCTTTGCTTCTGGATATTAAACGTCGCTTTTTCGCTTTACATATCCCTTCTTCATATACAGTATTTATTATTATCAACGATAAATCAATAAATTATTACATAAATATTCAATCTAATGTTGTATTCACCAAACTTTCCTATGAACTGGGTAACCAACATATCAAGACCAATCGTACTTGGAACTATGAAATCCACACACTTAACCATCAGTAACTAGATAATGAAGATATAATTCAAAATTTACAGTTTAAGAAAATGTGACATGGTGATTTCTAAATAATTGTTGTTGACGCTCTCGGAAACAGTAAATGAAATCTATCTTACGGCAACGCCATTATCTGCCGCGATGATAACTAATAAATATATATAGTCCTAACAGCAACGTAGATAGATTTTGTTAGTTACGAGTAACACGTCGATTACCTCAATAGTCAAAAACCAAATTAACACACAACTCCTCGATATATTTGGAAATTTCGGGGGGACGTGTCCCCCTCGCCAGCGACGCCCGTGGGTGAGGCAACGCCCACTCGCCCGCGCACCAATTACCCGCGGGGCGCTGCACCACCCCGCCAGCAGGTGCTAGACGCCGCCCCCCACCCAACCCCGAGGGCCAGCTGGCGCGCAGTTTGGGAAAAGCGACCGCCCCGCGCCATAAAAGTCGGAAACGTCTCGTCAAACGCACTAATCGCGGGATTAGGCACGGAAACGTTCAACTGTTTTCGGAGCGTTGAGGGATCATAAAACCGATCTTCGTGTTAAGGATATTAATTTACCATTAAATTTGAAACAACTTTATGTAAGAAATTTTTCTAATTTAGCCTATATGACATCTTCCTTCCAAAGATGTGGATGTACGACATGATAGTTCTTGAAGCTATCTATTACACTTATTAAAATCTTTTGGAGTTCGTGTTTTCAAAAGAAATTTTCCTTCGAATAAAATGTATTCTTCATGAGGATAATTTTCCGTACTTCTTCAGAGTACTTTCTGGAAGAAGCACACAGGCTTCTGGAAAATGAGGGGAAAAAATTCACATAAGGGAAATCAAAATATAATGTTATTACATTCAATTAATGTTACATCATAAAATTCAAAGAATGAGATCACAGGGTATCATGGACAGCGCGCGATCATTCCCCCTTCTTTCTTGTTCTCTCTTTACTCCTTTCTTACTCACACGTACACTTATATGCACTATACCACCACACACGGCAAGAGACCAGTCGGGAGCTTAGAGCTAGTTCCGGCAGAGGTGGTGTCCCATTGGTGGGAGATAATACCTGGTTGGGGAAAATCCCGCAAGGCGACGGGTAGGTCGGCGCCGTATTTCATCACCCAGGGGGAGCTGACTGCCATCGCCAGCGATAAAACATGAACTACACCTACGGGACCTTAACCGTTAACGCGCCTGGAAACACGAAATTATCAATCAACCTACTTTCACTTCTCTTGCTTACTCGTTTCCTGCTCCATTTAGATCTACTTCTTTTTCGTTCTCCTTCTCTTCCTCCTCGTCCCTCCGACGAGAAGAAGGAAGAGAAATGAAAGTAGGTTGATTATTTCGTGTGTCTAGGCGCGTTAACGGTTATGGTCCCGTAGGTGTAGTTCATGTTTTATCGCCGGCGATGGCAGTCAGCTCCCACTGGATGATGAAATACGGCGCCGACCTACCCGTCGCCTTCTACTTTATATTCATCTTTCCCCAAAGAGCATTGAACCCTAAGTGATGAGGACGCCGCGTCCGTCGCAGCCCCGCCCACCCCTCCATCCCGCCGTTCTGCGCCTGCGCGTGCTCATAAGCGCGCCCCCAGCGCCCACGCGGAGGAGCGGCGCGCGCGGCAGTGAAAGTCGCAAATGCCCCCCCCCCCCGCCTATCCCGAAATGCTCCGTTGACATTGCGCGCGCGCTTCCGGCCAGGACGCCCCCCCGTCTCATCGCCCCCCTTTCCCTCCCCCCCGCGCCGCTGGCCTCACGCGCGCGCCGTGGGAACGCGGCGAAAACGCCACTTTCTTCCCTTTGGCGAATCGCGCCTTCATCAAGATGTTCTGAGAAGTTCGTGACGCGGCTTCAAAATGACACAGTTCGTTTGTTTGTTTGTTTTTCTTCCTTGGGCGATCCTTTACTTACATCGCGAGCAAATCCGGCGTTTTATTTTTCAAGCGTCCAAAGCGTTTGGCACTTATTACTCAAATGTTTATGTGATGAAATTGTGATGGCGACAGTGAGATTATGAAAATGTACTCACCAAAATTTTAAAAAATGGCTTCTTAAAATTAACTCACCAACATTCCCGCAAGTATTGCGAATTGCAAATACTTTCATTAAATATTTTTAATGTGCAATAATCCAAGTAAAATTATTTTTTTAACTTTGTGTTTATACTTGAATCTCAAACGTCTGTTAGATTATAACACTAGATTCTCTAGCCTCTGTGCTAATATTTATCATTAAAAGAACCTTAAAACATCATTGAAAATATTTCAACTTTCCTTCTTACCTAATGAAGAATTTCAGTACAAATAGGGCCGCAATTTTCTGGTGGTGACAACTTATTTATTTATTACCAGTAAAGTCAACGTTCATTTCTTCACAGAGCGCTCCCTAAAACCTCCTCCATCAAAAACCATCCAACTGCTTCAAACGGAAGCGGGCTGGGTAGCAGACAAAAATAAACAGGTGGCCGGCGTTGCATATGCTCACTAGAAAATTGGAAAGTAGGCTAACAATGAAAAACGAAACGTAGCTTTACGACCGGCGGAGGCTTCAAAGGCGGTTGAGAGCTGCCTCGCCGCGGGCACTGGCGGGCGCAGGGGGCGGCGAGGGGGGCGGCGAGGCGGGCGGCGTGGGGGCAAAGCTTCGATGATGCGAAGTGGTGGCGGGTGGTGAGCCGCCGATGATGGCTGGCGGGTGACGGCAGTCAGCGACGGGCCGAATGCAACCGAGAATGGCCACAAACACAAAAAATAAGAGATAAGATAAGGACAGTGGAAATGGACTACATGAGACGATGCCTACAACTTACTCGCAAGGACAGAGTGCGAAATGAAGAAATATGGAGAAGGATGAATATAATTTGTTCTATTACGAAGACCTTGGAAAATAGAGCACTACAGTGGTATGGACATGTTCAGAGAATGTCAGAAAACAGATGGCCACACAAGATCTTAAAACCGAGGAAGTGGAGGGTGAAAACGGCAAGCTCCTAAGGGGAAAATGCCGAAGAAGAAGAAGAAGAAATAATTTCTACGTCTTTTCAGTGCGCGTCTTGTCGTATCTTGCTACTCTTAAAGCCCTTGGTAAAAACGATATTGCAAAATGCTGATGTTTCAATCAGAGTGAACCATCACGCGTCGCCTTGAGGCACTCCATTCTCCTTCATCCTCCTCCACCCCCACTCACCCACGCGTTCCGTCACGTGGCGCTTACCTCGCCCCAACTTCACCCCCCACCTCGCGTTACACCTCCCGGCACCGATTCGGTCCACCACGTCCCGCTCCGCTCCTCCCAGCTCCGCTTCGCCCCTCCCCGCCCCGCTCCGCTCCTCCTTGCTGAGTTTCGTTCCTCCCCGCCCCACTTGTCTCCTCTTCACCCCGCTTTGTTTCTCCCCGTCCCTCTTCCCCTCCCCGCTCCTCCTTGCCCCATTTCGTTTCCCCCGCCTCGCTCGTCTTCTCTCCCCCGCTTCATTTCTCCCCGCCCCGCTTCGCTCTCCTCTGTCCCTCTTAGTTCCTCTTCACCCCACTTCGCTCCTCCCCCTGTTCATCTTCGCTCCACTTTGCCCCTCTTCCACACCCTTTACTTCCACAATTTCGAGTGCCCCCCTCCCTGCCCCGCTTCCACAATTCCCCCCCCGTTTCCCAATTCCCCCTTCGGTTCCTCTTCCCCACCCCCCCTGCCGACCACCTGCACCAGCCCGTTCCATTCCGCGGTGGCTGCAACCTCTCCGCCCAAGGCGGCCGTGATTACGCCGCGGCCTTCTTTTCTCGCGCTATCAAGATCTTCGTACACAGCGAATCGCAGCCGCGGCGGAAACTGCGGCGAGCCTCTTACGCCGAGATTCCCCATTACAGCACACTCGCGAAATTGAAGCAGCGGAAAGAAGCCGAAATGAATTAGCGTAATGAATTAGAAGATGCGAAAAAACTACGAAAATGTACTTAATAGATGAAAAGGAATATATTTTCCCGTAGTCAGGAGAAAACTTGAAGGCACTGCATATTGCGATGAACCGTGTAACTTTGTGTAAGTCTTGTAGAGTTCAGTGGGAAATATAGTAACTCAAATTGTCGTTTTCCATGTTGTCGCGGCAGGAAATATATTCCTTCACGAAGGATATGATAAGGGATAAGAAACCAAAACTGTAGCTGATATACCATTGAAAATATATTTTATTACACTGGAGCGAACTGTTTTTAAAGTAAAATAAATAAAAGAATTAAATAAATAAACCGGCGCAGCGAATGTATTTCCTGTGGTGACCCAATGGCGCCAGAATTATAAAACATTGAAATATTGCTATTTATGTTCCAATTAACTTATTAATATGAATATTTCTTTTTATGCATTTCTATAAATATTCTCTCATCCAGAATTTGATCCTTTCAATCTGGTTTCGAACTAAATTTAATTTTGTAATTATTCTTAAATTTCACATATAGTTTTACGAAATTAGATAGGAGCTAGAGTGTGTCCAGGGAGTACCAGAAAAAATGTTTTAATAGACATCTCCCAAATACTTTTAGAAAATAATACGAAATTCAAAGTATTTTTTTAAGAAAAAGGTACCACCAGAGAGAGGTGATTAAGGAAGAGAAACAGGAAAGTAATTAAAGAGATTTAGTCTTGAGATAACAATTAGCAAATTCTCAGCATCAGAATCGTGAGAAAGCAGCAAGGATGATGGTGCAACCATGTTATTTTACTCTTTTCTTGGAGTCACACAATTCTGAACTGAACAGGAACTCTGGAGATACAGGTAGTGATAAATAATTACAAATAGGTAGGCATTTGTTTTACACACATCCGTTTTTATCAAACAATGATATCTTGATAAAATGTAAGACAGTGGAATAATATAATAAACATTAAGTAAATGATTAATCATACGTTATAATTTTATGTTTTTTAAAATCTTATCGTCAACGTGTATTCGAAATGTTTGCCCAAAAAGTGACTCCTGCTATGCTAGACAATATTTTAAGATAAACTCTCACCTTCGCAGCAGTGGTTTATTTTAATTAGAGTAGGGAATGATTGTAAAGATCACAAATGTAATTGTTAAATTCCACAAATGGAAAGAGGTGAGTTGCTTACTGAACGGATGCAGAGACTGCAACAGTTTTCTTCATCCATTTATGATAATAAACTCTATATAAGTTGCAGAAGTGAGAACAATAGGTTCATACAAGATTCACCTTTGTATTCTACGCCTACAATAAGGAATGCAGTTCCTTAACGAAAGAATTGCAATGATAAATAATTTAAGGAAATATTCTAACATTGTAAACGGGATGATTTCCAGTAATGAAGTTTTTTCTTCGTACTAAAAGTGTATATTTTCTGATAGAAGTATGTTGTAACGAGTCGAGATGTCAGAGACTTCGGACATCAAGAATATGTTCGTGTGCTCGGTCTGCCTGGACTGAAACTACAGGTTGCAAGGCCGGACTCCATAGTGACAGACAAGACACGACGAGGGAGAAAATCAACAAGCAGATCGAAAGTAAATGCCTGACTGAATGGAGAATGATTCTAGGTTTGGTAGATGACTGAAAAAACATTGTACCGTGTAAGGCGTGGTATATGTTCAAATACTGAGAGGAACTGAATGTTTAAGTTACCAACAGAGGATATATGTGTTGGAGAAATTTAAAGATTCGATGATTTATAGATGTGAGCAGGAGGGTGTATATTCGGAGACGTGAACGAACTGTAATTATTTTCAGAGAACTGATAGGATTAGTTTTTTTCTAGTTATTAATTGTGCAAAGTTTCTTTCTTCACTTTTTCATTTTTATTATTGTTTAATTGTAAACAAATGTATAGTTCTCACTTGAATTTTTTTTAAATTAATCAAACGGTAAGTTACCTTTATTCAAGTCAACAATATATACTGTTAGAATCATCGGCCCTAAAACAAATAAATGAATATTTCTCATTTTTCTTAGTAGTAAATTTGAACCAAAGGAAAAAAATTATAATCCTTTCAATACATTCGTTAGTTAAAATGTCACAACCTCGCAAATAATATGTCAAACACGCAGATAAGACAGATATTAAAATACTTTGTTATACCCGAAGTAATTACTGTACTTTCCTCGCTGGGGGACTGATGAGCTATGTTTCCGCTAGGCGACGTAACAAAAGAAATTTGTCTTCAAGTAGTGGATGCCACCATTTCTCAAGCGGTTCACTTCGTGTACTTTGCACTTAGTTTCCTTTCATCGCCGTGGTCTCTCCAATGGAAATACAAAATGCGGTTGGCGAGATAGCGTCAACATGCCCGGAAGATGTACATCTGCATTCGCCAAACCAGCGTCCGGAGTGGCATCTGGTGTGCATTCCATCTTCGCCGGTTGGACGCTCCTACACAGCGCTTCTGCTGTCTTCCGTGATGCAAATCTTGCATTTTAACCTCACTCTACATCTGTTTGTTAATCGTTAAAAGATACTCATTATTCCGTGCTGTCGACAGTCAAATATACGGCATATAATTCGTTTGCCAACACGTGAGAAAGAAAGTAGACTTCTCATATTATTTTATACTTATTATTGACTTTTTTTATTTTCTATTATTTTCTATTTTTGTTGCTTTCAACCTTTTTGTTCTTTTTTCTTCTCGTATTTATGCTTTTTCTTTCGTTTTTTCTCTCTTTCTCTTTCGGCTTCTGTCTTCCTCCTCTCAGTTTCTTTCTGCCTTCCGCTTCTCTTTCCATCACTTTTTGTTCTTCTTTTCCAAGCACAAAAAGTGTACAATTATGCAATATTTTCCAGAAGTGGAGAGTACAAGGTAAGTTACCCTACACGTTTCTTTACGTAAAATAGCCCATTCTGTTCAACTAAAGAAATCATTTTATATTCCGTTCACGTATGGGTTGAGACAGGTTGTCTTTCAGGTCCTTTCCTCAACACGTTCCCGCTGGAACCATCACATTAACCAACTACGTGACGAAAATGTTTTACACTCTGATAATCCTCTTTACATGATCATCAGAACCAATTCCAAATATGGAGGTGCAAGAAGTATCTTGTCCCTTACGTATGTCACAGTTTCTAATAGAGTTGGTCTCTTGTTATGAAAATGAGGCAAAACATTATTGTAGGTAAAGTATATTACCGGCAATTATTCTGATTTGTATACGTTATGCCTTAGTCGTCTGCCTTATTTAGCTGATTTCTCGTCAATGTCACATTACCTCAAATTGAATTAGAATAAATTCATTAAAAAATCATTACACTCTAATTTTTTTATTGATTTATTTAATAATGTAAGTAAGATGAAGAATTAAAATGTAAATTAAATATATCTAATTAAAGGCACATAAATGACAAATTCGATAAACGTTTTCCATTAAGATCATCACGTAAATCATTAAGAGATCTCCTAACATCATAAAAATCAGAGAAAAGTAGCTTTCACACAAAATAATTGTTTTTTTTAATTGGCCAGCTTTACTCTTCTTGATTGACTCTGTATCCTTAAGAGTATAAAGAAGTAAGAGTACCCCTTAAAAGTATTAAGAAATGAATATGAATGCACTTTGAATCACGAATTACCATTATTACAAATTTGGTAATCATTCTTTACAAATACGTGTATATTTCACAAATATGAAAAAATTATTTCTCCCTTTTTTAATTGTGAGCCATACTTTAAAAGCTTAATTAGAAATGACACTAAAAATAGTTCTATACCCCAATGAACAACAAATGAAATGTCGTGAGGTCACATCATGTATTTATTCTTTTACCGCTTATTTCAGGAAATAGAACTTTTCTTTCTATTTCTGAAATTATTTTATTATACAAAAAGATATAAACCATGCTAGTGAAAACTACACTACACAATTTATTTTTCGACATTGACTGAAATATTTATATAATCGATTCTTCCTGCCGGGGAATGCCACAACCCGCGGTTTTGCTCATTTCAACACAGCTCGTGAATTTTTCTCCTAACAACCTACTGAAAGTCAAATGAAACACTAGTACCAATTAAGAAGAGAATATAAGAGGATTTTATCATGTCTATTATGCTCTGTATACCATATTATTATTAGAAGCAAATTTCCACCATCCGAAGTAGGTTAATAATTAAATAATACCTCCCACGGTCAACATCAGCCGAAGGAGCACTATAGAGATAATAAAAGATGATAGAGATTGAATACTAAAGAGCAGAGGATTCAATTGAGACCAATTTTGCCCTCCAGTTTAACATCGTATAACAATAGTGAAAGGGTCAATTTGTCCAAACTTTCAGGGATAAACCTTTCCTTCTTCATCTTCTCTTTTTGTCCTCTCTCATCACTTTGATGGAAGTACAGCGTAATTATCCAAAAAGGTATCATATAATCGATTTGTGGTGTTTGTTCCTGTTATTATTGATTTGTCCCTTGTTTAAACATCTCTCTGCGTATGTAGACATTCACGATAATCCATCCTATCGATTTCTCCTCTCGAATGGTATTGACATATCACCTCCGGCACCCTCTGGCCTACGACTTCCTTACTGCCCGCTTGTCCTCTCCTTCTCGCCGACTCGTCCGCCCCCACAGCGCGCGGTGCTGCCCCCTCCCTCTTTAGGACTTAATTACCGACGCCTCGGGGTCCGGTAAAAACTGCCCCGCCCCCTCCCCCGCCCCTCCCGACGCCCCGCGAGCCGCTGGGCGGCGGCGGCAGCGGAGCGCGTTGTGCATCTGCCGAGAGGCCCCAACTTCAAACGGAAGCGCATCAGGAGGAGGAGAATGGGAGAAAAGAGAGCGTAAAAACACATGTGAGGAGATGGTTAATAAGAAGAGAAAGGAGGAAAATGAGGGGAAGGAAAGGGAAGAGGAGACGACGGAAAAAGAACGACGGCAAGGGCACAGCCGAAACGAGACTGCCGGGGGGCGAGGGGAGGAGAGAGAGGGGGGGCAGGGGTAGGGATGGACGGGATCGAGGGCGGGGCGGGGACAGAGGTCGAGGCGGAGGTGTAGAGAGGGCGGGGGGGGGGGGGGCGGTGGAGTGGGATTGGAGGTGGGGGGGGGGGGGGCAAGGGGGGTGGTGACAATCGTAGGTCGCAGGGGCCTGGTTGGCGACGGTCACAGTGGCAGCAGGGGAGGCCGTGACGGGCAGGTGGGCGTGCGGGGGCGCAGTTGCCACGTGATCCCTCCCAGCTCCATTCGTTCCTCCCCTCCTCGTTCCTCCCCTCCCCCTCCCCGCTGCCCCTTCACACTTCCCACAGCCCGCGGCTACGCGCTCGTATTAATTAGTGGCTCTCGGCGCCTGGAACGGGACGTTTCCGAGGAACTAGCGGCTGATGAGCGTACAGTCCGGCAAACACACCAGCAGGCAGGCGATATTATTTTACGAGCTACGTGTGTAATTTGAGTGTTCTTGGTGATGACATGAGCACTAAGGCAAAACATAATCATACTAAAAATAAAATATGTCCTTGAAATTTCTTACTACTTACAATACACTACATACTTTATGAAGATTTTACATTAAACATTTTCTAATTGTTCGTATCACCAATAATTAGATTAAGTTCTTCCGTTTTGCAAATGTTCAATAATACAAACATATGCATATGTACGAACATATTAAAGATACTTCATAGGAAAATTAATTAAATTTTAAAAATTCAGACGAATACTGTTATCAACATTTCGACATGTTTTTGTAAATGTGAGACTTTATTTTGTTCTTTAAATGTGCTGGTTTTCTGACCTTAATAAACAGCAACTAAAATATTTTTATTAACATGTTATGTACCAATACAATTTAATAAACAAGATAACAGACGTTAATACATTCCTTAAAATTTATTTTGTGTTAATAAATAGATACGTTTTTATACACATTCAATTTTTATTGTTATTTAGGTGCTCTGAATTACCACACTATCCAAATCCAGAAAACCTCTCCCGGCACGTATATTTTAATGTTTTAATTACACCCAGTCACACGTCTCTAGAGTATCGTCTTTCACTTGCCAGGCTCTACCCACCGGCCGCCAGCAGGCAACAGCGGTCAACACACCGCCTGCCATCCCGGCCGGCGCGGTAGGCCCGTCGGCCGGCCGTCGTTTTTTGAGGGGAGGCGCAGAATGTAAAAATGTATTTTTCTTAATTGGAACTTCCAGTCGCAGGGACGCCTTCCTTCTCACGGCTTTTAGGCGCGTTTTGTTCCTTCGGCTCATTTATTAGGCCACGCTGCCTCCCGTCTGTCCGCGCGCTACGTGTGTTCTGGCGATAGCGTGCACGGGGCGTGGTGCACGCGTGTCTAGATAGCCCCGAATGGGCGTGTATGCACGTGTAACCGCGCGGTTGTCTTGTTGGAACGGCATACGTCTACGGCTGTTGCTGAGTAGACGAACGTTTGGAAAAGTTGAAGATGCAAACCCATGATACTTCTGCCAGGTAATTTCGTGGAAAACATTTCTTCGAAATTATAATCTTAATTTTTATAACGTTCTTCTGTCCGTGTAACCCAAGGGTGGCCAACCTCTTGCATACCTTGGGTCGAATTTTTCACCACGTGAGATCAGACGCGTGTTTCAAATGTAGCGTATTTTCCATCTTATGCTCATGGTTTGGATATGATAACTACATGGATAGGATTTACTTCGCTTATGGACGAAAAATCGATTAATTAATGGTACAATTAAATTAATTAATGTACGCGAGTTCTGTAGAAATAAGTTTCCTGGACCACCAATCTGCAATACGAGTAGTGAGAGATATCCTTATGGACGAGCGGTCAATCGCTATCGAGGACATAGCAAATAATGCTGCACCTTCCGGAGAATCTGTGTTCACGAAATATAATTTTAAACATTAGTTGTTGGCTGTTATGAGGGATTTGGGGTCACTCTGGAATTGAATATATGAGTGTAGATGGCTAATGGTACTACTTTAAAAAAAAGTAGGTGCAATGTTGCAATGCATCTCTTGCAATCATCCAATGCGCCAAAGTTTACGCCTGGGCCTTACTGTGGCCACAATGTAATCTGATTGAACAGGACAGGACATAGTAAAAAGACCTAATTATTAGGTAATTATACCTTAAAATTAAACCATTTTAACATTAAAAATACTCTAGCCAGTACAGCTCAAATGCAAGAATTCAGATGAAAATCCCCGCTGGTCCGCTGCAGTTGCCCTCTGTCCACTCGCCTTCACTAGACTAGGTCAATCGCGCCAGGACTCCTCACCCCTAGTGCTAACCCAACAAGCAATGCGCCACACCCCTGACCCGCAGGTAAGCGCTGGACCGCAAAATGAGCCACCCAAATAACTCTACTCTATGAACTATGTAATGTGTGAGCTTCTAAGAGCTTCGTTTTAGCTTCTCAGCAAGTTAAAAATACAGCAAACACATTCTGAAATATTTATTTAATCAAAAAAGTCTACTGAATCACTATAAAGTTTAAACTTAAAATCATTCTGCTGAATTTGGAGTGTATTAATATTTTTCTTGAAAACACAAAAATTGCCACGTTTGACAATGATTACTAATGGGAGTTGAGGACGTGGTCCGGACGCAAGTGACGAAATTTCCCGGTTCAGTATCACACAATGGCCACGTAATGTTCTAGCAACGTCGTTATCGTCAACAGTTTGTGATGGGGATGTCTCAAAATCAGATATTTGTTCACTTCCACCTACGCAAAGTCTGTATTATTAAATCAGCAATACAAAATAAAAAGTACAATAAAGAAGCCTTTATTCCTAATTAACACTTATTCTATTAAACAGGCTGAAGGTGAGAAAGATAATTTAAAAGAAAAGTGTAACTAAGTTCTAAGGAACCTTCGCTCGCCAGGAAATTTCAATTAGAAAATTCAAAATAAGAAAGAGAGAAAATTCTGGATTGTTTTTTGTTTGTCTGGAGACTAATAGGTAAGGTCTAATCTTAATACTGATGCAGAAAAACACAAACAGTAATACAAATTTCAAAAGAAACAAGAATTAAAAGGGTATACTAAGAAAAAACGAAAAGAACTCAAATCACAAATTTCTAGACCGTTAGTATTTGCATTTACCTAACAAAGAGCATATTTTCTAAATTTTGGAGTAGAAAGCAAGCAAACATAACGCACTTAGCTACACAGATCATATACAAAACATAAAAATATTCGAACAACTTACAAGAAATCCAAGATGATGCTACTGCCTTTCCAGTAGCAGTACATCCATGTTTCTAACTGCGAGTCTACTCAACCGACGAGCGAGGCAGTTAAGTTGTTAGCACTTTCACTCTCTTCAGTTAAGCTCGTTTGTGCTTTTATTTACATTTTCATGGCCCCTGAATCACTACGACGGTGAAGCTCTTATATGTAAAGACGTTAAATATTCACTGAAGAGGTCTGTTCATGGTCTTACTAACGGCTCATAATGAATTGGCTATCAAGCAAATCGATAAAAGATGTGTATCAAGCAAAACGATTTTATTTTATTTTTAAGGAGCATTAGGTAATACGTTATATATTTCACTTTAAAAGTAAGCGCTGTAGTAACGCAGCTCTTGCAAAAGCAATGTGAGAGGTAATCATCCCTCCAACAGGTTTTCTTCCCACAGCATTAAATTTTACATAAACGATGATGACGAATTGGTGAATATAATGCCATTATCTTTTAAGTGCAATGTCTTCTACCACCTTTCATTAAAAGACCTATATTTCATTACTTTGTCTTAGACTTTAATGGCAATCGAGTTTTATTACCATTTATCTTCCTGGATATCAATCGCATCAAACATACCAATCATTCGAAACCACATTAAGACAAGTTGAAGTACAGAGGATTTGTAAAATGCAGGTCAATAATATATTTCATTTCATTATCAAAATTAAAATTTTAGTAAAGCATGTAATATAAAACGATATTTTTGGATAATGTGACACCACCGTTTTTTTCTAAATCAAGAAATTCTGGATGACAATAATACACAATATCAGAGAAAAAGATGAAACAATTCCCAAAATTCACGTTACAAGCTTCTATTTACTCTTCGCTTTTCGAGTATCTTACATTCCAACAAAAATTGCGCGAATGTTTTCTACCAGGTCAGTAGGCACGTCCTCTGAACTGTACATTTACATTAGTACATCTGTAAGCGCAGCTTCGTCGCATGCTCGCCGGCCGACGGTTGTTTCGGAACGTGCCGAAACAAAACAAAAAAAATCTCATTTAGTTGTGAACGCAGAGTACACACGGCGTGCTCTCACGCGCAGCGCAAATTTCCCTCGCGTGCTGCGCGCATTACGCGGATTCGGACGCGCCGCGCCGGGGCCCTGGCCGCGACCGCAAATTTCGGCCACCGCCATCCCCTCTCCCGCGCCCTAAACTCGCTGCGGAAAAAAAGAACACCGCAAACTGCCGCCACCGCCACTGCCGGTCGCCACCACCGCCACCACCAATGCTGCCTGGTTATCGCACAATGGGGCAGATCTCTATTTACCCCCTCTCCCGCGCCCTAAACTCGCTGCGGAAATGCTCTTCCGTCTGACCACGCAAATTCCGTTACACTCCTTTCACCAATCATGGGAGAAAGAAGGTATTACTTGGGCGACGAAACAGGTGATTTGAATTTAGCTCAGAGGCATCATTTAGGTTGAGGATATTTTA
Source organism: Teleogryllus oceanicus (assembly GCA_964035755.1). Taxonomy (NCBI): domain Eukaryota; kingdom Metazoa; phylum Arthropoda; class Insecta; order Orthoptera; family Gryllidae; genus Teleogryllus; species Teleogryllus oceanicus. The sequence goes on along the minus strand of CAXIVR010000005.1, from coordinate 103,754,526 downwards.
CATGCAGTAAATGTACTAACATGCACTAACATGACAGCAGACTTTACTTCCCATCCGAAGGAAGGCGTACGAAGGATTTTTCGCCCTTAAAAAACCCACGGCTTGGATCGGGTTTGAACCCGCAAACTTGAGTATTGCAGTCCGATACGCTAACCGCTACACCATCGCCGCCGCAAACAAATGTGGCGTCAATATATTGTGGCGTCATGGAGAAAACACACAGACATTTACAAGTATGTACCAGTTTATTTACATGTATGTACAATAACCAACTTCTGCTTCGAAACTACACACTTGCGAGTATTTCCTGTGGATACCCCACATAGCTAGGGAGGCCCCACCTCCTCTGACGCTACTCCCGCGCCACTACCGTGACCTCGTCACCCGTGCAATGGGCACGACACGCTCCAGCCTGGGCGTAAAGTTTTGCGCATCGCGCGAGGTTTCCAGAATTAAAACCCCCGTCTGAGCTCGTCGGCTCGATTTTATACCAGAGTGCAGCCGTCACGTGACCGTCCCAGGTGTAGGAGGGAGGCTCGCGTCTACCACGTGACCTTCCCGGTCAAGCTGGCGTCCCCTCTGTATAAATATATCCCGGCGCCTGGGCGCCCAGCTATTCATGCCCGCAGATATGCGATACTTCCGCTCCTCCTCCTATCCACGGCCGCCAACGTGACGCTACAATATGTATTTGGCGTTACTGGGTCGGTAGTCCGACATCACCGGCCAGCTACCGGTGTCACCCATGCCTGGGCTTGTTAGATAGTTGCACATTTAATAAAAATATTAATACGTGAATAGAAAAATGTGTATCCCTTTTTATACACATTGCGCGCACGGAGGTGTGTGATATTTGATGTAGTAAAAACGTATATGAAGAATGAGTGCAGAGAGCAAAACGTTCGATAAAATGAGTGTCACAAATACATTAAGTTAAATACACATCGAGCAGATGCAACCCCCAATATGTTGTAGCACACTACTGTCAATGTCACCAACTCAAATGTGACGCGTTTCACAGGCTTAAAACCAGATTTTCGTGCTCCGTAGGGACACAGGTTTTGTTTTTCTGTCCCCTAATCAACAAAATTTTATTTTTTAGGTGTTTTATTCCTAACTTAGCGCTTAAGAGAAAGATACTCTGAATTACATGTGTATTCATGAAAAGAATATTGTTCTCAGTGTATTTGACTTCTAGAGAACGTTGCTCTGTTGGCACTTAAACTCACGAGACCAATTTATGTTGCGTTTCTAGCCCATGCGGGGAAGGGATAATTCAAATAATCCCTCTGTTGTGCGTAACTGATGTTACTTCAAAATATGCTAAAAAAATTTAAAAACTCAAAGCTGATCTTGCTCAAAATACGTCATTTACAACTTCTAATTATCATTTAAAATTCAATATGTTTAAAAATTATAGTATTATAATGTGCACAACTGCGAATTTTTGGCAGAGGATCAACTAGTTAAAATAAATCTATAAATACTACAGGGATACTACTATTATAAATAAAACAAAAGGTCCACCTAAAAAGTTTTTAAAATGGGTCAAATTCAAATGGCTTCAAATGGTTATGTCGAAATATTCGATAAGGTTCTACTCTTTCCATTCACCATTCAGATGTGAAATATTGACATTTCAGTTCATGACTCTAAGTAAAATATACTCTTCAATAGCTCACGAAAATTTGAAGGATAGAAAAGGTGGAAGTGAAAAAAGATGAAAAGTGTGATGTTTTCGCTGATTTCGCCTGACTGTACACTTACCGCCTCCGTTCACCGTCGTCGCCGCCTCCGCCGCCGCCGCCTAACGCTTTTGTCTTTGGTTCACTACGGAACACCAACTCGGTACTTACGTTTCGTTTCGCTCGGATTAAAAGTTGACGTCTCGTCAAATAAACTGTGGTCGTGCTCCTTCATTTCAAGCCCGTCAGGAGAAAAGAATATCTTTAGCAATTTACGTTTCAAGCGAGGCACAAAGTGAAAAGAAAATTTATTTCCCAACGCGAATAAAATTATTCTACATTTTCACTGACTATTTAGATTGCGTTTTTAAATGACCTTCTTGCTTACAATTGTGGGTATTTTCAACAAAATAAATGATACATTTCATCTTTACAAGTGCATCGTAACCTAAATACTCGTTACGCCTGTCATCTTAAACGACTGAGAGGTCTACTCCAAGACAAATCTTTAACGTGACTGAGGATTTTAAACCCGTCATAAAGACTCGAGCAAACAACTTGAAAATATTTATTAGTTTCACAGCATGAAATTTTGCAAGCATTCTTCAGTCAAAATAATTGTTTGCTTAACATTATGTGAGAAAACATACGAAAATGGTAGTATTGATATCATCAATAATGCATTAAAATGGAAGAGTACAAGGATAATAATGATAACAAGAATAATAATAAACAATAATAGAAATTAAAAATGAATTTTTATTTTAAATTTTTGAAAATTACTATTCTATTAGCAACAATGTGAACAATACACACGAAGTTTGCGACACATTAAATATAACAGTAAAGAAAATAAATAATTAAAATTTTAAATAAAAAAAGGTGATGAGTCGCCCTACACAAGTTGTAAAAAAAAAAAAAAAATTACACAAAATGCTTAAACGATGAGACGACACAATAAGTCTTCGGAAGTGTATGAAAGAAGATTAATGAAAAAATTATGGCAGAGGGGTGTTCAGTTCATAGTTTCAGTTAGCACTTGGCCGCCAACGGCTTGTTAGGGATGCTCACCGAAATCATTGACTCATTATTAAACGACACAATGTATATATATCTCTCCTGTTGTGTTTGCGCTATTCATTTCGGTCCTTCACACTCATCAATGAAGTCTGGAGACGGTCATTGTTGGTCATTTTCACTTAATCTTTCTATCTTAGTATGCCCATTTCACCTGTCATTAATTTTACCTTGTACATTGTTCTCAATATTTTATCTCTGTTCACAAAAACCAAAGAACTGTAAACGGGAGAAGATAAACGCTTGAAAATTTCATTTGTCTAATCATCATTAAACATTATTTCTCTTGACAACTTCCCTTGTTAATCCCTACAATTGACTGAAGCAGAGCAAAGAGGAGCAAAAAGGTTTTGAACATATTTCTAATGTAGTAAAACACTTTCTTATTACACATTATTTCATTAAATATATAATTAATATAAATCCTCCCGAGTGTTTGATCATACAGAACACGAAAACGGTTCCAGGCTGGTACGAATACTTCCTAAAACGCCAGTTCGAGTTATGTTCTTTAGGCTGTAAACTCTGCTCTTTCTGGACCTTCTATTATATTTTTTGGAGGTGTATAACCGCACCCCGTAACACAAATGATCAGAAACGTGCAGAATATGAAACTGGTCGTTCCAAGCTGCGTAGCAGCATGAAGCTGTTTTCACTTTTAAAACAAAGATTTACAAGTGCAAATGTTAAAACAATATTAGTGCCCTTTTCCAATTAAAAAATACTTTGCATCTGAACATACAGGCGTCACTGCACTTTCTTACACGACGCCCGAAAAAAAAATCACGTACGCGACCTTCTATCGGCACGGTCAACGCGAGGCGCGATCGTCACGCGTGACGTCACGTCGACACCCACGCGCCTCGCGGGCGATCGGGAAACGAAGCGCGATAGCCATCGGGCCCATTAATTGTCGTCCCCGCCGCAGCCGCCGCCGCCGCGTCCAGCGATGCGGACCCCGATCCGCGATTGTGTAATGACGGAATAAAACGCGAAGACAAATTCGCTTCCAGATTAGCTCGTGTCCGGAGGAAATTAAGCCGGCTAATCGCCGTGGACGATCGCGAGCGCGGTGGCCGGTTAGGCGGAGGGGCGATGGAGGAGGAGACGGTAATAGTTAACATGACGATTGTGATTGTGAATTGAAGGAAGTGGAGAGGCGTCTTGAGCCAGTACTGATAGGTGTTGTCAATTTACTTCTAAAATTATTTTTATTATTTGCGTATTTATTTATTGACGTCGATTACTGCAACAGTAATGTGACATAAGTCACTCCCTATTTTTGGATAGTTGTAATTACTTTATTTATGAACCAAATTTGGAAAACTGGTTTTATTGGAAACAGTGATCCTTGAGGTTTCGTTTGACACCTTTTTAAAGTCTGCATATTAGCTCCAGCATTTTCAATGCATTTTTTAAACGAACTGATTGATGTTGCTGTCCACAGCAAAATGCGTGGAACAATGGTTATCACACAGGGTACTGTTGGTGCAAATTCATCCATGTTCTTTGACTTTCTCTTGTAAACACTCCTCAGCCCCCCTACTCCCATAGCATTGATTGATTGATTGATTGATTTGTTCGTGTTTCCAGGCACGTCAACTGCTTTGGTCATTAGTCCCGTAAGTGTAGTGGATGTTTTTTTCTCGGGAGATGGCGGTGATCTTTCCCCGCAGAATGGCGAGATCCGGCGCCGATCTGCCGTCGGCCTATGGGGCTTTCCCCCTAACCAGGACTCTCCCACCGGCGTACCCCCATATTATTTGATGAAAAATCGCAAGGCGTTAAATAAGGGCTGAGAACAGGCTATTCATATGCATCATGTCTGCCAATCCAATGACCTGAGAAATTATCATGCAGTCATTCGCGGATATCATTTGAAAAATGTGTAGGTGCTCCGTCCTGCACGAAGTGAACTTGTGGGTTGTTCCACTGAGAAATTACAAACCATATAGTGATTTGTTAGGGCTCCACAAGAACTTATCACGAACTCCGCTATCATTCTCTTCTTTCCTCGAAGTTCGTGATCTTCCTGATATAATTGAATCGGCTATACTCCTTATTGTTAGGAATTTGGAATGGCAGTTTTTAACTGTTTTTGCATCCAGTGATGCATGGATCACTCGTTCACCCCTCCACCACCTTTTGTATTTGCACCACAGATCCCCAGACCTCGTAACGAGCTGCTATTCTGACCTGCTCTTCGACACTCAACACAGGCGGCATTTTGCAACTGAAATACCAGAATAAACATGTTAAACAAAACCACAAGGACTACTCATTCTCTCAGATTTATTTATAAAAACGTTGGCTCATAAATGAAAAAATTGTAGCTTTTAATGTAGAAATTTCTTTTTCGTAAGAGAATTAACTTTATCTCTCACTCTTCTTCCCGAAATTTTATTACCTTTCCCAGTTGAAAGTTTAGATCTATTCTTAACTAAATTATCGGGAAATATTACTTACAAAACAATATACTTACAGAAATATTAGAATATGATCAATTTATGAGAAGTTGTCAAGTTTTGATGAGGTATAGGTTACGATCAAAATATTGAAGCAATTTTCCTTCAAATAATAATTTGTTTTAAGGAAAAGACTATTTGAACCAATTTATTGATATTTCTCGATTACAGTTTTTAGATTAATCGAGGCACTGAAATAGCGATAAATGCCGTCATCTCTCGCCGTAAACGACCATCATTGCCATTCCATCGCGCGTCTACAACTACAGCTGCAGCAGCCGAGCCAATACCCAGGCAATGGCGACCGCTCTGCATTTTAATTGCGTTCAATCGCCGCTGCAGCAGCGCGGGGCCAGATTCCCACCTTGCCACCTCTCAATCGGCCCGCGACCGCCGCGCCGCCGCGCCGCCCGGCCGCCTGGCTAGTTGCGCGGGGAAGCCATTTCCTGTCGCTGGGCAACGTTCGCTCTGGCGCGCGTGCTCACCGCAACGTCAGGAGCACTGAATAAAGGCGTGAGACTTCGTTGAAAAGAAAACTGAGATGCGGAAATGGGAAGCAAACGAATGTTCGACGCTCATCTTCTAAACAACCGAAATACAGGAAATTATTAATGGAATGGTCCTAAAAACTAACTTTCTTTCGAAACAAATGCTGCTCTGATCGGTGGTTTTCCATGGTTTCTCCGATCAACACCAGGAGAATGCCGGAGCAGTACCCTACCAAATGGGCTACGGACCGCACGCGATCTTTCCTTCCTCTTCCTTGTCCTCTTCTCTCCCCTTGCACACACACTTACACTAACATGCACTACACTACCACATATTCCGGGAGATCGGTCGGGAACTTAGAGCTTGTCCGGCTGGGGCGTGCCCCGTTGGTGGGCGAGTCCTGGTTAGGATGAAACCCCGCTAGCCGACGGTAGGTCGGCGCCGGATCTCGCCATCCAGCGGGAGATCACCGCCATCTCCCGAGAAAAAAGCATGCACTACACTAATGGGACTAATGACCAAAGCAGTTGACGCGCCCGGAAACACGAAAAAAATCAAATCAAATCGAAAATAATATTTAAAAATCAGGAAACAGAATAATAGTAACACACAGTAATAAACAGTAAAAATAGGAATAAATCGTTTCACTTCTAATGAATAATAACTTACAGAAAGCAAAAATTGTAATGCAACTAATGTAGACTAAGTTTGTAATGAAATAAAGGAACCTACAAATAATATGGGTTGAACATCGAAACACATTTAGCAAGAATAAATAAAATATAGAAACACAGAAAATATAATTATTTTTTCTTTGGAGCAAGAGCCTCAATTTAAGCTACTGTCAAAAAATTGAATGCATTTATAATTGCGTTCAATGCAAAAAAAGGAATGGACACATAAAATGCAGAATAACATTTTAGAATGTTTTTCAATAATCTACAGTGCAGCAACACATTTCACATTTAAGAAGATTTCACGGACAACATTTGTGCACTTGACGCGCAGTTCAATCTGGCGCACAATAGAGTCAAGTTCATGACGAAATTTAGACCCATTTCAAGAGCTAACCTTTATTTTTTCTTGTTGATAATAAGTTTTGGGTTACTAAAAAATAGTGAACTCATATTTTATGTTGCATTAAAATTTGTGAATAATCAGTGAAGATAAAATTTGATTTCGTGAGAAATACATTATAAGAAAAACATAAGAAACTTATAAGACACAGACTAAAAAGTAAATTTGCTAATTTTTAATTTCTGAACACAATTTTTTTTTTTTAAAAAAATCGCATGAGATGAGATATGTATGTTTCTAGAATTGTCTTAGGGTAAGTTGAGAATACATTTATTTTGTATGTTTCAAAAATCTTTCACTGTTAGCAAATTTGTTTGAACTTATCAATTGCGAGACTTCGAAAGAAATAAAAAAATGCATATAAGTGGTAGGCGCATGCACGTCTGCATGTGTGTAGGCATGTATGTATTCCTGCGTACGTGTGTGTGGAGGGGGCGGTATTTGTGGCGCCGCCGACGTGAAAGTGTCGGAACGGAAGTCGTTCAAGCCTTAAGTCGCTCAATAATGACAGCAGGAAATCACGATCGAGTAGCCGATCCAGATGCTTATCATTCATCAATTCCCTCCGAATATGCATTAGATGCAGTAAATAACAATTTTAAACAATTTTTATCAAGTCAAAGACAACATGGTTTGAAACACTTTCTCTTCTATTATACATGTAAAAGGGGGTCTTAAATTATTGTTCAGCAAAAGTCGGCAGCTTGTCTCAGTCTTAGTAGCGACATCACTGTGCTATTAGTGCAGTTAATCAGGGGAATTCCTGTTATCCAGGGCACGTAATACGCTAGACGAGCAAGACGTTAGTTGGCCAATTTTAATGTATGACTATCCACCAAAGGAAGTGTTAACAGGTGTCTATCTGCTAAATCACGAAAAATATCCTATTTTTGCTACTAATATGAAAAAATAACTCATGAAATTGGGAAAATATAACACAACTTATAAATGTTAAAAAGTCTGCTCGAAAAAAGGTGTTATCAATGTTTAGATACAATTTCTGTTATATAAATGTTAGATTAACTGTTTGTGAGTAATGAACGCATGAACTCTTCTATTAAGCACATATATTTTCATAATTCTGTTACAACACATTATAAGTTTGTTTGCCAAAACACTGACTCCATCAACAGAATACTAAAGGCGACGCAAAGCTATCTGTGATTATAATAGCATGGAAATTGCATATACTAACAATAAAAATGGTGTGCTTGAATTTTGTCGTCAACAATGTGTTCCATAGTAATTCAGGTGTTAAAATAAAATTATCTTGAGAGATACGTAAGACGCACATTATTCTTCAAATTGTATTTGTAAAAATTGCAGTAGAACGATATCGTGTGTGCTCTTACCTGTTTGCATGCTCCTCTACCCCTTCCCATATTCACATTTGCTCGTCGCAGTAATTTTCCAGTAATTAAGTCTTGCATTCATTAATTAAATTTTAATTTACAGTTTATAATTAATGTTTCGTTGCATAAAATTATTTTGCCAACACAAACGTCATTTTAAATTAAACACCCTGCTCGATTTGCTCTACTCGGTACTTAACCAGGAATTATCTTTCATCTAATAATTAGTATATAAAAATAGAATAAATATTGCATATAAATTTAAAATTGCTTTTAATGAATGTACTCAAAATTGCGCATAATGAATTTACTCAAAATCCAAAGTTACTTGACACAAAACATTAAAAATATTCCACGGAAAAAGTATGTAAGTGTTTGCAACTTACTCTTAGTAAATAGCACTGAGAGTTTACACAGATAATCACTACTACTACTGTCACAGATAATCACTACTACTACTGTCACAGAATCGCACATGTTAGGTATATTTTAGAGGATAATATTACCTAAACCACCGATTAACATTGTCCTTATTTTGTGTCTGTCCACGCTCCAGTTTATAATCTTAGTTACCTTCGTCGCTCACGGCCACTTGAGCCGCCGCCGTCTAAACAGTTGGTAATGAATGGCGGGGTGTCACGGGCCGCGGGCGGCGGGCGGGCGGGCGGGCGGGCGGGCGGGCGGGCGGGCGGGCGGGCGGGCGGGCGGGCGGGCGGGCGCAGACAAGAGAGGCAAGCAGGGGCCACACGGAGCACGACCAAGGCCCGACACAAAGGGCTGCGCGGGCGAAGGTGAGGACGCAGTCATTAGAGCGGGCTCGCGCACTGGACAGCGGAGGGAGGCTAAGGAAGGGGTCGCGAGAACGGGGAAGTAAGTGTATTAGTGACAATCGAAGTGGCTGAGTGGTTATGATGGCGTTTTGAAAGCTGTTGTTAATGAAGGCAGTGTCGGTAGAGAGGGCGGTGTCGGTAGTGAGGGCGGTGTCGGTAGTGAGGGCGGTGTCGGTAGTGAGGGCGGTGTCGGTAGTGAGGGCGGTGTCGGTAGTGAGATAGGTGTCGGTAGTGAGATAGGTGTCGGTAGTGAGATAGGTGTCGGTAGTGAGATAGGTGTCGGTAGTGAGATAGGTGTCGGTAGTGAGGGCGGTGTCGGTAGTGAGATAGGTGTCGGTAGTGAGATAGGTGTCGTGAGTGAGGGCGGTGTCGGTAGTGAGGCGGTGTCGGTAGTGAGGGCGGTGTCGGTAGTGAGAGCGGTGTCGGTAGTGAGGCGGTGTCGGTAGTGAGATAGGTGTCGGTAGTGAGATAGGTGTCGGTAGTGAGATAGGTGTCGGTAGTGAGGGCGGTGTCGGTAGTGAGATCGGTGTCGGTAGTGAGGGCGGTGTCGGTAGTGAGGGCGGTGTCGGTAGTGAGGGCGGTGTCGGTAGTGAGGGCGTTGTCAGTAGTGAGGGCGTTGTTGGGGTAGTGAGGCAGTTGTCGGTAATGAGGGCGGTTACGGTAGTAAGGGCGTTGTCGGTAGTGAGGGTGGTGTCGGTAGTGAGGGCGGTGTCGGTAGTGTGGACTGTGACAGTAGTGAGCACGGGCTCAGTAGTTCTAATGAGGGCGAGGCGTCAGTGAAGGTGTGTGTTGGCGATTATAATGATTCTGGCAACGACGGCGGCGATAGTGGCAGTCCTATTATCAGAGGTGGTAGCAGTGACGGTGGTGGAAGCGGTGGTAGCAGAGGGAGTAGAACAGTGGAAGGGGGCGCGGGGCGGGGGGCGGGGGGCGGGCAGGTCGGCTCGATCATTATTAAAATTGGTCCCGGCCCGTTCAGCCGGCAGATGAAGGCGGGCGCAACGCTCCGACTATAATTAGCTTCCGAGGGCGGCTCCGACTATAATTAGCTTCCGAGGGCGATGAAACTCTGCCGCCGCCGCCGCCGTCGCCCCGCGCCGCCCGTCCACCAGCTAATTATGTAATTTTCGTTATGTGATTTAAAGTTATAAGTTGTACATAATCTAAACGATTTTAAAAATCTAATAACGCGCAATCGATGTTTCCCCCCCTTCCCGCCCCGATTTCGAAAGTTAAAATTTAATTGAGATTATTAATTTATTCAATTAATATTTTTATTTTGACGAGACGCCCGGTTGCCTTGAAGGGCCGGTTTCGAAATTGCTCGCCGGTTGTGACGAGGCGTGTATGTGTTTTATCGTAACGATGCTGGGGCTTATTTGGCTCGGCGCGGTGCGGCCGGCCGTTTGAGACGCAGCGCGGACGGCCGCGGATGGCTTGTAAGAGCGCGTCCGATCAGAGATGGTTAGCGACGGACCCGGCATATCGGGTTTTATATCGTTTTTTATTGGTATTCAATTCTAACAATTCGATATATTGATACTGAAAATGTGTTCACGGTTTATTGCAGTATACCGAAAATATTTACAATTTTAAATCAAGTAGAATTGATAAAACAATCATTCCAAATTATTAATTATATAACATAGCATATTTTCTCTTTCATCGGTTATTTATTTCAAAATTAAGACATTGCACACGTGATGGTTTCACTACATTGTCTATTTTGAAATATGCAATTCCATTGTTTACAGTTAATTTAACTTCTTCCTTCTTTACTTTTGTAGCAACTTCAAATGAAAACTGGTATATCAATATAACGGTAAATTTTGTACAGAATACAGCGCATATTGGTTTTGGCCTTCCTATATTTTATAATTTAGTATGGGTTGTATAAGAATTTCCCAAATTTCACGTTCTCCCAAATATCACGCTTCAGTTCCTTCGCACATTATGGAAGATTGAGCTTAGCCTCCCAGAAGTCGCAATGCGCATGCGCGCGTTTGCTAAAACTCTTGATTGATTGATTGATTGATTCCAGGCGCGTCAACTGCTAACATCTGTAAGTGTAGTACATATTCTTTACTCGGGAGGTGACGGTGATCATCCCCCGCTATTGGTGATATCCGGCTCCCACCTACCTGTCTGCTAGCGGGATTTTCTTTGAACCAGCTTCCAAGCTCTAACCTCCGGATTGGTCTCCCGGTGTGTGTGGTAGTGTAGTGTGTGTGTGTGTGTAAAAAGAGGCGAGGTTAGGACAAGGAAGAGGAAGGAAAGATCGCACGTAGTCCATGGCCCGTTTGTTAGGGTGCTCCACCGGTATTCGCCTGCTGTTGATAGGAGGAACCACAGAAAACTACCGATGAGGGCAGCCGGCCGCTAGAATTCTCCATGAAGCGTGTAAATCGGGTTTCAAGACGGAAAGCTTACAAAGCGACTCGAAAGGAAAACATTTCAAAATTATCTTTTTTTGAAAACATGAAAGAGTAACGTGTAAATAAATAAAATATAAGCTGTTATTCGCAATATGTTAAATGTTAATGCATGCAGTAAATCGTTCGTATTTGAATTGTCATCTAAGACTGAACTTTGAATCCTCTGTATCTCATTGTCACTTTTCTTATTTTCACTCAAATTAGAATATAAAAAATTGTATTAAAATGTAATTTTCGAAAATAACTGTTAGGAAGCTTTTGCGACTATTGGAATTTTTACTAGTTAATCGTTCATTCATCCCATAGTTCGTTCGTACAAGTAATTAAGAGCGGACTAGAGACGCTACGAAATGAACGTTTAATTAAGATCTACCAAACATCATGTCCGAGTACTTACGTGTCGATACTTCTCAGTGTTGTTAGAAGGGGTAGAAATTCCATGTAATCCAAATAATGTAGTATCCATATCTTTGATTTTGCTTACCTGAAACACAAAGACAAAATAGACATGAGACCTTCGTACAGTACAATATAACATACTACTTCATACAAGGTATCGTCAATTGCTTAATATTTTTAAGATATCCAATAAACGCATTAGAATAACAACTAACCAAATTCATCAGCTATATGTAAGTAAAGTAAGGGGTCTTGTATAAGAAACAGTATTTCAGTGTTATCTACAAAGGCTCTCATTTGTGCAGCAATTAACAATTAAACCGCAAGCTTCGCCTGATAATTGCGCCAAATGTGACAATACTGCAATATAAATGCAATTAAGAAGCTAGGAAGCAGAAAAAGGAGAAAGTTTCAAGTTAGTATAAGTTTATAACAATTCTTAATGAAATGAATTATTCATCACTTTTGTTTTGCTTTTGTATGTAAGACTAAATTCCAAAAGTATAAACAAGGAATTGTAATAAAATATATTTCCCCCTTTTATACCTAAATGAACGCTGACGATCAATAACAAAAAAAATCAAACTGACATTCCCGAGCAAAAATGAAACTGAACGATGTTGTAAACGATTATTGATGTCATGGTTTTGTCATGATCTAATACACGCCCCTATCAAAGCGAAATAACCCCTACGATATGCAATTGATCAGTCCCAATGCAGATACGTTCTTTGCATAGACGCACATTTATGTCGGCAAATTAGTCAAGTTGAAAATAAGTTGAATATTTGAATCCCCTAATTCATCGAATTCTGAAAAACATGATTCGAAAAGCACAAGATGAAAGCATTCCTTACATTGAATTTAAAGCCACAATTCTATGCAGAAGCACACTCCCTCAGGATACCTACGTGACAGCTTTGTCTGCTTCGTTTCAATCCCCAACAAACACAAGATCCTGCAGCCACAACCCGATGGGTTGGGATGCGTTCTATCAGAAACGAAATCCGCCTGTTCCTGATTTTCTTCAGGAATCATGAAATGGTTGCGCGCATTCTGAAAGTATGTGCACGTTAACCCAGATCCGGAAATAATCCTGCAAAGGGAAGTATGCGACTGTGCCTGAATGCACATTCTGGCGGATACTCCTCATCTGTCCCCGACCGCCAAATTGAGATCACGAAAAGCGACAATCAAAGAAGGCAAAACTGGGTGTTCGTGAACGCCTTTGGGATACGGTTAAATTCGACCTGCGCTAGAAACCTTACATAATGGAAGAGCCATCTTCGATCTTTTAAGACTCTTAAGACACGAGCGTAGTGTTGACGCGCGTCGTAGATTAACACTTTCTTATGCGGAACAGCCAAAGCTCTCGTGTGCCGTTTCGCAAAAGAAAAAGTGTTATTCTACGACGCGCGTTACTTAACGGACGTGAACACAACGCTTGTGTGCAGGTGCCGTAAAGGAGAACGATTGCCTCCTCTTCTGTGTTCTAGATAGCGGTCTCACCAAATTGAGACGCGAATGTCTAGAAGGACTCAGGGGCGTAGTAAGGCTGGTGCAATCGGTATGCCGTACCGGGGCCCCCGAGATCAGGGGTCCCGAAAAAGTTCTCTCGCAACCGGCAATAAAGTGTTCCTGTTGAAAAAATTTCGAAAGTATTCCATGGTAAAACAAAAATCCATCACATGTTACATGTTAACCGAATATTTAATTAAAATTATTCCTAATCAGTAATTCAATTGCATGTGAGAGAACTGTTTCGAAAAAACAACAACAAAGAATATAAAACTGACGAATCAGAGGCTCAGTGAGGAGAGATTTACGGTTCGTCCTTATGTTCACACACTGGTAGTCAGCTGATCGACGCCTACTGCCCATCCAGGGCCCAAACTTGGAAAATGAATTTGCAAAATCTTGAATAAAACTGACAACAACACGTAATAAATACTTGCGTTATTTGGTTTGTTGCGTTGCACGATACAGAGCCATTTCTCTTTCTACAACATGTGGGTTAACAGATTTTTCGAACTATTTTTCAGATTAGGAAGGAAGAGGAAGGAAAGTTCGCACGCGGTCCATAGCCCGTTTGTTAGGGTACTGCTCCGGCATTCGCCTGATGTTGATCGGAGAAACCACGGAAAACTACCGATCAGAGCAGCCGGTCGCTGGAATTCTCCTTCAGACGGCCGCTGAAATCGACCTAGCTGAAAAGCTAGTGTCGAAAATCGTACCGCCGTGGGAAGTGGAAACCTAGGACCCCCCGGTCAGATGCAGTGACATCAGTTGATGCACTGAGCCACCGCTGCCGGTCTGGGGCGTCGAGAACCTAGCTACTTCCCTGGGAAGATCACTTATTTGGTTGAGAGCCCCGTGTACACAACGGGAGACGGCGCGTCGCGTTGACGCGGGGGCTTCCGAAGGCGGATGCTTAGAAGTCGGCGGGAAGCAGGGATCGCCTCGCACTCATAACTCATTTTTTAACGTCTGGTCGCCCGAATGAGGAGCGGGGTGAGTGATGGATGGTCTATTGTATAAAATCTATTCTCTGAACGGGTAATTAGGTGCAGGGCCCTCGCTTCCGCCGTTTCCCGTTCTCACATCCGCCCTCGCAGCCTGCCCCGCGCGTTTTCAATTGCAGCAGCCAGCGCGCGCACGTGAGGCCCTGCGGCCACGAAGTTAAGGCTCATTTATAATGCAATCACAAACATAAGCATAACACATAGACATAGACATAGACATTAACATAAGCGAAGAGTTGGCGTATTCACAATGTCGAACATAAACATAGGCAAAATAAGAGTTTCTATTGGCTATGACAATATTCTAGTTTACTATTGGTTGGATATGAGAATCGATTTCGAGATTTCAAAAAAATACGACAAACACAACCACGCAGCACACGAATAGTTCGCCTATCGGCTTCGATACTCGATTTTGAGTTATCGAACTGTGATTGGCTCATTCCTTATGTCTGACATAAGCATAAGCACAGAAGCTTGAAGCTTGCAAGCTCTTAGTTAACGTCTTACGTGTTATGCTTATGCGAACGCATTGTGAATGAGTCCACTTGTAGACGTAGTCCTAACTTTTATGTTAACGCCATGCTTATGCGTACGTTTGCATTGTGAATGGGCCTTTACACTGGCGACAGAAGACGAAATTGCGCCAACAAAAAGGTGATGCTCATTCTCGCCATTCGTATATAAATTACTGGTTACAGAAACATGGAGTGAAGTGAAGAAAAGTACAGAAAAGAGATGGACACGAAGTAGGCATGGGCACGTTTAATCCGTTTTGTATCTATTTTTTACTCTTGCTTATTTGTGTTTTTTTTTTAATTTTATTTTGCTTCTTTTTTATTTGTATCTATTTTAATATTTGTGGGTATTGTTTCTTATGATTTTTATTTTTGTACTTTCTTTTTTTTATTAACTGCCACCGAGCTCCCTTGCAGTTATACATTATTATAATTATTATTATTATTATTATTATTATTATTATTATTATTATTATTGTTTGCCATAATAAACTTTTATTTATATTGTTATTATTATATTATTAATATTAATATTATTCTTAATATTATTATTAAAAGTCTTCACCCCTCTGTTTAGTAAACAAGAGGTATAGAACAACATTACCGATAATCTAGAGCAGTTGTCTACAATCTGTTTTAAGTAAAGGGAAGTTTCTTTTTGGTTAAACACTAGTAAGCTATATGGATTAATCACAAAATAGCATGATACTTAACTAAAATATAGCGTAATTGTATTACAATAACTCTAGAGATTATATAACATTCTAGGGCCATGTGTGTTTATTTTTTATATTTTATATTGTCTTCACCTTTGCAATGCTAATGAATAACATAAAGCACAGAAACATTCTTGACAATAACATGAGATCTGAATTTCTTTGCCACTTAACTGTCAATATTGACTTAAATTTTGGAAGAACAAACATTAGAAATTCGAATGTCAGTTGCCTTTTTGCCTTCACGTTATTCAGTCTGGACAAACGTTGCTCTCGTATGCATGTGCTGCCAACTCATGAGCACGTGAGTGGATTACCAAAAAATTGTCTTCCTTAATGTTAAAAATATAGAAAAAGAATACCCAGATAATACTATTTTTGTTTTAGTTAAAAGCGATGTGTATTTTGCAAGCCACCGGGTCGCGAGTTGAAGTCCGCTGATGATCTATCTTCCTTGAAGACTAATAACAACATAGTGACTTGATGCAACTTTTTTAGCGACAACTAAATCTCGTTGGTTCGACCGTTATAGTTTAGTTGAATAGTGAAGACATTTGAGAATGTATTCTTTCTTCGAATGTGACCCGTTGCCAAATTCCTATTCTTTTACATTGGCCTCAAACGTAGAATCGTTTGATGTCAAGATCTTATGTCAAAAGCAACGTTTTGGTAGTCGATTAGTTTTTGGAGTGTGACATAGATTTACAGTATCGATAGAGACAACGCAAATTACAAAATAAATAATATTGTTTCTTTGTCAGTTGAAACAGAACGAGATGGAAGAAGAATGAGAACACAAAACAATATTTTGGGTTCCAATACATTATTATTTTACAACTCACCTACAAAAAGTAGTTTTTTTATTTCTTAAAAATTTAATAAACTGTGGTCCTGACAGTTACATGCGTAAAAAACAATAATGAATAAGAATTTTACGTTACATATTTTCATTAGAAATTATAAAAAGTAAAATTTCTATTAATTTTTCAATTATAAATATCATGTTTAAATCGTTGGACTGCTTTGATCCTAATTAATTTTGGTATCAATGATTTACGTATTATCCCTTTTTAAATAAGAAACTTCTTCGTTTTAAATGATCCGTCTTCTTCAGAAATATAACATTATTGAAAATAATTTCCAAACATAATGATTGGGAATAAAGATAAGAAGAGAAGAGAAGCAAATAAGTAACACAAAACTAAATAATGCAACGTATGAAGAATCATATCTTAAAAAGGACCCCCATAAACGTTCATTAATATTCTATATCCAAGTTAAACCAGTTGTAAAATGGAGGCGGTGAATAGTTATTAAATATAATACTTAGAAGTCCTCAGAAACACGTTTCATGAATAAAGATTTCTTTAACAACTCGACTTTGATAATTTCTATACATCTGGAGATAATGCAGCGAGAATTCATAATGAACAAGCAGGTGGAGACCTTGTAATTTTACGTTGACATTTTATTATCGAATATCGACGGGACGTGACAGGTCAGTCTAACTGCAGTATTTATATTCAGTGGGAATAATGTGACAAATTATGTAACACTTTAATATCAATGTTCTCTCGCACCAAACGACACATTAAATTGCAATGCAGTATCCAAGTGGACACCTATTTTCCTTGGCATAAAAAACTCAATGGCGAATTGATTACATATTATTTCAACATACGTATGCCTTCAAAACTATCTAACGAGTACTAGTAATTATGTGATAAGAGAAGGAACTAACAATTCCCTTTATGACCTGTCAGAAGTATAAATAGAGTTACTTAGTATGAGCCTATAATTTGAGTATGCAGTATTAGCCTGTTTTATAAATCCTCATATAACGAGAGTTATAAAATAAACGTTCCAGTGTTGTTGTAATTTTTTCTATATGACTTTTTGCGATGAATAACCAAATATTCTTAAAATTTATTTTACTTTCACTCCTGAAAAAAAAATTTTTATTTTTTCGTTTATTTATAGTATTATTGTATTATTTTGATATCTTCTTTATTTTTATACAATCAAGCAATATTTTAGTTTTATGGAATAACTGTTGTTTGTTTGTCGAAAAATTAAAGAGAGTACCTTTTTCAAAATATAACATTATTTTCTGGTATTTTTAATTATTGTATTTTTGTTCAAAATTACAATTTCTAATTTATTGCAATTAACATACTTCCGTTTGAATTACAACTACATATTTTCAGAAACACCTTTCGTTCATTTATTAGTTTCAAGAAAGTTGTTCAATACAATAAACACTTCTGTTTCTCCACGCAATTCCATTGCATATCTATTTAACCAAATTAACATTCCGAGACTACCTGATCCCGTGTCGTCTAAGATGTAATTGCGAAAATAAATGTAAACTTAAATGATGATGATGACATTATTAATGATATCTGAACAATAGAGGAAATTGGGGAAACAAAAACTCAAGAAAAGTTGCCGCAAACCACCGGCTACAATCCATTCGCATCGATCGGGATTTAAACTGTAGCTTTCCAAGACAGTATGTGACACCAAAATTTTATTTCAAGACTTTTTACACTTATTATGTTAAAATATCACGAATACAATTATCATAATTTATCTTTAATCTTTATTTTAATTCTTATCGTTTAAATTATTTGTAATGAGAAAAGGTATGTTGCAGTGTTATAAATAGAAGTCCTGAATATTGCTTACGTTAGAGTCAGGACAAATTGCACTTGCGAAAATAAGTAACTAAATAAATATATAAGATGCAGGCTCTCAAAGTCCCAAATGTGGAAATGTAGCGCGTTGGTCCCTTCCACGCTGCGAACCGCTTCGACATTACACAGCCATCAAGACAATTTTTTTCTCCAAAAAAACAAAAAAAAACAAATAACATCTGCCACAAAAGAAAACAAAAAAAACGCCTTATGCGTATTCTTCATTTTGATGCCAACGTCTTATGGCCATTACTGGGTGTATGAATGATTTGATGTTTAGGCGATAATGCAGATTTAATAAGAAAGATGGAACAATGATTCATTGAGAGGTAGAGGTAACGGGAGAACCCAGAAAAAACCTGCCACGAACCCACACAATCTTCGAATGGATCGACTAGGATTTGAACCCCGATCCCACGACCTGAAAGCGAGCGAGTAGTTGACAGCTCGTGTAAAGGCAGCTCCACAAATCCAAACAGGGAGCAACCGCTCGCGAGATCCCAAGTAGTGTGGATAAGTTGCTTGCTATTTGACGAACGTTCGGTGGTCGTCCACCGAACAGGACCACCGAACCTCGCGTGTCGGTCTTTTGGACACATCAGAGGTAGCGAACATTCGCTGAACACATCAGCCGTTCGGGATTAGGCGAACAGTAACTCGCTTGTCGGCGGATGCCGAACAGGACATATCAACTCCCATATAACGTTATGGAGACCATTGCAGTGGCGTGCTCTCCTGTAGATCTTTCTTACAGTATATCTTAAATGCGAACTCCTAGCAAAGATTCTTAAAACGTGCGGCTGGTGTGTGGGTTCGCGAGACGCAAGCAAGCCTGTATGTTACAAAATACAGCGTCGATATTCGCGTTTTCTTATGTGAATTTCAGCGGATTCTTATGAGGGTATATTATGTATAGTTGAACGTTTAGAAGACACTTTTCGTTTTTCTCACAAATTAGTCAATTGTTATACGCGGAAGTTTGCTGCTGTACCCTGCGTCACGAGCGCCTCCTATAGTCGCACCCTCCAGCTTTGTCTCCAATTTTGATGGAGAGTTGAAAAGCCCTGATGTCGAATGTGTGGAGCCGTCTTTAGAGTCACCCTTGGAAACTTATCATGCGCTGCGCCTCCATCTTGGATTTCCGCGGCCCACGTGGCCAGCGCCGCGCCAGCCGGCGGGAGGCAGGTGACCGCTACGACCGCCACCGCAGCGCAGCGGTCGAGTGGAAAGCGGTGTCGGCGGCGGCGGCGCGTTCTTGCCGGGCGCATGCGCGACGCGCGACGAAAAACGCGCGCGAAAAACGCGTCAGTCGCGGACGACCGCTTCCGCCCGCTCCCTGGAGGCCGAGGGCGAGGGCAAGGACGCAGCCAGCCGGACCCCGGACCCGGCGAGACGCGGGGTCGCCCGCCAAGCCTTGTGGCACACCCGGAACGCGCGCCGCTACGCCGCGGACTATCTCCAAAGAAACGCTCGTAAACCAGCTGCTTTCAACCTGGGCTGTCCTGTAATCTCTCTTCAGCTGTATTTCGAGGTGATCTGTGATTCTGCATTCGTTTCCATCTTTTGTCTTTTCTAGTTTTTAACTATCTAATGTAACTTTCAAAATCATTATTTAAAAAAAAATATAAAAAATAAAGACCTAGAACAACTAGTTAATAATTCAATTAGATCAATACCAACAGAAAGTCAACAAACAAATGTTCCGTTATCTCCTTTCTCTATTAAGAAATGAGTGTTACTCCCACTGAACTCGCGCCAATGCGGAGGTTCTGGGCAGAGTGAATATCTGCAATGTATCGTTCATTTGAAGTCAACTGGGGAACGAAAAAATACTTTGGAAGATGTAGGAAATATTATTTTCACCCACCTGCTTAGGGAATTTCTAAGACATTGTAACAGTAAAGGGTGGAATTTTTTTTCTCATTTTGTGTTTTATTTTTTGTTTAACCCTTAATTTTTAAGTAAATGATTAGCACGGCTTCGTAGTACATTTAAAATACGACGAATGTTACTCTGTTGGAACGTCAAATCTACACAGTTTGTACCAAGCTCGGTATGTGCATTGTTCGTTAGCCCGACAGCCATGATTAATGGATCTCTGCATGAACGTGATCCTCGGACGGGATTCAAATGCGACCGCGACAGCTGCAATAGGAAAAGCCACAGCAGCCACAATCGTTCCGGATGGCCTGGATTATAGCGTTTCGCGGCCCCAAGTGCAAGCAAGCAAATTGCGGTAAACAACTCTTCTAGCGCAATGAACTGTAGCTGGACTTTTGTCATCTTGTCAGTTTTAGAGTCCGGCCAAAGAGTCGGGCAGGATAAGGATCGTCATAGTGAAGAGAGATGTGGTTACATTACATTGCTCTAGGACGCCACACGGAAAACAATGCACACAACAAACTCTCACTAACAGTAGCTGTTTGGTGTAGTATAAACTTTGTGCACCGACGTTATAATTTTTGGAAATGACTTTTCTTCACCTTGGGAAAGAATGTAACTAATTTATCTTGAAACGGCTGCGACTTGTCTTCATCGGCGTAGTTCACTGTCGAATTCTACCTTCCTTTATCTCTTCATGGTATATCTTAAATCTCTTCTTGATCTTTATGTCATCCAAGCACTGGTTTTGGTTTTCTTTTTCTCTTCTTTTCTTTCAGTTATTTTTGTTTTCTCCAGTGATTATTCCTATAAACCTACTACGTGCGATTAAAAATGTTCTGAAATTTTTTATTTCCTTTGTTCCATAACTGTTATTAACTCTCTTCTTTAGGTAAAAGCAGATAAAAGGATAGTCGTAGCGGGCGGCAAATTAAAGGTCGCCCTGGGAGATCACCTGGTGGAAGCCTCACAGAAAACAGCCCGCCGCTTCCGGCTGAAGGGGGTAGGCCCGTGAGATACGGATGAGTGCTCCAACTTTGCTATTCTGGAAGACCCCGAACTCGCCTTTTTACGAAAGGCGGTGAGTCGCCCAACGCCAAAAATTAATGACTGTCCGCAAGTTCAGCTGCTCGATAGAATACAGGAACGGGTGACTGAGCGAAGGTTTTAGTCGACCTTTGTAGTTAAGGAAGAAAAAGAACCGATATTGCTCGGTCACCTGCTCAGGCTGTACAAGTAATACTAATGGCCTTTTTTTGTTCCGGTGACGAAAGGAGTGGGCTTTATCCGTTAAATTAAGAAGTGAATGCATGAATGCTTGAAACTTTAATAAAATAAGTGGAGAAATGAAGAACGGGTAAATTTAATGAACACTTATGTTCTTACTGAAAGCTAATGCAAATGACTACTACCTATTATTAGATCTTTTCGACAGAGGACAATCCTAAATTATGAAAATTTTTGTTAAAGTTTCCGAAAAAATATTAGTTGAACTTTCTTAGTGAATTATTGAAATAAGCTTCATTGTTTTTGTAAATGTGTAAAATTCTATTACATTTTATATTAGCTTGATTCATTTTCAGGCAGTATAAACACCACTAAAGATGAGGAAACAATTCCTGAAACATTTCTGGGTATTTTTATAAGAAACAATTCATGATTGAATAAAAATTATTAACTTCCGTGGTGACAGCAGATGTATTGTGGAAATCCATGAATTTGAGGAGGTTGAGGAGGTATTAACCATAAAGTATGTACTGAAGTTGATACCTGTCAATTCTCAGTTAAAAATAATTTATTAAATTCCCTGATCATGGAATTCTTCAAGACTTTCGCCGAAACCATCGGAATGATGTCGACGTTCAGTCAAGCAGTCGCTTTTCCAGCACCGTCCGTCGTTCGGGAGCCTCACGTGGCCTTTTTGCCGCGTCCTCGGCCCAGGCCTAATGACGGCGGCGGCGGCGACGACGTCCTCCCCGCCCTCACCCTCACCCTCACCCCCACCCCGCTCCCTCTCCGCCGCCGTTGGGTGCGTTTTCCTCGTTTACAGCGCTGAAATAAAACTGTAAAACGGCCGCTTCCAAGAAACAACTGACGGCGGCCGGGCGCGGGGGTGGGGGGATGGGAGGGGGACGGAGGCGGTAAGGAGGGTGAGGATGCGCACCGCCTCGTCTTCCAGCGACGTCTCTGTCCGGCCGCGCAATCAGCGGAGCGGCCTCCCAACCACGCAAAGAAGATTCTCGCCTCCAGCTCAAGTGCGGATTTCAACTTTAGTTCTCTCTCGAGAGGTTCGACGGAAAATTCTTTACTACTAAATTGAGGCAATACTCGTCTGTAACCGACATGTCAATATATAAAATGTACGTTTGACTGAAATACTTGGTAACTCCTCACAAGTACTGCTATTAGGCACTGGTTAGCTTTTTACGATTCCGTGTACAGCACAACTCGAGCATTCTGTTGGAAAATTGCGAAATAAAATTCTAATGTATGAAAATGATATGCACTTATAAATATATGTGTATTTTTTAAATAATATAAACATCTAAAAGAAATTTGTCTAAAATATATAACTGAACATGTGGACACTGGATCGATTTTATAAAACGCGAAATAACAAAAAAAAAAAATAGTTTCATTTTTCAACAGAAATATATGATGTACAATTTTTCCTTTATAATGGTTGGTGAGTTGTATTTCTGATTTGGGCCACTCTCAAAACTCTTCAATTCAACAACACTTTAAGCAGAAAATAATTATAAAAGAAAAAAGCATTAATGTCAGTTAATAGTAACATAAACCTTTTATTTTAAAATGTAATTCAATAACCTCAAAAATATTGGTTTAAAAGTAATTAGGTACGGTTATCAGATATTTACGAAAATTAAATATTCAAATATTAATATATATGTAATATTAAATTATGTAAAAAAACGTCATTCCATCAACATAATACTTATGTGCTTACACGTGTAAACTTTTCCACTCCACAACGCACTTTCCGCGTAAAACTTTTACTCCCACGTGCCCAAATTGACACACAACATTTAAATAATTTACAACGATCCAGTGCGGCCGCAACCCGTTTGGGTTTTATCATCAGCTTGGTCACGCTTCCTCGCGCCGATAAAATAACACCTCGCCGAGCCCTCCACTCAATCCCATCTCCCGTTGAGACTGACCACGCGGACTTGCAGCCGCCAGCCCCTCCGGAGTCAGTTAGACAGCAGGGCGGAGGGGGAAGGAAGCTCGTGAGTCTATAAAAGAGCTCTGGAGGAGGAGGCGGCGGCAGCGGAGATGGAGTGGATGTGGAGGGGCAGACGGGTTGGGTGGAAACAAGATGAGGGCGCTGCCACAGGAGGTGAAGGCGGTCTGATGAAAGAGGTGGATATAGCGGCAACGGATGTACAAGGTGGGAAAGAGTGATGGGGGATGAAGAGGGTATGGTGGAAGCGATGGAGCAGTGAAGGCTGTGGGGGGACGCACTTGCGCGATTTGATGATCCAACATCGCGTCCAGTCTGCCTGTACCCTCACCAATTATTCCATCATCAGCAACATCTATCAGGTATTATGACCACCTCTTCCAGTGTTGTAATTAGCACCTATCTCGTTACCCAACACCACTTTCCCGCCGTCGTCTCTCACCACAGCCGCCTGAATTTCCCATCCAATCTGCATATTCTCGACCACATCGCCGATCTTCGCCGTGCTTCCTCATTTCTTCAACATTTTTCGCCATTATAAGCTCAAAGTACTCTGGGCGTCCACTAATGCTTCCTCGCCTTCTTCTTCGTTCTGATTGAATCTTCCAGCTCCTCAAACCAGTTCTTCTCGCCAAGTCCACCAACTCCATCCCTTTACCTCTGTACTCTTTAACTTACGTACAGTTGCCAAACCTCCCTCGTCTCCTCCCTGCGCCTCCCCCAGTCCGTCTACCTCTCGCCCACCCATCCGTCGCCCCTCCTGCCGGCGTCGGGCGCGTAACAAGTTGATGGTCCGTCGACGGCCCGCGCGAGCGAGTGTGTTTAGACCTTTCTTTTTCACTTTTTATAATAGGAACATCCCGTGGCCATAAAGTTAATGCTGTTACGAAGAACTGTTTCGTAAGCTGTTCGTGCTTCCGACATTTCGGTATCGGCGCTGGGCATCGGCGGCCCTCCAGCGCCTCTTCAGCTCGATCTAATTCCCTCTAAACGCGTATAGACACTATATAATTGGAGATGGCAACATAATAAGCGTAATCAGTCAGCCGTTTATAACCTCATACCGTAATTAGCCGGGATATAAATGCAATTTTCAACACTAAAAGTCTCGGTCGGAGTATTGGCCCGATTAGTGCTGACGATTTGGAAAGTTGGCTTAGGCGGCGATGAGCGGCGCGGGGAGAGGGCAAGTGCCGCCTCGGTCCCCGCCCCCGCCCCCGCTCGCCTCCCACCTCCACCCCCACTGCCGCCCCACCACCGCCTTCCCCTCCACCATCAACAAACCCGAGAGGCAAGGACGCAGGACTCCGAATGCTAGCAACAATACAGCAGAAAATGGCCGGTAGGTTCTGCGAAGTCGAAAAGAGTACGATAGATGGTAGAAAGTAGTTTGGAAAAAATAACAGAAAAGATAGTACGAAACGTAAGGAAGAAGATGGCGATTAATATCAATAGAAGCGAAGGGGACAAGGCAACCAAGGTGATTTCGCGGGAAACAACTGAATAAAATTCGGCAATGCGAGAAGACAGGAAGGAAGTAATGAAAAAATGCACGAAGACATTAAGAAAGGGAGTAGAAATGTAGTTAGTAATGAACATCGGTTTAAAACGTACGTTAACCAACTTGTGTGAGAAATGACGGTAAGAAAGTTGACATTTGACCAGCTCACATAACCCGGGACAAAACAGCCATTGGGTGAAAACCTCCAACTATGAAATCTGGCGTTGGAAATCTGGGGACGACATAAAACGATGAAGCAACGCCGTTAGAGTATGTTCGGGAAAAAAGGGAAGACGCAAGGAGCAACAGCTGCAGCGCAAGCGAGGAAACCGAAACGTGCGACGGGGTCGAGAAGTCGGGAGGCGTGGCGCAGGCATCGGAGGCGGACGTCGGGCGGGGGGGGGGGGGGGTCAGGCTCACAGCTGTGGCTGGGGAGCAGGCGTGCAGTGGGCACAGTAGAGAAGACGCAGACCGAACACAGAGAAGAGAGACAGGTAAGAATGCGACTGGTGGAAGGGTAAAAAAGGGCAGTCACAAGCGAGGGTGAGATTTGGAAAGGTCTGGAACGGGGATAAAGGGGGGGGAATGGGGGGAAGCGAAGTAAGAGAAAGGAAGGGATGCGGAAGAACGATAAACAAGTAGTAGGAAAGAGGCCGATGGGGGAGGGCATAGAGTAAAGATTCATCCTTTTGGGGAAGGTAGAGTCCGGATTTCGGGAACAGACAAGGGTGACGGGAGGGGTTGGGGGGGGGCCAGGGTACGAAGGACAGAATGAGAGGCGGGGAGCCGGGACAAGGGAGTGGGCGGGGTCGGGCGCGACGTGATGGGTGCCGGGTGCGACGCCAGCGAGCCAAGCGAGGGCGGCGGCGGCGGCCGGCGAGCGAGCAAGAGGCGATGCGGCGGGAGCCGCCTCTGTTATTAGTAAACTGAATTTTAGCTCTCTCCTGACCCGGGGCAGATGGTATCGACGCGGGCGATGCTCGCGGGGCCTATTAGACATCCCCCGCGGCGGCGGGGGCCCGAGCCCCGCACTTCCCGCCGGCCGCCCCCGCCGCGCCGCGCCGCGCCGCGCCGCGCCGCGGGTGCTGTGTAATTAGCGGTGTGAACTCCCGCCTCCGCCGCCCGCTCGGCCGGAGGGATCGCCTTTCATCGCGCGACGGCGGCGGCTCAGCATCGGACGAGAGGCGGCGAAGACGCAGGGGCGAAGACGCAGGGCCGAAGACTCGCCTCGAGCCGGACTTAGCGCAAGATCAATCGAGTAGGCACCTCTCGCAACGACCACTATTAATCGTTGGGGTAGGTAGTGAATTCGACGAAAATTCCTCACACACACACACACACTCACACACACACACACACACACACACATACATACACATACACACATATATACATATACATAGACACATACACGGGTTTCCACGTGTTACGTTTTAGGGATGCGGCATGAACAACGTAATATCTATGTTTCTGAACATGGACGTTCAAAATTAAAACATAGATATTAATAATATAACACCCCACATCATCGAGGCTTGAAAACTGTATAGTAATATCCAGCATAGAATATTCGCAATAAGCAGAATTTAATTTGACATTGAGAGCATTTATTGATTGAGATTTATGATTGAGATTTAACTGAGAAACAAGGTTAAAAATGCTGAAAATAAATAAAAACTCAGCCCGAAAGCTTAAGCGCTCAAGGTCATCTCTAGGAGATCAGTGATTCCTCAATTCGCTGTGGGTTAGTAGGTGAAGAAAGGAAGGTCATACGCAAATGTTGCGTAAATTTGAATTGTGTCAGTTTATTTCATATTTTAACTTTTACAAGATAGTGATCATGGGACTTTTTCTTTCATAAACAAAATGTCAACAATCTAAAACTATCGAACACAAAACATCAATGTTACAAAAACATTTATTTAATATATCGATGTCTAAAACATCGATGTTTCGAAAAGATTGACATTGATGTCGCATTCGTATTACGTTCAGGATTCGCCACAGTTTTGTCTTTCCAGGTATTCACAAGCATTCGCATCCCCAACTTCGTGTGTAAAACATGTTGCGAAAGAAAACTCTCATTTTTGTAAGGTTTGGGTGCTTGATTGAGCAAATCCTAAATGTTTGGTGAAAATTTCAGTTAAACAACAGATGCACTACTGTCAAAAATGTAAAACTGGTATGAATTCCGTACGTGTATCATCCTCATTACGATTCGGGAAGAAATTGTACTGTAAATTTAGCAGAATAGCTACCAACTTTAAAGACAATTCAATCCAATGTTGAAAGAAAATTTCTTGAATGAGTTTTCGCAGACCGACCACATGGGAGTCCGATGTTGGTAAAAAATGCAATATAATCTGGTTTTTGCATTCCGCTCACCAGATGTAAGACATGTTTGGAAGAACATTTCTTCCAAACATGTACACTAAGTTTTCGCATCGCAGGAAAGCCAGTGTATCCAATCACGGGATAGGATGGGATGTAGGGAATCTAACTATAGCGTATTTTTGCAAAGCGGTCACAAGTTTTAAACTCGGGTGAATTAGTCATTGGGAAAAAAAACTCCATATAAAGTGGATTTTCGTAGATCAACCACCAACTACAAAGGCTGGTGGAATCGAAATAGAAAGAAAACTCTCTCGAGAAGTGTTTCAGCACAATAGCTACCTATACCAATTAAGGGTAACGTTCAGAAAATTTTCAATACAAAATCGACTTTCGCAGCCTGCTCACCAGCTCCGAGGTGGAGTGGACGGTTGGCGGCAGCGCTGGCATCCGACGCGGCTATCGAACGCGGGACGCCAGCGTCGGCGCGGGGCGGACCGCTTTTTTATCGGCGCCGACTAAATTATGTTACGAGCGGCTCTTTCGGGAAAGGCGGCAGGGTTCTGCACGGCGTGGAGGCTGCCAAACTCATGGGCGAGGCGAGCGATGCCAGCGATCAGCCTTTGTGCAGCTGCCGGACAGCGCACACGCGTCGATGCCAGAGCTCTGTGACTGGGTGAAGAGGTGCGCATTCTCCAGAAATTAGGTGAAGCACACCAGCTATGGCCACATAAGATTGATTGATTAATTTTTTCGTGTTTCCGGGCGCGTCAACTGCTTTGGTCATTAATCCCATTAGTGCAGTGCATGCTTTTTCGCGAGAGTTGGCGGTGGTCTTCCCCCGCTGGATGGCGAGATCCGGCGCCGACCTACAGTCGGCTAGTGGGGTTTCCCCCCAACCAGGACTCTCCACCAGCGGGCACCGCCCAGCCGGACAAGCTCTAAGCCCCCGACTGATCTCCCGGAATATGTGGTAGTGTAGTGCATGCTAGTGTAAGTGTGCGTGTAAGGGGAGAAGATAGGACAAGGAATAGGAAGGACAGATCGCGCGCGGTCCGTGGCCCGTTTGTCAGGGTACTGCTCCAGCATTCGCCTCGTGTTGATCGGAGAAACCACGGAAAACTATCTATCAGAGCAGCCGGCCGCTAGAATTCTCCAGACTCTCAGACAGCGACTGAATTTGACCTAGCTGAAAAGCTAGTGTCGAAAATCCTGCCGCCGTCAGGACTCGAACCTTGGACCTCCTGGTCAGAAGCGCTGCAGTGGCATCAGTTGATGCACTGAGCTACCGCTCCCGGTGTCACATAAGAAATCGTCAAAATTAAGGCACTGTCCTAAAATATTTCGTCAAGTGTTTGATTTGAAATTGATAATTCCACGTTGTTCTTTACACGTGTGAGATTGTCATTCTTTATCGTATCAATCACAAAATGATCACACCGGTAGGGAAATGTCAAAAAATTGCGTTCCTAATTGTATAATTGAAATTATCCATGATTGTACAACGTCTAAGAACTTGCAATCAGACTTCAAGGCCACTAATATGTGTTCTTGTTCCATTTTACAGTAGAAATGCTTTGTATAATGCAATACTGATTCAGTACATTTTTACGTTAAAGAACAAGTGGCCACTGATGGAAAGAAAAAGTTTTACAATAATAAGTATTACTGGAAAACCATGTCATATTTTATTATATACATTCTAAACACATATGTTTATTTAACATGTTTTGATCTCTTCTCCCTCCAGAACGAACTTAGCAAACAATTAAATTCAAAGTAAACGAAAATGCGTGAAGTGGCCACAGCAAGTACCTCTGCCTTACGAATTACTTGTGCTTTGAAACATAGTGCACCCGACGGTTAAGTGGCACGGTGAGTCACACCTTATTGAATTCTTCTCTGGCACCTTCACCCAGAAAGTGAGACTTCGTTTTCATCGGTAAATTTCCTTGGTTTCTCCAATCAATACTTGGCGAATGCTGAAGCAATACCCTAACAATCAAAGTTTTCCTTCTTTATTCTTGTTTGCTCCTCTCGCCTTACACACATTCACACACAAACACACCCACCCACGCACACACACGCACTACAGTGCCATACATATCGGAAGATCAGTCGGGAAAGTAGAGTTTATGCCGGTTGTGGCGGTGGGGAACGTACCCTCAGCTATGGCGAGAAGCCCCCAAGCCGACGTATAGGTCGGCGATGGATCTCACAACCCAGCTAGGGACGAACACCGCTATCTTCCGGTAATAACATGCACTACGACAACTCACAAACGACCAAAATAGCTGACACGTCCGGAAACACGAAATACATTACTCACTCACCTATAACACATTTTATTATCAACATTTTAAAAAAATCAATATTTAAGCTAATTATTTTCTGTATAACTATAATATGTCCAAATTATTCCTCCGTGAAAGCTCTTCTGAATGTTTGAGCTCACATTCAAAAGTTGGCAAGTAATGAAAAATGATTGTGACAGCATTCTTCGTAATCAATGCATCGCGATTCAATGGTGGAGCTACTCGACCGCATCACACAATATGGCGGCGGCACGAATGCGCGACTAACAAGGGGGCGTTGCCCGGAACGCGGGGGGCCTGGCTTCGACGACAGGACAAAGGGCGCGGGTCCACGACGGCGCCAGGGCGCCAGTTACGCCCCTCGCTTCAATTACGAAGCGACCCCGACGCCGGGAATGACAGATCCAACGGAAGGTGATACGGACGCTGGCATTAGATGGCCATTCAATGTCTCCTAGCATTGTATTGAACATCCTTGTGCATATTAATGTGCACGAAATATACATCAAATATATTTATTTAGCAAATAAGTGAAAACGTAAAGAAATAACATTATAAATATTCAACATTCCCTTGTTGGGCCTTTATTAGTAACTCAAAATTATTAGCATTGATACATTTATCTTCTATATATATATATATATATATATATATATATAATGTAATATATTTATGATATAATCATAAAAGCGAAAGAAGATACTATAATCTTGTTCATTACTACTCATTCTAATATTGTAAATTATCATTAGTGTTTTATTATTTATAGAAAATCACGTTCAATTCTAAAATATCTTGTATTTTGTAGCTTTGCTTCACTACGCTTTTCCATATTTTTTTAATGTAACAAATGAGCATGACTATGAAATAAGACGATAAAATCAATTGAATAAGACAATATTTTATCATTTAATATAGTTTATACTGACAATGGAACAATGAAGTTCGTTTCACCGAGTTGGAGAGTCGTAAAGATCAGAGCGGTTTGATATACTTAAACTTCATAAAATGTACTTTTGAAATTTTTATCAAGCGCAAGTGAAATATGCTAATAACAAAGAGGGATGGGTTTTGCTCGTTATTCTGTCTCTTTCATGTTTGTAGCATCCAACGAGTTTTATTTGACATTTTACATACTGACGCAATCAAGTAACATAAATGTCTATACAGCTGCAACCAACAAAGTTGCATCAACTTATCTCACAAGGTAAGATGTAAAACTGCGCAGTTCTCACCAATAAATCCAAAAAGCATGTAGGACCCGCATGCTCTCTGAGCGATGAGGAATTTTAAAAGTAGTCAGAATATTCGATTACGCTCAGTACATAAGGGATAAAACATATCTTGGAACAGTATTTTCAGGGTTTTATCAGAAATTAATTGTTTCTTATATGAGGAAAAATTCTTCATCATTGAAATGTTTTTACACGTCGAATTGATGTTAACCGAACTTCTTAGCGACCCATTCACTGACAACCCTGGCTTTAGCCTGCAATGCGTCGGTCGTAAAACTATGTTGTACCACTATGAGAAAACAATGAATCAGGTAATAGAGCAAACAGTTTTACAACTGCATCGCAGGTGCGTCAAACCCATCGTGGCCGTGAGAGAGTCGCTTTATCTCCCTATTACGACTATCGTCATGGGAATGGTGTTCTATTTCGTTCTGCGCGGTGTACCATTATTTAGATTATTAGTTCAGGACCAAGATGTGAATAGTCTTACCTTAATTAATGAATACGTGATGGGTAAGCGGTAATAATAAAAATGATGTCGTGGAAATACGGAAGAAAACTGGAGAACCCGGGAAAACATGACGTGATCCCGTTTGGACCACTAAAAATTCTCCATGGAGTGGCAAAGACTTACGGGCAGAAAGGAGCGCGATTAATGTGAAGTGACGCGCGTCTCTTCCCATTGCGCGACCAATGTAAACATTTGCAGATGATCTTGGACTGGACTGCTTGGCGGGTCTGGCTGGCACACCAGCCCTGAGAAAGATCACGAGAAGATGGGCGAAACGGCGGCATTAAAGTCTTCGTCACGGCGTCACCCGGACAGCCAAGATGATTTGCATGACTCTGACCGCGAAACCTAGGACTTCACAATGTAAAAATTTGCTAATCATGATAAGACGCAGGCCAATCTTCGTATTGCAAGTGTCAGATCTTTACGAAACCTTTCTGCGTGGAACTCCGGCAGATCATGTAACCGCGCTCGTGCATCAGCTGATCAAAACCAGTAGTTAGAGACATTGTGTTTTCTCTTAAATTTCGCGAGAAACAATGCACGCTATTGCGTTAATTTCCGTGTTTGTGTCTCTCGAAAATCAGTATTAGAATCAACACAGCATGCAGACGACTTGGCCCTACACACCTAGTGTTCCGTGGCCCTAGTAGCATCAAACGTCTGCCGCAAGCAGCACACCCTCTCCATAGGCTTCGGTGGCCCGCGCATGGATTAATATTGGATGGCGAGGGAGGAGGAGGGAGGGGCGGGGCGATCCGCCCATGGGCGGCTCAGGGCGATCGTGCGCTTCGCTTCGCCCGACGCACGCGCGCCGCCCGCGCCGCCCATCCCCGCCCCTCCACGCCCTCCCCGTCCCTCACCGCCCCTTCCCGCCCGCAACCTCCGCCACGAACAGGTGTGGCCGCGATGTAAATGACAGCGCGCCCGCCGGCCCCGCAACAGATGGGTGGGGGCCACCGCGCCGGAGCGGCCCGGCCGCCATTTTGAAGGGATCCGCTTTATTAATTGAATGGACGAGTTTTCGAGGTGACGTTACTCCGAAGGAATGATATTAAGCAAGCTTCACTGCTAACAAATTGTCTTCCTGGTTGATGTGCTAACGTTTTCTGCCGTCCACCATTGATACGATTTTTGCTTTACAGCGAGAATGTTCGCCTCTATATTGGCTATAAATTTCGTTGCAAAATTTAGCCGGCATTTTTTATTGATGACAACTTTAATAATCGAATGGACGCATTTTGATGGTGATGTTATCCCAAAAGAATGATATTAAGTTTACTTTACTCCTAACAAATTTTCATTCTAGATCAAGTAGCATTAAAATATATTCAACAATACTGATACATAAAAAATGAATATTTTATGTTAAGAAAATTTATTTGAATTGCAAGCTTACTATTTTGGCTTATCCTAGAAGAAGAAAGTTAGGTCTATTAATTAAATGGACGAGTGTTGGAGGTAATGTTTCATCAAAGGAATAATTTCATTCCTGTGATGTTTTTGTCCAATCTTGATGGAGTTCGAATGATTTTTTGTCGTACATTCACGCCATAAACTTGTGATAAAAATTTACAGTTCAGAATGCACAGAATACATCTGACGAAGAAATTTGCAGTACAAAAAATAGTACTCAAAGAGCAAGACGAAAGTCACTGCAATCGCAGCAAAAGTTTATAACTAATCTCACGTCAATAATTGTTCATTACTGTCTCATTTAACTCTCCTTAGTTGCATTCAAAATCTATTAATTCTACTGCTTTCGGTACTTCTATTGTAGGTGATTAGCTGTCATTCCCAAAAAGGAATAATAAGACTTACGATTATTTTTTATAAATGAATTAATACACTCATTATTTGCGATTAATCTTATCCATGAATACTTTCATAAGTCCGGTCATGTACTACAAATATCATTGAACAGGTTACATACCCATGTTAATTGATTCCACTTTACGAAATAATTTTGCTTATGATAAGTCGCTTTTTAACAACAAAGGTCATCGGTCATCACGAAATAATTAAATCCTTCCAGTTTGTGTTTTGTTAGGAACGGTTGGTGGGTTATTATCATAGTTACACGTTTCAGATAATTGATTAAAGGAAGTTAAGGAGAAATCAGAAGGTTGAAAGCACATTTAGACTTTCTTTCGAGCGAATTAAGCACGAGGATGTTGCTCACTATGTACTCTTCGTAGATTTCTTCCAAAGTATGCGGAAGTTAATTTACAATCAATTTACAGAGCATTAAAAATTTCCTTGGTGAACATTGTAACTTCGTGCTGACTACTGTATGAGACTTTATTCAATGGACCCATGACCGATACATCCCCATCCACGATCGTTAAGGCTCTTTGTTTTAGTCTCTTGAAAAACGGAAGTTTGTTAAAATGTACCTTTTTCTTTTTACTTATTCTTCTAGGTGGTATAGGAACCTAGTGTCCTAAACACTTTCAATTATTATCTAGGTCGTCTACTATACTCCGGTAACCAGAGAGCTTTGCATTCAATTTCTGAAAAATCATTCTTTCCTCACACACATGCAATAAAAAATTCATCAGATTCGGTTTGCTTCGTTATACTATATCCTTTAAATAGAAAGCATCAGATTGTTCGCTAATTTGGTACTCGGTATGTAATTTCAATCATGGCGAAAAACATTACCTTTTGAGAAAAGTAAAAACCTCAAGAAGCATATTTCGCGCGTCCCCCTCATTTTTAGGAGATAGTCCTTCCAAGGTGATTGGGATCTTCTCTTAAAACTACACGGCATCTCTCGGCGTTCAACGATTTTATTTTCCAACACTGAGGATCAATAAAGGTGAATATTATATTAGGCTTCATTCCATTCTAGAGATGGGAAGTAGCAAGGATGGGGAAGGAAGGATCCCTGGGGATCCGTGGCTCGTCGTTTAAGACATTCCTCCAGCAACCGCCAGGAATTCCAGAAAACCAAGGATGCATCCTCGTAGATTGGCTGGTTTCTGAATTGTCATCACGGCAGTAGCATCGTCCCACACAATTGTTTGTCTGATATAGAAAATTCATGCTCTGTCGAGGCTCAGATCTAAGATGATCTGGTCTAAAAAGTGGATTCCAAATGTGTGTACACTACACTGGTCGGTTATTTAATTTCAGTCAAAAAATTCCAAGAGGCCATTTTCACGCCACCTCTATTCCATTTGCATTCCCACGACGAAACCCCGCTATCGCGATCGTATGTCTCTCGTGTACTGTGAGGTACAGTCTTTCGTTGACTCACCCCTACCTGTGTACATTATGATCGCTGATTGATTAATTAAATCAATTACTAACGTAATTAGTCCCTTAAGTGTGGTGCAAGCTTTATCGTGATAGGTGGCCGTGATTTTCTCTCGCTAGTCGGCGAGATCCGGCGCTGGCCTACCCGTAAGCTTACGGGGTTTTCCCCAACCAGATATCTCCCATCAGTGCAGCACCGCCCTACCCAAGACAAGCTCTAAGCTTCCGACCGGTCTCCCGGAAAGAGTGGTAGTTAAGTGCATGTTAGTGCAAGTGTGTGTGTATAAGGGGTGAGGATAGGATAGGGACAAGGAAGGAAATATCGCGCGCGGTCAGTGGCCCATTCGTTAGTGTACTGCTCCGGTATTCGCCTCGTGTTGATCGGAGAAACCACCGAAACTACCGATCACAGCAGTCGGTGGCTCAAATTCTCCTCCAGTCAGTGTCCGAATTCAAGCTAGCTTCTAGGCAGTGTCGAAAATCCTGTCAGCAAAAAATCTAGAACGTCCCCGTCCTAAGCCTTGTAGTGACATAGTGACCCACCTCATCCGATTATTGTCGTCGTAAGAGACGCAGGTATCACATAAAAATCTGCAGAGGCCGCTTCGTTTGATTGATTGATTGATTGATTGATTGATTGATTCGTGTTTCCGGGCACGTCAAGGCACCGCCCCACCCAGGACAAGCTCTAAGCTTCCGACTGGTCGCCCGGAATATGTGGTAGTGTAGTGCATGTTAGCGTAAGTGTGTGTGTAAGGAGAGGATAGCACCAGGAAGAGGAAGGAGAGATGCGCGCGTTCCGTGGGCCGTTTGGTAGGGTACTGCTCCGGCATTCGCCTGGTGTTGATCGGAGAAACCACGGAAAACTGCCGATCAGAGTAGCTGGCCGCTAGAATTCTCCTCCAGACAGCGACTGAATGCGACCTGGCTGAAAGCTAGTATCGAAAATCCTGCCGCCGTGGGGAGTGGGAACCTAGGACCTCCCGGTCAGAGGCGCTGCAGTGTCATCAGTTGATGTACTGAGCTGCCGCTTCCGGTGGCAGCTTCGTGCCGTACTCTTTCCACACGCGTTTTCAAGAGGAACCTCTTCCCGTGGCCTCTCGCACAATGAAGCGGCGGTGTCTTCTGCTCGGCACGGCGGCGGCGGCATCGGGCGATCGCCGGCCGGCGCGGCGCGGCGCGGCCCCGCGTTTAGCCGCAGTTTCCATTCTCATTAGCCCCGGCGTTAAACGCGCCTCATAAAACTCACCTCGCACTTGTTAACTGGCGGGGTCAAAAGCCTGCGCCACCTACCTCCTCCCCGGCGCTGCGGTGCGCCTCGCCAGCCGGCTCCTTGGAAGCGGAGTTGGCGGCGGCGGCGGCGGCGGCTGTTGCGCCGTGCCGCGCCGCGCCGCGATTATCCGTAATCAAATAACGCCCGATGGCCGCGTCGATGGGCGGTGATAACGCCGCAATTACGCCGGGGAGCAGAACGGAGCCCTACGCGCGCGCGCGGCGCGGAGGCGACGGCGAGGGGCTTTCCAGGGAGGGGACGGAGGGAAATGGAAATGGTGGTGGTGGGGGAGGGAGGTGGTTGTTAGGGGATGGTGAGGTGGACGTAAGTTGATGGGCATGATGGCGAGGGAATGGGGAGGTGATGGTGACGTGGAGCTAAAGTGATGGCGACGTTAGTTAGTAAGTTAGTTAATGCCTTATTTTACGTGGCGAGACTCGGGCTACCAGGCCCGCTCTTCTGTCTAACCAAAATTTCTACGCTCCTTTCACCACCTAGCGGAGAAAGAGGTATTATATCTGGTCGACGATCTCAATTTTGCTCAGAGGCTTCTTTTAGGCTTGAGGATCTTTTACATGGAGTAAATCTACTACATGGGACAACCGGCTTTACTTCCCCTCCGTGGGAAGGCGTACGAAGAATGTTCGTCCTTAAAATCCACGGCTTCGATCGGGTTTGAACCCGCAAACTCGGGTACAACAGTCCGGTACACTGACCGTTTTACCACCGAATCCGCAAAGGTGGTGATAAGGTGATGGCGAGGTGGACGTAAGGTGACGGGGAAGTGAGGACGAGGGGATGGGGTGGTGAAGGGACGGTGATGACGAGGGAATGGGGAAGTGATAGCGAGGAGATGGCGAGTGGAGAGGGGGGCGCGTCATCAGAGGCAGGAGGTGCGCGGTGGAAGATTCTGGGAAATGGCCGGGATAACGGGTAACGGGGAGGTGTTGGAGAAGTAACATCTATGGGAACGGGGAAGTATAGTGAGGTGATTGGGAGATGATGAAGTGATGGCAGGGGATGGCGAGGTGATAGGAGGGGGTGGTAAAATGAAGGCAAGGTCGTGGTAAGGTGATGGCGAGGTGGTAGGGAGGGATGGCAAGGTGGTGAAAGGAGATGGCCAGTTGATGGGAAAAGTGGGGGGAATAGAAAATTGTGTGAGGAATGGTAGATTTTCTGAAGATAATTTTTCATGTTAAAAAAATTTACAAAATGATTAATTCTGTATTATATCAGATATTTTATTTTTTTTAACAATATCTAAAAATGTATTTTAAAAAGTTCCTACAAGTGTTAATATTTATCCAAATTCTCAGGACCCTTAAATTCACAAATTATTGGGCGAGGATATGCTGCATCCTTTACGTGATCAATTTCCGGTAATGGAAAACGAAAGATGTGCTGGTGTGGTAAACGCAGTTAAATGTAATGATATTAAGAAAAAGTAGCGAAAGTAAAGATCGATGCGAATCGAGCGTAATTAAGCGAATGTCAGGAAATAACTGAAATTAAATTAGACGAACGAGTAAGAATATGTCAGACTGGTTTACAGTAAATGAGACGTTCCAAATGAGCCCTCATGAGATTTTATCCAGGTTTACACAATTAGAGTAATATAAGAAGAATGGAAGAGCAAGCTTCCAAGAAGGTTAGCGAGATGAGTGAGGTAATTGTAATTGTAACTACGAGGGTACGCAATAGATGAGGATGGATAAATTTCAAAAGTGTAGACGATGTAAAGCTGAACAAAGGAGTTGCAAGGGACTGCAGGGGAAATGAACGGTGATTGCAGTGGAAATGAGGTCGCCAATGCGAAGTTTAGTTGTAGCGTTCATTATTGGAAGATGTAAACCGGAATGGGAAGGTAAGTGCATAACAGGAGGGGGTAGATTGTTGCAAACGCATTATAAACCTATAATACAACCAATTAAGAAATGGAATGACCGAATGAAATTAAGAGGGATGGACAGTAACTGCTATAGATTCCAACTTGCTGTTAATTCTCCCTTTGAATTAAATAAAAGAATTTAATTAAATGTGGTACTTCGCATTGTTCTCTAGAATACTTTGATATTTTTAAGCATCAGAGTGTATTAAAAGGGAAGTATCAAGTGGTAATATAATACAAACTGCAAAAATGAAATTTCTGCGAAGCACTGTAGGTAGCACTTGACAAGAAAAGTAATTATGAAATAATAGATGCTTTAAAGGTGAAAGAATTATACGAAAAAATTCTCAAAAATAATATAAAATAGTACAATCATGTATCAAGAATGCGAAAGAATAGACTGCAACCCGTAGCTATGAATTATAGAACAGAAGAAAGAAGGGACATTGGTTGACCGAGAAAGAAAATGAGTGCTGTACATGTCATATGACCTTAACTCTGTAGGGAAGAAGTAGCAGAAGAAGTGTTTATAGAACCTAAAAAAAATTATTCGGAAAAGAGGTCTCAGCCTTTGCACTAATATTATTTTGAGAGATCTAAATTGTTAATAATATAGTAAACAGTCATGTCAATTATGTTGTTTCCAGTTTACACCAGAAAAAATCACGAGTAAACTGTTGTGAAACGCACACAAGACCATTTAAATGTTGAACTATACGGTCCGTTAACAACATAGGGAAAAACGTGAATTAAAAATTGAACGCTACCTGAGACTGACACACAGACATACGGAAATTTAAGGAACGAAGTAATAATGAATTAACGCATAACATAAAAAAATCAACGAATTGTCTGCGAATTTAATTTATTACAAAATGTATCACAAGGCGATTGTCACTCAAAACCCAATAATTAAAAACCAACATTGGATAGGAATGAAATTACAAAGAAATATTACATCGAATACGAGTAAAAAACACCTAATTCCAATGATATTTTAGTAGATGAATGTCATTAATGATATTTGCATATATTCCTGTATGAAAATATCATTGGAATTGTCATTGCCAATTATCGTAGAACGCATACAAAGGAATCACGCACCCTCAACACGCTGTACAATGGAATCAACGAATAGATCAAATCAACGCTATGAATGACCCTAGGAGAGTTGATGTGATACTAAATGGTTGTCACTTACTATTAAACCGTAAAAATATCCCCTGACATACTTGATGTAATGGTGAGGGAGATAAATATGAAACACTCTGTTAGGCATGCTGCGATACCTATTACAATGAAATTACAGAATTTATAAGATTAGAAGGCTACAATTGTTAGTCACATGAAAACGATAAATATTTATTTTCTTCTAATTTTCAAAATACTCCCCGATAATATCCGAGTATCTATCTCTCGAGCCCACCAATTTCTTTTTATTCATAAAAATATTTTGGCTGCAGTAATGCCAGAGTTGCATTGCTTATATCCCGCCACCGTCCGATGGAAACCGATGCCTTCCTTCCCTGGTCACTTTTGAGATCGCACTCTTCACTGTACTGAACCTTGTCAAAGATTTTGGAGTATGCAGATCCATGATGGTTATTCCAGGTTTGCACTACTTCTTCCACTGTATGCCTCCTGTCAGCCCAAATTATATTATCTGCTCTGTTGTATTATTTTCTTCCTGTTCGGCAGTTTTGTCTTTCAGGGGTTTGTACATTTTTATTTGTAATACATAACGTTTGGGCATTCACGTTTAAGCATACAACCTCTTACTCTTGTATCTTACTCCTAGCTAATTTACAGGATTTAATACTTATATTTCTAATACTTACAACTAAACAATTCGACATACAATACACAAAATTTACTTTCATTATACATTCTTAAATCTAG
The DNA here is from genome assembly GCA_964035755.1 of Teleogryllus oceanicus. Taxonomy (NCBI): domain Eukaryota; kingdom Metazoa; phylum Arthropoda; class Insecta; order Orthoptera; family Gryllidae; genus Teleogryllus; species Teleogryllus oceanicus. The sequence continues at coordinate 103,714,965 of CAXIVR010000005.1, read as the reverse complement.
ATACACTCTATACATACATTGGGATGAAGATTTACATATTTAATACATATTAATATACTGATGTAGATGCCCTGTGTTGTGTTTTTATGGGGTTTTAAACATGTCTTTGGGATATCAGAGCGAATTCTTTTGGGATTGTTTTAAAGTTTTTCCCATTGTGAATTTTGTACTGCAAGGAGAGGATGAAAGAAGAGTAAAAAAATTGTTACGGTTTTTTCTTATATGTTCAATTAGGGGTTCTATTTGAAGTTCCCTTTGAATATGTGTATTTGATATGAACCAAGGGGCCTTTGCACATTTTCGTAAAAATTTGTTCTGTACTATTTGGAGTTTTTCTGTGTTGGTTTTAGTTATGTTATTCCAGACCGGACAGGCATATGTGAGTGATGGTCTAATAACAGATTTAAATATTAAGATAGCACGTTCCAAATTTAAGGCTGAGCGGAAGTTAATAATGTGTGTCTCGGCAAGGCGCGGGCCTCCTCAGTTTGTGGTCGCCAACGTTGGAATCGCTTTATCCACTTATTCACACGTCCAAGCGACATGCAATACCCCTCGTACACTTTCTTCTTAGGCGATGAATTTCGATTGGTGCATTGTCTTCCGCCGCTATCAACTGCATCACACAACGCTGCAAGATCTTGGGTTGCCCTCGGCAACTAGAGAACCCAGTACACGAACGCCGTATTTGCCTTGCTACTACGTGTTGCTTCCTTGGCATATAGGTTGACCACACACTCAAAACCCAGCTCTCAATTAGAGTAAATTCCAAAATGTTCTCCCGTGACGGCGCGCAATCTTATTGTTAGTAGTCGATTTCTTGCTGTCATTTGATTGACTTTTGTGTCATTAGATTATTTTACAAAAAATACCCAAATTTTTGTATCGTATTCGTAGTAACATTTTAAAAAGTACCGATTTCAATATTATTCATTCAGAACATTATCACACATTATTTTAACAACTCAAATTTTATTTTTAAAAAACTGTGCACCGGTTGTAACGAGTAATTTTGCTCACTACAGTCACAAAATGTGGAGAAACAGTTGTTTTATTTTCCATGCTAACGTCACATATCCAGGCAAGCCACACCGACTAATACCGTTATTGCCATTCCTTCCACGTTACTAATCACTCCAACGGTTTACAGAGTCGTAATATGTGGTTACAACCTTTCTATTTAAGTGGTATTTGCGTTTTAGTGGCTGCACATTCACTTCGGTTGCGCTAAGCGACAGTATTAGCGCAGCACCCACCCTTGATGTTGAGTAAAAGGGTTTTTTGAACATTCGAGAACATTTTTAGAGAGGTCCCAGTTGGCTCGCTGGCACCGCCTGGTCGCCATGACCCCAGGCAGCTTCGCACAGGACCTGTGATTATTTCACCTGGGCAGTAATTATCTCCCAGACGCCAAATCGAACACGGTCATTTCCCACTGCCCTCGATCGTAGACAAGGGAGCACATCCCTGGAATTACCTCTCGGCGTGTAATGTCTCCTGTAAATATACGTTATTATGTTCTACTCTCACTTCGATTCCCACTCCTATTCAGCCACGTGCTTTCGATCTAAGTACGCTAGCTCGTGAAGGTTCGGTTATTAACGGAGTGCTAGCGTGAGTGAACGCTGAATGACTTGGAGAACTACTTTAGAGGAAACACGAATATGATGTTAGGTTATATTACGAACATATTATCACAAATTGAAAAATTCGTTCCCATCACACGCATTACATTGCTGCGGTAATAGTTCTATGAATACCTGTCATAAACCGTTCTTCGGCTTTTGTTACGTTATTATTGGGACTTTTTACAGCACTGAATAAATTCCAAGCATGATAGCTAATTTTATAGTTTCATTATTAAATATAATTATGTGAGGTATCACAAATTTCAAATGTTATTTCAATACATCCAATTTATTTATTAAGCGAAATTAAACGGGGATAGATTTTTCAGTCGTTTATAATGCTTTGTATGCGTTCTTGAAGGAGGAGTTAATTTAACTCCCCCATTTCCTAGATTTGCAGCCATTAAAAACTATTAAAAAACAATTTTCTTGCCATTAACTAGAGACTAACTAACTAAAAGTTGAGACTTTTAACTCATGCCATGAACCAGAAGAGTAGAAGAAACGATTTGCGTCCCGCTGCTTATAATTAAACCAATTATTCTTCAGATTCAATTTCAAAATGTACTGGCGGTTTCAATAAAAATTACCCTTCTTGCATAACTCTCAAATTGTCGAGAGACTGATTATCAATTTCCAAGAATAATTATATTAAAACTACAAACGTCGTGTCTAGTAAAGGTCCCTCTTTCGCAACTCGCGAGTAGTACTCCTTGACCTGCCGGGATGATGCGTCACGCCTTGCCCCCTGCAAGACCTCTGGTGGCAGGGACGACGCACAGGGTCGCGATGGGGTTGCACCCAGTGGGCCCAAACCACACCAAAACGGAGGATTAGCAGAGTTGTAATGTTTCGATTTTATGCATTTGAGATTAGCATCGAATAATGCTAGAATTCAAAAAGAGTTCTCAACACGCCTTGTGCGAAACGCGGTTTTTCTTGCTTCTTTTCCGTGTGCGAAACATAGTTTTTTCACAGTGTGCGAAACATTGCGATCGTATGCGAAACATCTGTAACGATTCGCAATTGTCTTTCGCCTTGACGACGTCTTTATCGTTTACAAATAATAGTGTTACGGCACTGAATGAAACATACTTTCGTACCAGTAACATATTTCTAGTTATTTGATATTTAATTTATATTCCTTTACTTGACGCATTGTGTTTCGCTCACGGAGTGTTAAAAAATAGTATATGCAACATGGGTGTGAGGCGACTCGAGTTCGTCGTCCTAGCGTAGCTCGGACGACAAACGCGATTCTTTCGTAAATCACCTGTTTCGCGCACTTGTTACATAAAGTACTATTTATCACGCAGGCGTTAACGCAGGTGGCACGATAACCAAACTTACGCACTAAAACCAAAAGTCGGTTAGCGCAAAGAGACACATAGTTTCATACCTCAGAAGGATCCATGTATAAGATCCAAGAAATATCAATCTGACCTACAATCATTGCATCAATATGATTGGACTATACCGTCCACATAATCCTTCATTAATGCAAAATCATACGTGCTCACCTTGCGGTTTACTAGACTCTGCATCCATTGGTGAGGTTAATCTTACAGCTTACTTAGCTGTAATTATTCATCAATATACATCAGAAAGTTCCGTAAAATAATATTTTCATGCAATACGAGTATAATAATTAATACCGGCATGTTTTGCAGTCCCTGGACCAACTTGTTTGCAACCCAAGCGTTGTGACTAAACATATAGTATATTACTGTATAGTATACTAGTACATAGTATACTTATTTTCATGTACATAAAATTAAATTTAATGTACTCTAGTAAGTTAAGTTAACAGTCATACATTAAATCTACATTAAATTTAATGTCATTTCTGACAGTGTAGCGCTGACAGGCAGGTCATTTCTGACAGGCAGCGTAGCTGAAGTTATCAATTTGAAAAATGTAGAGGACGTTTTCTTTGACATGTAACAGCTTTATCTTGAGGAGCGATTGTCTCACTGTAATAACCTGAGGGAACAAATTTTTATCCTTGAAAATAGATTTTATTACATGGGAGGTTTTTTTTTCATTGAAAATTCAAGCAGTATATGACTTAGTGTATTGATCACAGAATTTTGAAAATTTGCACACAATTCACTTCTCCCCATAGCACGTCATACGGAGTTTTAACTGTTTTTTTGACGTACAATAAATATATAAATTGGAGAGTAGTGGTTTCGACATAACGCAGGGGTACCATTATTTCGACACAGGGGAACGAAAGAACAGTTGGCATCCGTTAAAGATTTTAACAGTCCATTTTGACAGTTGAAATATCAAAGGAAATACTTCCAGGGGTACTGCAGTACCCCTGGCATTAAAGTTACGAGTACATCAGTGAGACCGGTAGCGGTAGCTCAGTGCATCAACTGATGTCACTGCAGCGCCTCTGACCGGGAGGTCCTAGGTTCGAGTCCTGACGGCGGCAGGATTTTCGACACTAGCTTTTCAGCTACGTCGAATTCAGTCGCTGTCTGGAGGAGAATAATAGCGGCTGGCTGCTCTAATCGGTAGTTTCCGTGGTTTCTCCGATCAACGCCAGGCGAATCCCGGGAGCAGTACTCATGAAATGGGCCACGGACCGCGCGCGATCTTTCCTTCCTCTTCCTTATCCTATCCTCTCCTTACAAACACACACACACTTACACTAACATGCACTACATTACTACATATTTCGAGAGACCGGTCGGGAGCTTAGAGCTTGTCCTGGCTGGGGCGATGCCCGCTGGTAGGAGAGTCCTGGTTAGTGTAACCCCTCTAGCCGACGGTAGGTCGGCGCCGGATCTCGCCATTCAGCGGGGAAGACGACCGCCATCTCCCGGGAAAAACATGCACTACACTAACGGAACTAATGACCAAAGCAGTTGACGCGCCCGGAAACACGAAAAAAGCAAACCATATCAAACTAAACGAGTACGTCTGTGAGCCTGTTCTGGCACGTTTCGAACCAGTGTGCGTTACGGCGTGGAGCGGGAGAGAGGGGCGGGGCTGTGGACGGGGCTGATTGCGCGGCTTGTTCTTCTGCGCTGCGCCGCACGCGAGCCGCTTGCTCCACTGCCCACAGCGGCTCTGGCATCGCGGAATGGCCGCCAAGGAAGAGTTTTGCTTCGGTTTACTCCAAGGTGTTACACCGACTTGCGTACTTCGTAAAAACGGACGAAACTTCAAGTCATACAGTTCTTGGGCAAGATAATATATAAGAATGAGAGCATATTAATTTCGTGAAGATAAAGATTTTACAAGAATACGCTATAATACGAAAAAGTAAAATCAGATAACGATGAAAAAATTATCAACTAATAAAACTGCATTCACATCACGCCTGTATTTAACCTAACATTTAGGTGTACAATCGACTTTAATAGCTACGGCAGAACGAAAAAATGTCTTCCTTAGAAGTACAGGCATAATTCATTTCGAACAAAAATTGTGCAATGTAGCTCAACGTCCGAGCCTCTTTTGGTACGGCTACTCATGAGACTCCCAAGAAATTTTATGAAAATCAACTTAAGATCATTTTCGGTACAACAGTACAACTTATCTTTAAACCATATTACTCATCGGCATAAACATTAGATGAATAGAAGCAACAATGTTGATGGGTTTTGGCATTTGAGGAACGCTTATCATTATGCTCAGAATAAAAATTGGGGGTTTAAAAGGAATGATGGCGGAGTGATTAAATTTGAAAATAATTACCTCAAATTAATACAGTCGTTTCAATTTCCTATTGCTCAATGCGGAACAATGAACTCCTAATACAAAATACTATGTATCATTTACATTCAGTTATACATAAGTAAAATATTTCCTAGACCTAACGTACAACTGACAGCTAGCCATAAAATTAGCAAAACGTATTGTTTGAAGGTTACTTAACATACGCACCAGAACACAAGCAGGCACGACGCCTTATCTTAATGTGGCGCTAGCTGGCATGTCAACGACAGCGGCGTGTCGCCACGCATAATACCGGTAGCCGCGTCGCCAGCGGTGAAAATGAAACGCCGCCTTCACAGACAGTGGCGTCGGTGTTAATGTTTCACTTCGAACATCAACGGTCACTGTGCCGTTTCCCCAATTGTTTCACCGGGAGCGGTAGCTCACTGCCACTGCAGCGCCTCTGACCGGGAGGTCCTAGGTTCGAGTCCCGACGGCGGCAGGATTTTCGGCACTAGCTTTTCAGCTACGTCGAATTCAGTCGCTGCCTGGAGGAGAATTCCAGCGGCCGGCTGCTCTGATCGGTAGTTTTCCGTGGTTTCTCCGATCAACACCAGGCGAATGCCGGAGCGAATGCCGGAGCGAATGCCTACCAAACGGGTCACGGACCGCGCGCGATCTCTCCTTCCTCTTCCTTGTTCTATTCTCTCCCCTTGCACACATATTAACATGCACTACACTACCATACATACCAGGAGACCGGTCGGTAGCTTAGAGCTTGTCCCGGCTGGGGCGGTGCCTCGCTCGTGGGAGAGTCCTGGTTAGGGGGAAACCCCACTAGCCGACGGTAGGTCGGCGTCGAATCTCGCCATCCAGGGAGGGAATATCTCCGCCATCTCCCAAGGGAAAAACGTACAACACTTACTAATGACCTAAGCTGTTGATGCGCCCGGAATCACCAATCAACCAACCAAATGTATGTTTGCGTTGTGAATGAGCCTCTACTGTTCAATAACGTCGCTTGTGGTCCGTCCGCGTGATTGGCCGTCCCACGCGTTTGAGCCAGCGCCAGGCCTCCAACCGGTAGCTCCCTCGGCGTCACCTCCTGTCGCCGCCAGCGATGTCCACACCGCGCGCCGGCCGCCTCCGCGCCGTTGTTTTGTTCGCGGCGCGCAGTCGGTGGCGCCGCTGCTGCTGCTACCGGCGGCCAGCGCCAGCGCCGCTCGTCCGCCGACGCACTCGCCACGCGCCACAACCGGCTTAGGTGGCTCGGCGCAATAAGTGATGTCGCTCTGGCAGGGAGCTCCCCAACGGTGGCAGGATTTTCGACACAAGGGTAATAGCTAGGTGGAATTCAACCGCTGACACGGGGGAGAATTCTACCGAGCGGCTGCTCTGAACCGTAGTTTTCCGTGGTTTCTACGATCTACACCCAGCGAATTGCGGAGCAGTGCCCTACAAAACGGGCAACGGACCGTACGCAATATTTTCTTCCACATCCTTGTCCTATTCTCATCCTCTGCTTAAAGATACATGCACTACACTACCACGCGCAAGGAGACCAGTCGGGAGCTTCGAGCTTGTTCTGGCTGGGGTGGTGGGAGATACCTGTTTAGGGAAACTTCGAAAGCCGACGGGTAGGTCGGCGCCGGAAATCGCCATCCAGCGAAGGAAGTTCTCTCTCGCCATAAAAATTGCACTAGACTTAGGGGATTCATGACCTTGGCAGGTGACGCGCTCGGAATCACAAATCAATCAATCCACGCGCCACATTTAATCTCCGGTTTCAAGTAATAGCCTCGCCCACCTTCTGGATTGGTTTGGTTTGTTTCTTTCGTGTGCGTCCGGGCGCGGGCGCGTCAACTGCTTTGGTCATTAGACATTGATCATTAGGACTCGAACCTAGGACCTCCCGGTCAAAGGCGCTGCAGTGACATCATTTGATGCACTGAGCTACCGCTCCCGGTCCCATCTTCTGGAGGTTAAATCATAATTTGCGATAGTCAGAAATTAATATAGGATATATTATTGAACTGAAATTACTCAAACAAATTTTACAATATATAAGAAGGGAATTAAACCTAGTCTAATGCTTCGGTGTCTGTATTGAACCTTTTTAAGAGACATATTATATTCATTGACGACTTATAATTATCATGCCTGTTGCGACATTTGCGAAATCATCTTAAATAACAGATATAATGAAACTGACTGGCGGAATGAGGTACGGATCCTCCAGTGCTACATATATATTTTTCATAAATAAATCAAAAGCGAGTTACCGTGTGTGTACGCTAATTAACTTTTTCTTATTAATCACGGAGGATTCAGTGCAAATGTGTTTCAGTATTCCATTCTAATTGAAATACTTCGGGACTTCACGTACGCTGGGATATTACTCTTCGAGGCAGAGTGTATGCCGCCATTACCGTCGCCACCGCCGCTACCGCTCTTCCGCTGGCCGAATGCCTTTCCCTCCGCCCCCGCTGCCCCGTTGCCGATCTCTTCGCCCCGCCCACCGCCTCCCATCCGGCGGCCGGCCGACATTGAATAATATATGCTGCTAACGAGCCATTGTTTTTCCGTCGACACTGCCGAAATTAGCCGACGGTTTGTTTGGGCTTCTTCTTCAGGAACTCATAACTCACTGGGCGCTGCCGCCTCTGCCGACCACAGTGGGATAGAATAGGCTGAAAGGCGCGCACAGGGTTTTACACATAGTTCTGTTAAAATAATGCAACAAAGGTCACACGTTTTTTTAAATTTAAGATCTAAAGAACCGATGTTTTTAGAATTCAAAATTACAGATGGCGACCCCAATATTAAATTAGCTTAAATAAAGTCAAGTTCATGTGATTTGGCTCGGGATTTTTAATTATTAAAACTATGTATTGTTTATATATATTGATTATAACTAACCTTCGGAAAATCGGAAACCATGCATCAAGTGCTGTTTGTATGTTTGTTTGTTTTCTGTTGTTTCTTTACTGAATTATGTAACATTTAGAATTTGAAAGAATTAGCACAGTAACATTTATTTAACTACAATTTAATAAAAACTCATGTTTCTAACAATTTAATCATTTTTCAAAATGAACTAATTTTCATGGCAGCGAGTGATCGCAGATGCATTAATCCTTAAAATGTACCTTTTTAAATGGACACTTTTTTTAGTAAAAAATAACAGCCTGGTACTTCGAGACAGAAAAAGTTACAGAACTTTTAAGTAAGATATAATTTCCCATATAAATTACATAATTTGGTTTTTACTTTAAATGCTGTGTCCGACATGTTTTTTTCTAAATAAATACGCGAAGAAATGATGATGTATTGGTAAAACATGAAGTTGTCTAAAAGAACGATCGAACGCTAACTAAATAATTATACTGTTGCCATTATCACGGGTTTTGTTTCTTCTAGCAGCGCGTGCCCACTGTGTGCCACCGCCCCCGCCGCCCCCACCGCCCCCGCTAAGTGAAACAATTACGTCGCTAAGCGCGCGGGGCGGGCGGTGACGACGACCAGCGGCACGGGCTCATTATGTCGAGGGAGATTTTCACTCCGCACCCCCCTCCGCCGTCGCCCGCGGTCTCTCGCCACGCCCCCTTCGGCGCTTCATAACAATTTCTTCGCGCACTAAATGGAATCTACTGCCACTCGAGGGGGAGACATAGACATTCACGGTTCTTTCACTGACTATGCCACTAGTGAATAGTTCCGGACAAGAGCGTGCAAGTTTTGGAACCGTACCTACCAATTAGAGACGACTTTACCATGTGTATTTATCAGTTCTTGATTATCACCTGCTTGGTGGTGATACTTTTTGCACTTTTCTTTGACACTGACAGAGCCTTTATAAAAGTGCTGTTTTTTTAATATTCCACGGTTTCTTGTGTGGCAATTGTTGCCAATGTAAAAATAAAATGTTACCCTCAAGATTTCGTTCGGCTTCTTATGATGAAATAGACCAAGTTATTTACACATGTAAACCAAGTAAAATAACTAGCAATAGAAAATATGTTTGTAAATAATAACTTTTACAGAGAAAAAATACAAATTAATCGCATTTACGACGAAGCAAGGGATAGCAAATATTTTAAAAGAATGTAGCATGAATATGAGAAAACTAAATGGAGAAGAAATGCCGTAAAAAAATTACCTTTAAAAAAGCGTTTCCTTCAAATTCAAACTAAAAACTCTGCATTTAATAATAGTGTCTAAATAATTTCGTTGTCTTTGTTTGGTTATGTTTATTTTTTTGTTCGTCTTCACTCATCGCTTCGCAACTCTGAGATTCATCCTCAATTTACAAAGCACTCCTGAAATTTTCCATGGTAATCATCACTAGAAGGTATTAAGAGGAATTCAATGCGTCTTTACTCGAATCGTAGCATTCGCTATATTTCTGTAATTAGAGACGATGTCTTTTAGTAAGAAACTTTTGAGTCAACGATGGACGGTACGAGTCTCTAAAAAGACAAAAATCGGTGTTATTCCTACAAAATGTAAATATCAGAGCTATACACAAAATTGGTACAGATAAAGTAATGTATATTTTGATTTAAGATTTTAAATAGAAAGTGACATTTAAATTAGGACTGTTCACCGACACTCAATTGCTGCACGCCGGGAATCAATGCCGTACAGCGCAAACCCACATATATTAATATCTAAATTTGTTATTGTTCTCAAATATTCTAAATTAAGTCCAAAGTGTTTTTAAGGACACAAAATACATAATACATATTTTTTCAAAAAATAAAAGCCCCCCAAATATATTAAAAAATAAAGTTGCTTATCCGCAAATGATTTTATCACTCTGAAAATTTGTACCTCTCTTTTTTCTTCGGATTCTAAAAAGGAGACATCTACCATGTTCCACAAAGCTGAATAATAACGACCACGACACTTGACACCAGTGACGGCTGAGAAGTTCTGCGAGACCGCTAGCCGCCGCCGCCGCTTGCCGCCGCCGCAGCCACCGCCGCTTCCGCTTGCCGCCGCCGCCGCCGCTAGCCGCCGCCGCTAGCTGCCACCGATAGCTGCCACCGATAGCTGCCACCGATAGCTGCCGCCACTAGCCGCCGCCGCCGCCGCCGCCGCCGCCGCCGCCGCCGCCGCCGCCGCCGCCGCCGCCGCCGCCGCCGCCGCCGCCGCCGCCGCCGCCGCCGCTCGCCGCCGCCACAAGCCGCCGCCGCCACAGCCGCCGCCGCCCTAGCCGCCGCCCTAGCCGCCGCCGCAGCCGCCGCCACAGCCGCCGCCACTAGCCGCCGCCGCCGCTTGCCGCCGCCGCCGCTTGCCGCCGCCGCTTGCCGCCGCCGCCGCCTCTTGCCGCCGCCGCCTCTTGCCGCCCCATTGTCGTAGCCTTCACGCCCCGAGGCGTCGCCGCCGGCCACTCCGGGAACAAGGCCCGGAGCGTCAACGGCCGCCTTTCCCGTGTTCACTATTCATTTCGCGCCTCTCTTCGCGTGTCGCTGCTGCGATCCCAGATAGCCAGGGGAACATGGCAACGTGTAAATGCCCGACATTGTTTTCTCCAAAATATGAAAATGGAATGATAGGTATCAACAACTGATCTGAATATTTTCATATTACTAGCGCAGGAAACTGGGCCCGATTCGGTATATTTCAAAGTGGCAGGAATCAGATATTTTGGAAACAAAAAATGTCTAGATACACGAGATATTTTAACCAGTGTATTCCAATTATGTTGTGTTCTAAACATCGCTTCATTATGTCATGATTTATATCTTTTGAATGTGATATTCCGAGATATCAAACAGCGTCATATATGAGACGTTTTGACTCTCGTGAGAGTCAGTACAAAAATAATGCAATAACAATGCATTCAATGGCTTTTTAAGGTTCACACAATTTGTCCTCACAGTATGTTTAAATTTACAATCACAACACTACAAAACACATTTCCAACAAAATAAATTTTCATTGAAGCATTTCGGTTCTATTGAATATTCTTAATCATATTTTATCTTTGAACTGGTGAATGAGATAAGTTTACTTTTTGCTGAAAATGGAATATGTCTCGACATCTTTATCTATATTTGTGTATAATCAAATAGGTCAAATTCCTTCCAGTTGCTGAGTAATAGACGCTTGTATATTTACAAGCATTATGTACATTTAAATAAAATGTCGATAAAATCAAAAATCCAAACAAGATAAGTCGAGTTGCCTGAATATACAGACCAGAAGATTAGTTCAAATAATCGAAGATTAGCAAGATTGTTCTCCTGTAAAACTTAGTTTTCACAGGATATCAGCTTCACTGGGGGTCACAAATAATAATGAATGCCATTTACAACGGATGTGTGTTCATTTATGTATCATTACTATCGACGTACGACGCGCTAATGCATGATGGAAGATGAGAGAACGGAAGAAAGAGGAAATATGAAAGAGACGATATGTTGAAAGAGGCCAGAAAGAAAACGGAATAGCTAGATGAAGGAGCAATAAAAAACGGAGTTAAAAAAAAAAAAAGTAAAAACAGGAAAATAGTGACAAAAACATTGGTGAAGCAGGAAGCGAAGGAATGGGGGGGGAGCGACGATTGAAGGGAGTAAATCAAAATGGAACGTACGAAGACTTCTTCGCTGTCCGGGTGACGCCGCGTAGTGGACTACGTCTGGTCTTACTAGTACCCATCCACTACGCGGCGTCAGCCGGACAGCGAAGAAGTCATCCACTCGAGCCGCGGAAGCCTACGCGTACATAGAACGTACGAAGTTGGAAAAGACTCCGCGAAGAAAGATAAAGAAACAGACGGAGGCAGGGGCGTCGATTACACTCTCGAGACCCCTCCTTGCCCCTCCTGGGCGGCGGGTGGCGGGGCATTACCAGTGATTGATTATAACGTCAGCGCGCGTGACTGCGGCCGCTGGGCTACATTTAGTGTCCATTTGCGGCCACGCTATCGCCGCACGACATCGCGCCGGGAGCCGGGCGGCCGGCCGGGCGGCCGGGCTGCGGGGGCGGCGGCGAAAGCGACGACGGAGCGGTGACGGCGACGGCGAAGGAAAAGGCGATAATAATGTGGACGGAAGGGGTAATAATGATGGCGACGGTGTTGCTGATGGCTACTAGTAAGACCATGACGGTGATGATTTAGAATACAATAAAAGGGGAGCGAAAAATTCCGATGACGTATTTCGACGATGGCAGAAAGAGCCAGGTGATCTTATCGAGAAGTTGGTAATGACCGAGAGCTGTCGTATTAACACTCCCATACCAATGTCATTCCGGCACCCGAGGAGGGACACCCAGAATAAATTGCAATTAAATTGAAGGTAAATTTTATATATTTCTGAACAAATTATTATATTACAATCATTATGTAAGTTTCTATTAAAATATTTTTAGTTTTTGGGATTCGGCAAATGTCTAAATATGCTGAAGTTTTATGTACTGTAAGAACCGGAGACGCAAACGGTGACGTTAATTTTTTCGAGAATTCTTTCAATTGTCAGTATGTTGCTTCTATTGCACAACTATTGTGTATATTAACAGATACTACAATAAGATTGCTACGTTTATATGGAGGTCTCACTGCCAAAGTAAATCGATGTTTTCACAAAGGACTTCTTCGTGGCGATGGATACGCGTTGAAAGACGAAACTATCACTAAGGGTCCAGAAAGGTTCTGTTAAGGCGGCGATATGGCGAAGTTGTGGGAGAGCTGGGAAGGTTGGGCCAAAGATCCGCAAGTAAGTCTTCTCGAGTTTTTGTAAAAAAGGAAGATTCTGAAAACGACAAGTATTAAGACTATTGAAAATCAAAATGCGTGCCCTTTTGGAGGGCGAGAAAGCTCGCAATATGTTGTTGTGGTTAAATTTCGTGTCGCACAGGTCATGAATGAAACAAGAACGAAGAAAGAATGGCAGAGAAAAAACCAACAACATTGTTAGCAGGTGAGTGACAAGTGTGATAATTGTATTCGCGACAGCTGTCATGACGGTGGCTGCATTTCATTATGTAAGACTTAAGTAAGAACTGACGAGGAATATAAGAAATGTCTGATTTAAAAGTTGGCGAAATTCCGAAGAAAGAATTTGTAATTGATGTACATTTTGAGTAAATTAAGGAGAGAAACATATTTTACTTGCGACCTTACTTGTGGCATCACATTATGGTAATTAGTCACTGAGAAAGTGTCCTATATATGTTCTAGATCATTAAATGTAGAAGTTAAGAATGTAACGTTTTTCTATTTTAATACTAGTTAGGTAGTAAATGGGAAAATGAATAAAAAATAATCAAAGTTACCAAATCAGTCTATAACCTTAATCAGTTCATAAATCAATCGAAATTATGTTGTTTTTTTTAAGTTAGACATCTCAGGAATATTTTAGAATTCATTTTCTTCTGGATCATGTTTTCGAAAATGTTTTAAATACTAACTTTAATTCGAACAACTAAATGATTCCAAATGACTTATCTCACTTTAGCCTTTTGCTTGTGGTTATATCTCTTGTGTAAAAATCATCGAGAATGCAAGAAGTATGACATGATGTCTTGTCGAAGACCGTATGAACTTCGGAGACCACAGTGACTGATAGAGACGACTGTTGAGGGAGATACTAGTAGCCGTAGCGTAGCCGATAAAGAGACTGAAGGAGTGCTAGGGATGTTGGCAACGTTCAAGGTGGTCGCGTCGGCCATGGTGAAGGGTAAGGTGGCGTTGGAGGCGGCGACTGTGGTGGAAGCGAAAGAGCACGCGGGGGGGGGGTTCTGTGGTGGAAGCGAAAGAGCACGCGGAGGAGATGTTTGATGGGGTGGAGGCAAGGCGAAGGCGGTGGTGGTTGTGATGGTGGTGGTGGAAGTAATGATGGTGCTGTGGGAGGTGATCGCGAAGATGGAGGTGGAGGTGAAGATAGGATGGAGGTACAGGTGTCGATGGTGGTGGAGGCGTTGTTGGAAGCGCCAAAGGAAAACGGTCCAGGAGGCAGTGGCAGCGGTGCAAGAGGTGGAAGCGGCGAAGTGGGCGTGGCGGGGCAGGAGCAGGCGCAGGCGCTGGAGGAAATGTTGGAGGCGGTGGGCGTGGGGCTGAGGTGGTGGAGGCGTTGGTGGAAACGCCAAAGGAAAACGGTCCAGGAGGCAGTGGCAGCGGTGCAAGAGGTGGAAGCGGCGAAAGTGGGCGTGGCGGGGCAGGCGCAGGCGCTGGGGGAAGCGTTGGAGGCGGTGGGAGTGGAGCCGAGGAGGTGGACGCGGTGTTGGGGCGCTGGTCGCGTGACCCCAAAGCGTCGCCGCCGTGAAGCGCAGACAATGCACTCTGTGGAGTGACGGGGCCCAAAGGCTGCTAAGAGGCGGAAACCGCTCGCGTCCACACTCGAGCGCGGCTGATGAAGACGGATGGCTTTATAAAGACCTCGGTTCGGGTGACATATTTACTACTGCTAACACAGCGAGATTCAGCCAAACGATCGAAATGGGATCCGTTCCTTCGCTTATACTCTCGTTTTCTCCGCTTCTGATCTAGTTTTCCTAAATTATGCGCTCTTGTTTGTTTATATTCATTATTACATGACAATGCGTTGTCCTGACTATTAGATACTGTTTTTTTGGGTTTGGGAATATAAAACGTTTATTATAATGACAGTCAATATTTTCTTTATATATTGATATTGGGTTTATCTCATATTATTGGGAAGCTAGGCTAATACAAATTACATTATTATGAACAAATAAACATCAGAATAGGAAAGTGAGGTAAACAACAAATAAAGTACTGAAACTTTTTCATAATTTACCATTTCTTATTAAAATGGTAAAAATATGACATATTTCCTGTATGCCTAAATTAAGGATATAAATGTTCTTACTTTCACGACTTAAAAAATTATTGTCACCTTTTGTAATTAAGAAAATATCATTTTGTAATTAATGATACATTTCTGTAAATTAATTGTATTTCCAGCAAGAACAATTCTTCTTGCTTATAAATTCCAATTCGAGATACAATATTGCTATTTTCTCTTATGTTCGGTTAAGAATTGAATTACTTTCCAATTTTTATATGTGGCTTTATAGTATTAATATTTCAGTCCAATGCATCTGCACCCAACACCCAAAGAAAAAGCGAATAAATCATTGGGAGTTCTATCAATTTAAACTCTCCTACTACATCGCTCAAGGTTTGAATCACAATAGCGAATATTTACAACAGCTGTCACTGAAAACCTTCGTATTTCAATAAGATCGCTCTCACAATACCCGATTAAATAAAATCATAAAAGGATTAGTATATCCTGCAATACCAGTTTCAATTCAAAGTCAAGGAAAGATATTGAAAAATATATCACTTCTATTTCGTTGATTCATTCGACGGCCGTCACAACGGGTTAGACGATTTCTCAAACCGACTTCCATGAAAGAAAAAAACATCCTAAAATCAATCAGCTAAATAAACAATCGTGTGGAGGTGGGCGGTGACCTTGGAATGGCGGCGGACGAGGCGCTCAAACGCGTCACCGGCGCACGCCGGCGTTCGAGGCGAAACGCTTGGAACTGGGCAATGCCAGCGCTCTTCGGCGAAATCCGGCAAAGGTCACCACGACCACAGAACAGCGGCTGGCACCGCACGCGAACCCACGGAGGAAGTGGCGCTGCTGTTGTTCTCACGAAACAAAGTATAAGTCTCGCAGCCGGAACCTCCCCGAGCTACGAGTAAATCTAATTGACGAACCCAGAGCGAAAAGGTGTTTTTTAAAAAACATTTCACCTACTGTTGAAATGACATTGTTTATGTACTAGTAGGTTGTATAATTGGATGCTTGTTCGTATAATTAAAGATTCACTACATGCAAAAACATGTTGCAAGTGGAATCTATTAAACATAATATACGAGTATTTGCTAATTTATATACGAAGGTCATTCGATTCCGTAAAATGGACACCAATATATTATTGTATTTGCCAGATTCGGACAGTTGACCACTTCAGGTATTCACGTTTTTCAGTATATTTAAACAGTTTTAGTTTATACGGTTTCTCTAGATGTTTCTTGTCAATTCATATAGCTTTTACATCCCACAAGTCCCCAAATCGTAGTATAATAATTTCTTTTTGGTTTTGCGCGCACACTCTAAAAAATATTGATGCAGCAGACTTACTAAGTTCCGCATCCCAACCTAAAACCCCATGCAGCAGTCCTAAAACTTACTCATCCCTTCATTACAACAAATATGCTACATTCTCATATGTTTGATTAGTTTTGATTATTATGACTCACTCTGAATGAGAGCGCAGACGTTCAAAATAATCGGTGTGACGCGGGTTTTACGTAAATCATTTCACATCACACAGTCATAAGTGCGGGATGAAATAGTTACAGCGACTAAACATTTGCGTATTCCTACGCGCAGAAATTTGTCAGCTATACTGGATACTACAGAGCTTTATTAAAACAAATTTTTACGCAGTGTTCTACCAGAGAAAGATGTTTGGACCTTTGATTTACGCGTAAAACAGCAGATTTACTCTACAATTTTCCGACCATTCCGAACGTGTAAACTTTCGGATGCAGTTGTCATGAGATCTACAAGTTCAGCCTACCACTTTCTGATCGTTCTGGGCGAGTAAACCCCCTTTCGGATGCAGTTGAAACGAGAACTGCAAGTTCAGTCTCTTTTCGACAATTTCGAACGTGTACATTCCATTCGGATGCAATTGTAACGAAAAGCGAATGCAGGCGTACAACTATATTCATCCTCCACACGTGACTACTTAAGGGTTCAAATCGCAAGTGAATATCTTCGTGTTTGACGTTGCCTTCATCACCAGCGATCCTTTAAAACTCCCACAGGCCGGCGCGGTACATCCGCAGCGGGTGCGGCGCGGAAAGTTCCGAGCTAGACGCGGCCACGGAATTCGCGGGACAGCTCACACCGGGGCGTCAATTATGAGTCAGCGTTTGGTGACGGTTGGCAAAGTCGCTCGACCCAGAGGGGAGCGAAGACTCCCGAACACGGGCGGACTTCCTCGAAACTCCAGCTGCAGCGGACGAAACAACAAATTTCGCCGCCGATTAATCGCTGCCACTCCGTTGTTGCAACGCTCGCCTGCGGTGTAGGTCTGAACGTGCTGAAAAGGCAACATGTGACGCGAAACTTCCGGTGCGGCCAATCCGCGTAGGCTGCGGATCTTCCGCGTCGGAGCTTTTAACCCCGGCGCGGCGCGGCGCGCGGTGAGAAATTCGGGTTGTTAGACTTCGCCCTCGCGCCGCCGCGAGCGCGCGTGGCGGCGGCGACGGGGGGCCCGGGCGGGCCCGGCCGCGGCGGGCCCCCTCCGCCCCAGCGGGCGCCCCCCAAGCCCCGAGCCCCCTGCTGGAGACTCACGGGGCACACGCCGCCGCGCCGCCACGCCGCCAGGCCTGACCGCTCTGCTCGCGCCGGGTGGAAGTAGTGACGACGCCATTTCGGTGTTTTAAAAAGGTTAATGATCTTATACATCGATACATTCGTCGATTATTTGGTCGATATAAAACATAAGTTTATTAAAGCTGATGTTTTTTTAACATCGATGATTTGTACCCAATGTTTTTATGTTTTGAGCTCGATGTTTTCTGAATAAAAAATTGCCAAAATAACATTTTTTTGTAAAAGTTAAAATTTTAAACAATAATTTATAATACCACTGTCAGTTTGTTTGGTCGACTACCTTCATTGAGCACACTTAATCACGCCTGAGGTGACCCCGCCCTGATATTCCCTACGTTTTCCTCATATTGGGCACATGGAAAGGCTTTTTACTCGTAAAACTTTGTTTTCACTTAATCTTAATTAGAAGTTAATAAACTGGCCTATTGACAAATTGAGTTTCGACAGGCTAGTACGAGAAGTTACTAAAATACATTTAAAGAATCGATATTCAAAATCATCCAGGGTTTTTGGTCAATATATTATTAATTTCGATGTTTTAGTTTTGAACACCGATGTTTTGTTATAGACGTCGCATATCTAGGAAGTAGTAAGGAGTCACCATAAAGCGAAACACACACATATGGACTGTCGGACGCGAAAAAAAGCGTGCGTTTAGCGTTTAGAGCCAGAAAAGAAACGGAAGCCACTGTGATTATAATCAGAAAGTACTGTTTACAATATATTAACGCCACGATTCTTCGTCTCGGTCTGCCTCGCCATTTTTTATTTTAGATAATCTGCAGTTCGTTTACCATTGGAAATAAGTTTTCCATAACTCGGAATAGAAAATATCTAGTTTTTGAAATGTTAATCTCTCGCTTTTTTAAATTTATTATTATTATTATTATTATTATTATTATTATTATTATTATTATTTATATTTCAACTATTAATAGGTAGATTGTTGGGAAGGGATTCTGAAACTCAAGTTTTACTGTTTTTGACTAAATAAATAAATAAAAAATACATTTTTTAATTTAATGTTTTAGTTATTCAGTTACAAACACTTTCGGAGCAATGTACTATGTAATTTTCCAAGAACGACGTAAATAAAAAACAAATGCCGCATTAATTCTGGTTCTTTGGCCCGCTCTACAGGCGATTTACAATTGCCTTTGTACCTCTTGACTGCCAGCTGCGTCACGATATAATGAGTCGTGTGTGATATCCTAGCGAAATCGTAGGGGTGTTGTCGCAGCGAAGAAAAAAGATGGCGGCAGAATGTTTGTTGCGTACAACCTGAGATCATCCGCTTCGTGTCAAAGGAGAAAACTTTCCCAAACCAAAGCGATGGCACTGGGGTATTTGGGAGGGCCTTGGCAGCACTGCACACAGTTTCGTAATGTCGTTCACATTATTGTGTGCTTGACATCTATAGTGTCTCAAGTTGAACTTTAGGCACACACCGTCGGTCAGTAAATAAATAGAATTTTTTTCTTTAAAAAAAAACTTCGTAAATTTGCAGAATTTGCAGACAAATTTTATTTTACATTTTATTAGCGAGTATTATTCGTGATACTTCGTTGGATTCAGATGGCTTTAATAAGCTCACCGTATCTACCACAATCCTCATCCGTCCATCTTGCTTCGTTTCTTGGAAAATCCCCGAAGTCACAATACCCTTACTTAAAAGTGTTCTATCGTATATTTTCGTTGTATGTCGATTTCCTCTAGTTCTTTCTCGATGTTAATGTTATAGGGACTCTTGCACATTCTGAATTTTTGCATAATTTCTTTCTTTCTATAAAATTACAATTTTGTTTTTTTTTGGGGGGGAGTGGGTGACTGACACCAACCTCCCAACGAGATGATTTGATAGCATTGCAACAGTCGCAAATAGAAAAATCCATTTTTCGAGTTATGGCCATAATATTTTTATTACTTATTATTAATTGATAACTTTCCAGTATCCACAGAGATTTAAATTGTTTATTTATTGGAGGACCGAACGGAAATTCCCCTTCGCAGAGATTATTTAATATACAAGTATATTTACTTTCTGAAGTCTCACGGAGATTTTAAAAATATATTTTCAGAGTCCGAACAAAAATCTCCAAACCCCCCCTTCCCAGAGTGACAATGAATGGTGACTTTACCCAAACCCAAAAACTTTTAAATAGTAGTTTACACATGTCGGCGTCCGGATTGAACTGAAATTCGTCGCCCCCCTCTCGAAATACTTTCTGGTCCCAAAGTGGGCGTGCCCCACGCGGGGCGGTTAACGCGAGGGGCGGGGACGCAGCTGCGTGCAACGTCTTTGCGGTCGCGTTCGCGCACCCAACGGCCTGGTCAGTCGGTCGGCCGCGGCGGGCGCGCGCGGCGGTCAACCGCAGGCGTTTTAAGCCTACTTTCCCCGCTTGTCGCGCGCGTTTTGTCTCCGGCGCTGCGTACTGCGCGCGCAGATACCACGTGCAGCGATTGCTGCCCCCTCCCCGCGAAAATTTCACCCCCCTCTCGCTTCAACCTCTGCTGAGCGAAGCCCGGGGGCGTTAACTTTTGAAGATAACTAAGCAGCTGCTGATGAGAAAAACGGAGACGTGTTTGCTAAGGTAATGCCAGAATTTACATGAATCGATTTCTTGGTGTTTTATGTACTCCTAAAAGCTCGACGGACGTGTGCAGCAAGCGGCTAAAAAACTGGGCGTCATTTCTTGTGTGTACACAGTGAAGTAAATTATCTTGAAAGCGTTGCGTAAAAGGATTTTTCCACATTGATTGTGCGGGAATAATTTTTTTACTGGGAATCAGACGATAAATGGAGCATTTTAAAAAGAAAAATTTAGTGATATATCCATTTGTTTGTTTTTTATTTTTATTAGAAATAAACGTAATCTTATCCGATACGTTTTATGTTCTTTTAGGGTATTATTTTTCTGGATAGTTTTACGGGATATTTCTCAGTACTTTTGTTTTGTAAACTGCATTAAACAGAGAAGTAAATGTCAGGAAATATTTGGGTAGAAACGAGAAATCGTAAAATAATGAAATGCCAAATCTAAAGCACTTTTTATTCACTTTATATCTTTAGATTTATAGAACCTTCAATATTTAACGCCAAAAACGTAAGTAACGGTATAAACTCTGCAATAATTTCTTCTTTGAGCTTATATTTGTAACACAATCAGCGCTGAGAACGAAAATGTTTATTCACTCCCCCTTCGCTCACTGTGCTCGGAAAAAACTGGTAATGACTTGTTTTTTCGGCGAATCACTAGTCATTACAATAAAAAAACAGAAATGATTATTTATTTAATAGTTCATTTGTTGCATTGTTGTTTAATTTACGTACGAGAAACAAAATTGCTATCTCATAAAGTTGTTAACACAGCCTTCCTAACTTCGATTTAATCCAATTTATAACTAATGGATTTATAATTAACGGTTGTTTGTCAATATTTATGAAAATCGACATATTTCAAATACACTATATTTCATCGTTTTTGTTTATCCTCCCAGTTTTAGAAAAGTATTGAAATCATCTAAACATTGAAATCTCGACTTTTCGGATGTGTTTGTAGAATTTTGAACTGTAACACTGCACACACGTAAAGATTAAGTTCTATTAGTGGTGTTCCAAAGGTAATTAAAAACGCAGGAGGTCGGAAAAAATACACGCAAATGTGTACCCAAAAATCGAGATGGATGAATGGTTGATGGATGAATGTGAACTCTTGTCAGATTAAACGCTTCTTGCTGAAATTTGGTAAATATGTCAGGAGTAAGATTTAGTTGAGCCGTTTTGGTTATCATAGATATTTTAATTTCTGGGGATACTTCAATGAAGCCCCTGTGACATTTTCAAAATATTCTGGAAAGTAGCTGAAATTATTTTTCTTGATTTTTTTCTCTTATAGAAGAAAATAGATTTTTAAGTACGGCGAAGTTACGACTATCATTAAAATCTCCCTCTTTTACAAAATTACAAAAATCTTCATACTACTTTAAATGGGAAAGCTTTTCGATTAGAAAGACTTTGAGCTTTCTACCAATCAAATTTCGTGATTTTTTGTTTTAAAAGAAAGATAGTGGGCCCTAGACGCTTTATCACTTGCTTTTATTAAAAGTTTTACTGTATAAACACTTCATTTTAATAAAATCATAAAAATAATAGAATAAACGCTTACCTACCGTCGTTTGTTCATTGTTCTACTGGGTGAGTTTATAATTGATCTATTGAAAGCATTCGAACATGTGAGTTTTTTTGTTATTAGAGAAGCGAGTTTTCTAAAGTTCGAAGAGCGTCTTTTATTATAAAAATTTACCATTTATAAAAATGCTTTGTCCAGCAAATACCTGAACACGAGTTCTTTCGCAAAAAAATTAACTGTTTATAATTATATGTGGTCCATAGCGTTTTGACGTTGTGACATACCGATATGTCACGTTAAAATAAACTAACATTTATTTGTAGACAATATGGTGGAACATGCATTACGAAATATCACGAGAGCTAGAGCTTAGCAACGACCGTGAATAAACAATGTGTCTGGATGCCGAAAGTAGAAAATTTGGATTGGGCGAAGAAGTTTAGACGATCAAAAGGTCAGCTACACCAAAATATAACGAATGTATGGATTGGCTGGGTGAGAGAAGGACGGTCAAATGTTATGAAAAAAACAGAAAGGTAGTTTAATACGAAGTCTTCGAGGGGTGAATCATGCAGGAGGATTTCATTCTGACCGGCATCGCGCTTCTGAACTGATCGTAGGTTCGTGAGAGGGAACGAGTATAATCCAGATAGTCAGAATTGGGTTATCAGTGAAATTTTAAGGACAGTGAATGATATTGCAGATATTTTCATGTGGAAGTAATATTGATGTATAAATTGGAACTTTTTCGGGAGTGGTAATCGAGTTCGGGACTATGTCATAGGACGTAATCGGGACTGATAATTTTGATAGTTTGAGACCAGCTTGGATAGGGGCAGAAGAGGATTTCTTGGGACTTTGGACTACGGCAAGCTCGCAAGATATTTCGACTGAGAAGTCTACGAGGGACATCAACGAAGAATAGATAAGTTAACCGCGGTATAAAATTCTAAATTCAAAGATATCTTGATCAAAGGCATAACATAAATTCACTAAATTGTTTGCTAAAAAGGTAAAATAAACTTTGTTAAATTTTGTTCTTTAGAAAAGAAAGTGATCTTTCATTTAGTCAATCCAAACAGAAATGAACTAGGAATAGAATCATTCTATTTCAGATTCCCAGCTGCGCTGTATAGTCAGCGGATCCTATAATCCATTATAAAGGTAATAAGGATTATAATATATCGTGACCCATTGACCCAGCAAGCCGGACGCTAAGATCTTTGGCAGATATTAATGTAGAGAAAATTTTGGAATATCTCAACGTTAAGGCGAACAGCAGGACTTCATTGCCACAGTTCCCTACAACATTCATGTACGAATCTTGGTGAATATAAATATTTCTATGATATTTTCAAAAGGACGTTCAACTCTGTGTTCACATTGCATTGTTCCAGAATTTGGTAACCTCCCTCGTTTCATTAGTCTTCGAGAGTTAATACTGAACGATATAAAATAATGTTTTGTGGGATTTCTATTTGCCGTATTGTGAATGTGTAGAACTTTTCTAACTTTTCTACGGGTAGAACTTTTCTAACTTTTCTACAGATCCATCACACACACACACATCTAACTTTTGGCGTGCATCCTTACTGCTCAAAATTTTAACATACGTTCCAACAATCACATTGATTCTTGTGGCTTTGATGATTTCTGAATAGCTTCATTCAATTCTAGATCCTTAATTTTTTCATTATTTGCCCTATATAGGGCAAATGTATGCCATAAGATACAAGAAACAAAAGTATCGTAGGAGAATAGATTGGACAAGAATTAGTTTTGAGATGCTTTCAAAAGTGGTATATTAATGCGGTGAAGAATCATAGCATCTACTTGTTGGTTTGCAAGTTGGAATCTGTACTGTTATAACGTACAGATATAAGTATAGAATCCGAATTCCGTTAATTTGCAAATCTAGCTACCTTATAAGCCGGTACATGTGCACATTATCCAAAATGCAGTGCGAAGTAGGTTCAGCTACCAAGTACTGACTGGATTTAATTCGAAGTCGACATTACCCAATACATGTTGGCTGAAGTACGTTACTACGAATAGTAGATATGTGACAAACCGAAATCAGACTGTTTGTAAACAAAGACAAAGAAATCAGACTGCTTATGAGAAGTTTATAAAGCTCGCAAGAGACACGGTGTAGTTTCGGGGTCCACTGTGTCCGCCATACATTTTTATTTTCACGACTTTCAACATAACCCCATATATATATTCAACCCCATATAATTCAATTGTTGACCGAGTTGACAAGAAGATTCGGCCTTCCGCCTTCTTAATTTGCATGAAACAGCATTGCGTCTTTGCAACGCATAATTTCCAATGTACTTTTATGTCAAAAGACTTCTTGCGAAAACAAAAAACGTCTCGCAGTCGGACAATCACCTTACATGAGTCAACATACTGTGCTTGATATAACATTAGCCGGATGGTAACTGAAGTGATCCGTTCATTGCCATAAACACAGCCTTATCCACTCCACCTGGCTAATGTGTGATTACCCAGGCACTCCTAACATTAGGCACATTTCGGTCTTTGCCCGAAACATTTACCCTCTTCAAGGATTGTGGAATAAAACTTCTGCAATTATTTGCATAACTGTTGGATGAAATTGTGAAGCTATTTTTCGACTGAGACCTTCCAGCCTATGGATTTCAGTCACATCATTTGCGCCTTATTTTGCAATATGCTGCCACTATTGCGATAACAACATACAAGGCTTAATTAAATGCACATTTGTTTCATTAGCCCTTTTATTACGTTTAATTGTCCACGATGATACACGAGTGATGGTACAAGAACTTTTATTTCTGATCTTACCACGTTTTTTTTATCACACTTCTTGTGAAAGTCATTTTCGGATTTTTATCGTTGGAATGAAGAGCAAAATGCAATAAAGTTGCGAATGAAATTTTCATAAAAATATTTAAGAATGATCTGATTTAAATACATTATAAAGTACGTCAAAAATATTCGCTGTTAAATGTTTTTAAATTCACCTATTAAAAAACAAATTTGGTTTTTTCAACGTATCTTTGTTGCTATGTCATGCCGACAATGTTTAGAAAGTCAAAAAATGTAGAATGCGAAGTTATACAACACCTTCAGGTTATTTAAAAGATTTCTGGGTCGCAAACTTGAAAGAAAAAAACAGTTGTATTTACAAAATTTTTTTGACTCAACTTGTTCTCAGAGATATGCCTAGGGTACGTCAAAGCACTGGACCTCTCATGAGTTTGTCAACAATCACCTGGAAATATTTTGCTCGTAAAACAAGAAGAGTGACACTATCATTCAAAATTACTCTCATAATAATAATAATATTTTTTCTACCATTCCTCGGAAAATACGAAATATACAGATACAGGAACCGTTTACCCTACTCGGGAAGAAATCGCAGAATTTTGGCGCAATCAGCCCACACTTTCAACAAACTTCAACTACCAAGAAGCCTGGTTAAAACAGCCTGATGAAAAGTATATTCGACTTCACTGCTCCTGGATCGCATTGAATCCAGAAGATCTTGAACAAAGATAGCATTATGCCACATAAGAATAATGTAAAATGCCAAGGTTTCTTACACACGGTATTATCTATTAATAACTAAAGTTTCACAGAATCGTCCTGAACCGTCTAAATACCGTCCAATTACATTTCTTACAACCACATTTCTCCCATAAAATCATCATACCATGTCCCCATCTGGAGTACGAGTCTTTGTTTGACAATACGAATTCAAGCACGTGAAACTGATGTCGTAACTATTAAACGAGGAATACATCAAGTAGATTCACTACGTCCACTATAGTTCGTTTTGTGCATGAACCCGATGTCTAATTCTTTAAAAGGCACATAGAAAATAGGAATGAACATATTACAATGCATTAACAACCTAGCATGCATGGATGTTGAAAGCTGTATGCGTCAACCATGACATATCTCACGTACCTCCAGAAAACTGTATATTTTCAATCGACATAAGGATTAAATTTGGACTGGATAAGTGATAAGTAGTCAGTATGGTTAAAAGAAAGGTTCATTTGAAATAGAGACCTTTATGCGAGATGCACTCTGAAGAAACTATATCTGGGAACATAACATGTTAAGAGTATTGATCATACAAGAGTAAAGAAAGAACTGATCACTGAATTTGACTGGAGACTGAAGAATTTTAAGAACAGAACTTAATGGAGGGAACACTTCCAAAGCTGTTAACTTTTATGGATTGTCCATCTTAGGTTGCTCAGCTCGAATTGTGTAGTGAATTATCACAGATATAGAGGATATTCAACATAGAATAAGTGTACTTTTATCGCAAGGCCTTAAACCCAACCCTAGAGCTTCATTTGATCGTGTGGCTCTCATACGACAATTCGGTAGAAGAGCCTTTCCATTAACATGATTTGCAAGCACGTTGATGATATCTGAAAATTCTTCCATGTCAAATCTACAGCTTCAAAACTACGTTCTGCAGTTTGCTCAGTGGACGAATGGACACAATGAAAACTGTGCCAGTCAGAACTAGGTCTTACGGCATTCAATAACCATCAACAACTCCATGCACGAGTGGCAAAACCAATACCTTGTATTACTTTCATTAGTAATAGAAGGTATTGGCAAAACCCATACTCAGAAGACATCTAAATAAGATAAGCACATGACAACATTGAAGCGTCGAACTACTGAATCATCTCTGGGCAGATCATTCCTGAAACGAGAGGACTCATGGTTGCCAAACGAGATCAAGTAATTTCTCCCCAAAGCAATGATAGCCAACACATGCTGGAAAAATCTAGTGTAAGCGATGACCAATGGCGATTCGGTTGTTAACCAATTAAACCATAACACATTACATCAGGCTACGCACGTCTGGCTTCATCAAAGTTCAGGAATAGGCATGACACAATGGCGAAAATAATCCACTAAACATTTTCCCAGAAGTACCAATTGATTTTTGATGGTAGAGTTCTACACTGTATGTATAACCCGTTGAGTGTTTTACTAAATCATTCTCATCGTCTGCATTGGAACAAAACGGGTATCACAGATACAACAGTAATCAGAATTCGACATTGTAAGGTTATATTCCATAAAGAAAGCTGGCAAGTCTATTTAACTGATGTATCGATTCCAAACACTAAAAGTTTCTTTTTAAGATACACTCTAAGTACTCTCAGACTAAGTACGGTGCGAGTCTCTCAGAGTTTATCAAATAACAATGAAATGCGGTTCTATTGAGAATCATTCCTATTGCTAAACATTTTGTGAAATTATACATAAGTATGCATAATTTCAAAAAATCTTAGTAATAATTTCCGACTTTCAGAAAAGGAACTACTTTCAATTAGAACAATGTAATCAAAATGTATTGGACAGAGAAATCAGTATAGATAAAACAACCTTAATTAACAGAATATATACAGACCCCCTTCAAAAAGAAAAGAAAACTGACCCTCGTAGATGCCACAATACCGCCGATGTAAAACAAGAAAGAGGTTTAAAAAATAAAATTTCAGAAACCACAGATCTGGCTCAAGAAAGCCAAAGCTAATAGAAATTTGCTAGTGTGGAAACGGTTCTTTCGACAAACGATTTAGTTGATGAGATGTTGAATCATCTATTCAACATCTTGACGAGTTCACAAAATTTTTAATTTACGTTATTCAAAGAGAAGCCATTTTATGTCATACCATCCACAAAATGTTGAAGTTTTTGTAATTGCGCTTCGATGTGGATTTGAGAAAATTTCTATCCTTATCTCTCGTTGTATCCACAAAGAACGAGGAGAAGTTAAATATTTTTAGTGAATTAGGTGAGAAACGTAGTCATAATAATAATATCTCAAGAATCGCATTTATCTCCATTGTCCGTATTAGTGCTTCCTTTCAAGACACTTTACTTATTTACATTCTCACCACCATTCGATACATTTTCTATTTATTTTATACTCTCGCGATTTCCGGCACATGAACAAATAATCTGATTTCATCTTAAGTTCTCGTACTTCACTGGACAGCGGTATTCAATAATCTCCTGTTCTCCTCTCCAATTTGTCATCGTGCGAAGACCATGGGTTTTATTGGATTTGAGCATAGTAGGCCACAACCCTTTTGTATATCCACTACGAGAAGTGCTGTAAGTACCACTCCTAGAAATGCTTAATACACACATGAGCCCGTTTGTAATGTAATGCAAAAGTAATTTTTGATCATTTCTTCTTCCAGTATCACAAGCACGTCCTCCTAAACTGCCTTTTTCTGGATTGCAAATACAATTCTGTGATATTTTTGGGACTATTACCGCGCAATATGAAAATTAATGAAAATTTATCCAAATTTTGAATTTTGGAAGTTGGTATTCTACCTTGAAATATATGCTCCATTCAAATGTGAACTCATCGCAAAAAACAAAATAAATAACTTTTCTTGAATTATTGCTTTTAGAATCACGAATAGACAATAGTTTCTGTGACAAAAAATAAAACCCTGCTTCTCTATAACTGGACAAAAACAGTAATTTCGAACCTTCCGGTGACTTTATTTCGGCTGTTTGGTTCGGATTAAATTACTTAGTTCATCAGTTCGCCGTTGCGTAGCGCCATACATTGTTATAACCGCTCAGAGCCAATCAATGCCTTCTCACTTTTACTGTGTCGGCCTCCTACGAATCTAAAAACAAATAATTGCCGATTGGCCAACTTGCACACGTTGTCCACTTCGGGTTCGTGTTTTGTGAGAAGTAATGTTTGGAGTATGTTTCTGTACTGCAGTTGTGGTGTTTGTTCCAAGTCCGTTGTTCTGTTGCTGGGTAGGTGAAACGTGTTTTGTTACGTGGACTTATTTATTTTGAAACACATTTGTTGGTGTGCTTTAAAATAAATTTACTGTCATTCGTCGAAAACTGAAGGATAATGAAGGAGGAAGAACATAATAATACGAATACATATTGATCCACATTTTTTTCTTCTTCTTCTGCAAGTGGAACTACATCATGCGGCGTCTCTCGCACCCAAGCTTCCATCTTCTTCTATCTTGCCAGTCATCATCTTCGATGTGACGATCTCTCATTGTCTGTCGCACACCACGTGAGTCTTGGTCTACCTCTCTTTCTGGACATTGGCACCTGCCACCTCCAAGTTTTTAATGTCCATCTTTCCTCTGGCATTCTTCCAAGATGACCATACCATTTTAACCTTCTCCCTTCTATTGTATCAATTACATCCGAAATGACACCCATTTGTTGCTTTATATTTTCTTTCCTGATTCTCCATTATTTTAAATTCAATCGATAAACAATTTTTGAGATCTCCCACAACTCAGCACCAAACAGTGATATACTTTCCACAATTGCTTTATAAATTCTAATTTTCACTTTATTAGAAATATTTTTATTCCATATTATTGAATGCAATTGCCGAATAGCAGATTTTCCTTGTCGAATGCGATGTTTAATTTCCTCTTCACTGCCCCCCTTGGTCTGTTAAAATTGTTCCTAAATACTTATACGTCAGACAACACTTAACAACCGAGCCATCTTCCATTACTAAATCTTTTCCTGTCCCTATCACCCATGTACTTTGTCTTCTTGAAATTGATTTTCAAGCCCCATTTTCCATATTCCTCATTTAATTTCCTTAACATATAATGTGCATCATCTTCATCCTCTGCGAATATCACTTGGTCATCTGCAAAATTCAGTGAATATAACATCATTTAATTTTATTCCCATCCTTTCATATTTTATCTTCCAGTTTTTTAGAACTTCTCCTAGATATATTTTGAAGAGAGTTGGTGCAATACAACACCCTTGTCTTAGCCCTTTATTTATTTTAATTTCTTTTGATATGCTATTTCCTAATTTGACAGATGCGATATTATCCGCACATCTTTTTAACTATCAAAATTGTCACTAATAATTAAATATGACGGTCAAGTTAATAAATACCGCCATATCAACAAATTTACGTTGTGATGGTGTTTAAAATTGTATTTATTTTAAAAGGAAGAATATTTTTAAAATATTTATTTTACAAATATTTGCCAAACGGAAGACGAAAACAATGAGTTTAAATAAACAAATGCAGATTAACCAGCCCCAAAAGTGATTAAAGACGCTTTCGACAAAAAAAGTTGAAGTAACGCACAGAAACGAAGATGAACAAGATAGAGAACTTTTGCGCCTAGGCGTGAAATGTTTGAAAAAAATGAAAGTGAAATAGATTTTGCAGAAGAGTGGAAGGCACTTCAGAGAGGTAGTCTTGGTGGAGTACAGACACGCTGTAAGCCAAAGCTGAGATTCAGAGGAGGACAAATATGGACGCAAGGTGAGGGGGGCAGTAGCGGTATTCCGTGAAATGTAAGTACGTGTTGAGAGTTACACAGAAAACTTCGATCAAGTGTCATGACACTTGATACCATACCAACACCATAGGAGTAAACTGACAATTTTTCCGTAGGAAGATCCAGTTTTGTGGAAAAGGAAAAAAAATAAGTGAGCAATTTTTTTTTAAAGATTTACAAGTTTACAGTTTTACAACATACATGATTCGAGTGAATATAGTTATTGATGTATGCTGTAAATAAAGTGTAAATGGTTCTCGTATTAAATATGTTTCTGTTATTTTTCACTCTGGTGTTTGTATGTTATCAATTGTGATTTTAATTATATGTTTCCAGTCAATTAATACGAAAATATGATTAATGATTATTAAATGCTCTTTTGTGAAACATTAGTTTCACAAGTAAATTAAATGTCTGTGTTGCTATAGCTATATTAAACATTTCCCGTCGTATCCGTAGTTTATTACTACTCGAGATCTTTTGTAGACAAGATCATCAACTCACGAATAAAATAAATTTTCTACGAACCGTGGAATGAACTACAAGCCGAAATTAAAATATTTAAAACATAAATAGAGGACACATAAGTGCGTTTCGCAATATCAAAGAGAGACTAAGGGGAAAGTACTACAATAACGTGTTTATTCAATCACTGGTTGCTCTCGCATACTTCTCGACGAATTTGCGGGAAGGCCATGTGCTTCCTAGCATTCAACTCGGCAAACAGTCTCCCACAATGCTCAATTATCAGATGAAAGCAATTTTATTCGAGGTATAATCGTGTGGGTCAGCTTGGTTCTATCGGTGATGTCTTCACAAATGTTTTTATATCAGTTGACACAGTTATTCCAAAGTTTTAAACGTATCACGCACGAAGGCCAAATACGGAGGTGCAAGTACTCAAATAAATGTTGAAGGGAGAAATTCACTGATTTTTGTTGTAAATAACGTACACTAATAAGTACTAACGATGTAAATTTTACATTCTGTGGATCCAAGGTAAAAAAATTCTTACGATTTATAAGACAAATTTGTTTTCATTTCTTATAAATTATAGACGATCGTTACATAATTGTCAATTCTTGCAGTTTTAACGTTCCAACTACTTTCCAAAACTTCATATAATGAATAATTTCCATTTATCTGCTGTTGTACAAACGTTTTCTAATACACTTTTGGACTTGCAAATAAAATTCCTAGTTTACGGTTCAATAAGTATGCTTGCCATTCGAAGAATATTAATGAACCAGAGCACATAAAAATTTCAAATGAATTTTCCACAGTGATATGTAAAGAAAAGCGTTCTAGTTTATACAATATCTAGGGTGTTACAAAGATTTTAAGTTAATGTAAAGAAGGAGTTGTAAGATGTCATCATGACAAATATAATCAATAAGAAGCATTTGTGAATGAGAGAGAAAAAACTTCCACGACATTATATTAGTATTGGGAAAATTTTATGGAAAAATTCTAATTACGACCGCGAACGAAAACTACTTCAATATTGCATAAATCATTGCAATATTGAGTTGGAGATATAAAGGAACACAAAAGTATGAATATGGAATTATTTTCGAGTAAGTATTGTAAGGTTTCAAAGTTTTCAGCAATACTAAAATTATTATTATTATTATTATTATTATTATTATTATTTTTTATTATTATTATTATTATTATTATTATTATTATTATTATTATTAAAAATTTCTTCGAAATTAAAAATAACCTTCGAAGGGATGATAAGCTTTAGAAACACGGAAACGTAAATGACTCTTAATTAGTTGAAATTTTACTTTCAAGTTGATAACACATTGGTTTCAATTAACAAGACACCGGTCATATTTTTATGACGCAAACTCATTCAAGGCTTCAGATAATATTTATTACAAAAGTACATTACAAGTACATTACAATTCTATGAATTGTGATTTTTCTTCTTCTAATTTTTTTTCCGTCCTTCAAATACTGACCAATATTATTTGTTACAGACATATGTTGGTTATGCGTTACAATATGTTGGTTAATTATTAAAACATGGTTGGCTGAACATTATTTACGTGCAGATAATAAACTTCTTAGTTATTTGTTTAAACACTAAACAGAAATGTTCACTAGTTAACTGATGCGCTACAATTCACACTTGCGGAATACGTATTAACATAGATACCTGTGGCAATTTCGTCAAACGTAAATCGCAGCTCTATCTATAAATACAAATGTAAAAGGGAAAAAAAAAAAAAAAATGCTGAAATTCCTAAACATAATAACTTGTCAGTATTTGTCTTTCTCATCATATTTAAAATAAAAAGGGAAATATGTTGCATGAAATAATGATAAATATAGGTTGACAAAGAATGAAAAGACGAACCAAAAGAAAAAGGGATTGAGAATAAGAACAAAAACAGCGACAAAGAAAAAGAATAGCGACAACAACAACAACAACAAAGAAGAAGAAGAAAAAACAAAACAAAACAATTACAACGAGAAGAGAAAACAAAAGACAGAACAAAAAAAAAAAAGCGACAAGAGAAAGAAAGAAAGACGAAGGAATGCCTGGGGAGCGCTGGAGGCCCAGGCGAGGCGGCTGCGAGTGGCGCGTGGCCGGGCGGCGTCGGAGGGCGTCGCCGCGGCGGCGAAGCGCCGGCTGCCCGCCGGCCTCGGCCCCGGCCCCGGCCCCGGCCCGCGCGCTCGCCGACGCCCCTTCGCCGCACTTCAAATGAAGCGCCAATTGCACCGTGTTTGTTAGCGCACCCTCATTTAGTTTACAAGCACACTGTCCTCTATGAGAAGAAGAAACTTAATAAACTCGAAAATAGAGAATTTGATGAAAAAATCGAAACCGTAGCGTGGGATTTTACGTATTCATATAATGGAGTTCCTACCTCCGAAAATTAAAGATCCTTAGCAAATGTGAAGAGCTTACAGATGAGACAGATTGATTGGAAAATATCCATTTTGAACAAGATCCTGTGGAATGTTTAGACGTTTGGTACATCTACCAGGATATTATTAAATTAGTGCAGTACTTTCCTTTAAGACCAAGGAAATATTATTGACATCGGAGAACATTTCTGAAAGATATTGGCTGAAAAATATTTTAAAAAATTCAAGAATTTTAATACCACCTCCTTTTGAGATTGGAGATTTTAACGTTGCGATCAAAACTACAACGGTGAACACACTATTAACACCGGTAATAGTGTGAAAAAGAAACTACGCTCCTATGTTTCCTGGAAAAACAAAGAAGGACGGGAAATAATTAAATAACAATTCTGCACACTTAGACGAATTGTCAATTGGAGAAAATGGATAACACTTCCGTCTTTAGTGTTCATAAATAATTTAAAAGAAATTAATTAATTACTCCATGAAGTTTGTATAATATTGTATGGTCCACTATTAGTATGATGAAAAATGAATTCCAAAAGTAGCATAGTTATTCATTAAAATAAATGTTTATTATAAATAATAACAGAAAAGTACGAAGGGATGTGAAACGACTAATTTGCAAACGTTCAGAGTAACAATCGTTTTAACTTTACTACTAACAGACATTTTCTGGTGAAGAGAAGTAATTGTTCGTACATTATGCTCACGTGTCAGTGTTTTAGTCTTGTCCTCGTCAGTGTTTTTCTGTTCCCACACTAACTCTTTGTACGAGTACAGACTTCCACTCCAGGTTTTATTTTTCTTCAAATTTACATGATTATTCAATTAGAATAATTTTCAAATGTGCTCATTTGTACACCATTTACATTCTTACGTCTTATCTCCTTAATGTAAATGGAACTTTTGTAGAATTTACACAAATATACATTTTATTCCCTACGGCTCTAAACAAAGCACTCCATAAAGTAGGGGATAACTTTTCGAGGAGCATTCGAGTAAACAGATAGTAACAGGCTTTTAAATGAAACAGAGAGCATGGAATTTAAATTTGCCTTCAGCCTGGAAGTAAACAATCATCTCACGAGACGTTCCATGTCTTAGGCCAATCTCAGAAAGGCAATTCGCGTCAACGTATTGAAACGCGTATGGTAATGCACACCTGCTTTCCGTGCGGTCGAAAGAAAATTTTAAAAATTCATAGTCGACTCCGCCCGTTTAACACGCGCACGAGAGCCGGGCGGGCGTGTGGAGGCGGGGGTTAGGAAGAGCGGGGAAGGGTGAAATGGGCGGGGAGAGGCGGGGACGATGGGCACATTAGCCGGCTCTCACCGGCGGGGAACGGCGATTACAGAAACAAACATGTATATTTGGGAATGTAAACAAGCCGTTATTGCAGCCCTGGAGTGGCAGATTAACATTTAGATGCGCGGCCCAGGCGCCCGCGGGGCGGGGGGTTGAGGGGGGCTTTAGGAACCCCGTGGGCGGCGCGGGGCGGTCGCCCCCCGCTGCGACCTGCTCCTCGCACCACCGCCACGTGTGGGCCGCCCTGCACCTCCAGCGTGTTACGTAACATTCGGCGGAAGATAAGATGAGGTGAAGAGAGCCAGGGCGGATTCAGGGGGGCCGATATAGATATTCATTTTGGAGCAACGTCACACATGGTAATGTAAATTCACAATATTAGGAAATGTTCTTCGCATTTACGTGTTTTCCACAATAGCAGACAAGTCAATGAGTGAAAACAAATGTTCTTTTATTTCGCGATCATATTTAGTTTGTTTTTATTATATTTT
This sequence comes from Teleogryllus oceanicus, assembly GCA_964035755.1. NCBI lineage: Eukaryota > Metazoa > Arthropoda > Insecta > Orthoptera > Gryllidae > Teleogryllus > Teleogryllus oceanicus. The sequence continues at coordinate 103,680,107 of CAXIVR010000005.1, read as the reverse complement.
TTACATATTATAATTATACTTATGTAATGGTGGCGGGTATAGGGTACAGGACTTCCGTGAACCACTCACCGTGGATACGCTATTGTTCGCGGCATAATTCCTTATATTCCTGCTTAATTTCGGATCGTAGGAGAACTACAATTTTATTTTATTCTGCTTATGAAGTGAAAGAAATGAGTAATGTTAGAGATAAACTTTCTCTTCGTTGACTATCCGAAGGTTCTTCGGCATATGACAATCTAAGAAGAAAAGTATTCTATAACTTGCATACGATTGGCGGCGATGTTCCGACTTTTCGTGGGAGCCTCTCCAGGTCTTCAAAGTTGAAGTTTTTTACATAGTTCTTCAACGTAGCACATATGACTTATAACTAACATTTCACTTTCTGTAACCAGGGTATTTTACTATAACATGGTCTCACTTCACAACCATAACATTCCATGGGTAAATTATCACCTGGAGACTATGTTAACTAATCATATTAGAGAAAATTGAAATGATAGACTTATGATTAAGTTGAAGCACTGAAAAGGTTTTCATATTGAGCAGACATTTTGGCATCAAGCTTAATTCTGTTCTAAAGTTTATTCAATCTCAGGGATCACATATTGACAAAAAGTCAGGAATCCCTCGGGTAATATTAAAGACATATATTTAGAACTTCGCCGTTTTATAAGCATTTCATTAGATGCTCTTGAATTCGTGCTTGATGTGAAAATGCACACACATCAATGCATATTTGTGTTTAAACTACCAATTTTATTTCTTAATTCTTTTATAAAACTTAGGAAACTATTCAATTTTAATTTTTTTCTTCCAGCCCATCGTGAAACGAAAATTAGATTTCATATGCTATCTAGTTTTTTTTAATACACCTATTGTATATATATATTTTTTTTTCCACGAACAGAAAACACTTCTTGTGATTGAGGAAAATCTTTCCAAACATTTCAGATGGCATGTGTCATTGGATTACAAAAATCAGCGAAGAATCAGAAAATTTTATTTATTCTATCATAGATTATAGTGAAAATAATTACTAACAAATACGGGTTACTTCTACAATTTATAAAACTCTTGATTACAAAATAACGTCTTTCTTGAAAAAGCATTATTTTACGATTTCTGGGATTCCCTAGAAATACTCTGTTTTAAATAATATAAAAGATATACCATGGCGGAATCTATTTACATACTATAATTATTAATAACCAAAAGATATATTTTTCTTTGCAGAATATCAATTCCCTCCTCAATTCGTCGCGGAAAATATTTTCTGGGGATAAAAAGTGAAACCTTGACGTAGTCTGAAATGGTTCAACACAAGATCTAAACCACGCAGCAAATAATTGCATTACATTTCGTAATTTTGTGTTATTCCTTTCCGTAGTGTTTTAGGGAAAGTCTGCTAAGTGGCACACGATAACTCAATGCCGCACATGCAATGGCGCTTGCTGATTGTGGGTGGGTATCGCTCTAGGAAAACTCCTCCCCATGAAGGGAATACCAATTAGTGTATCGCTCTTACCTAGTCTACCTTGTACATTTCACATAAGTATATGAAAAATGACCTGCTTGCAATAGTTCACAAGATACGGAACGCTTAAACGTGAACATTAATAGGGTAATAAACAGTAACACAATTTGCAAAATCTTTCAAATGGAAATTAGTGTAAATTATTACGAGTCAATTAAGAACTAGTTTCTAATTAGGAGATACTTTAAATAGAAAATTAAAAATGTTTAATACCTTAAAGTATTTATTTATTCTACGTTAAAAAGGCACATTACATATTATTTTCTTGAATTGAAATTCGAAGAAAAAAAAAAAAATTTTTAATTTGGTATGAATTCAGTTAAAATAATGGCATATATGTATGTTCAAATTTACGAAATATAATAAGGTTAAAATTAAATACAAGAATTGTTGAAATAAAACATTTTTTGCAATTAACAAGACATATTCCACAATGTAGTATGAATAAAACTTTAACATCTGATGTCGCTATGCATGATAGTTGATAATTTTGATTCCAAAACAGTTCTCTTATAGCTGGGCAACAATCGTTGGGTTAACAAAACATTCTCTGCATTGGGTTTATCTTCAAGTAAATATGCCTCTAGGTATAATTTTCAGCAACAAGGAAATTTGTGAGGCATTGCACAGAAGCTATGACACACTTATACTTTCCTCACGCTATTCACTCAATATCAGCACATACCAAACAGCAAGGGACGTACAACGCAAGGCACAAAATAAGGAGGAATATGCCAAACTAGCGTACCCGTGCGAGGACTCTCGCACGTTAAACCCTGTCTTCCCTATTTTCCACATTCCCATATTAAGCCTGTAATGTATCTTTTTCTTTAAGACCCTCTTATTCTCCGTCACTTGTTCTATATGATTCCTTGTAATTGATAATAATAAACACACCCCTGTCACTTGAAACTATTCTTATTTAATGTTATTACTGAGCAGAAAGGTACACCCTTGTAATTCAGTTGCGTAGAATATAAATAATTAGTTTAATTTCACATACAATTGCAGACGCTACAGGCTGTGAACATATGGGGTAGAATCGAAAAGCTTCGAACCAGCAAAAATGTAATAGAATGTTCAGGAAGATCACAAACGTTTAGTTTTTAAGTCTCTAAAATGCGTCGTTAAGGAGTTATTTATCGATATAGAGTAAAAAATACGGCCGACTGTTGCGAGTTGCATTTAACATGAATATTTAGATGCCTTTTAAACAAATCCTTCATATCTTGAAAGTCAAAGTACAATTCGTCATGTCTCTGTGAAATTCTCTTTCTTTGGAGTCCTCGTTTATAAAGATTGGTTGTGTGTGAGAGCCGCAAAAGGTATGTATACTACTGAAATAGTATAGGAAACGTTGGCTACCTAGTCGCTGAGGGACACAAAGGGAAAGAAGAAGAAGAAAAAGGTAATGAATGTAGTGTTCGAAACGTAACAAAACGATACATCAATTAGAAGTAAACAAATTCTCTAGTTTTTACAGATGGTTGTTTTATTAAACGTAAACGTCCTTTACAGTTGCATACCAATGGGAGAGGGGGTGTTTCTCCAACTAATTTTTCTTCCTCTGTCTTTGTGTAGGTTAAACGTTTCGACGTTTAGCACTTTTATAAAAACTTTCTGAACCATTAGTGGGAGTGTCGTGTTTCAACGCTTATCGGATGCTTACAAAAAAATTCGAAATCGCCAGCGTGCCTTCATCGCTTCGTAGAAACTTCACCGATCTCTTACAGCCGGGTCTGCCCGTAATCACATTAAATTCATATTTTAGAATATGTCAACGCAGAGAACAGTTCGTGCAATCGGTATATAATAGTTAAGGTTGAACTAGTTTTTCAAACAATAACATTGCAATTCGTGCCATGGGAAAAGGGCCGCAAATTCAGAACGTGTTTAAATTTTATATGGATTTGCCATTATCTAAAAAAAAAAATGTAAATATTTTAACAAAACCGTTATACACGCATTATATACACGCATCGTTAGTTCTTAAGTATATGCATTTTTCTTCAATTATAATGTAATTTATTCTGGTGTTCGGCGTTAACACCCCTCTCCCGCATTGGTGTTGAACGGTTTACCGTTTGCTTTGGTTTGCGGCTGTAAATTAGGTTTGGTGTCACGGTGATATTTGTAAAAACGCGCGCGGAAAATATAGATTACATAATGGATTAAAAACTAAACATTGTAATTTAGCACTCCAGAATTACATTTTAATCATCACACGAGTTACGAAAATCGCCAGCATAAGAACGATTTATATGCTCGCTCATTCATACCCTCGCAATCGTGAAAACATCCGCCGAATTCTCGCGCGCGAGACCATGTCTGCGAGCGTGCACACTCTCGCACGTGCTTGGAGTCTTCCGGTCCCCAAACGCACGTGTTCGCGCACCTCCGAAAAGCCGCCCACTCCCGCTCCGGCTCCCTCCGACCCGCCCGGACCCAACCACCCAATCCTAGCACCGTCGTTTTCACAACCCATCAACCCGCACTCCCCGCCCCACCCCCGTCCGGGGGGCCGTTGAACTCGACCTCGCGTTTGTCACTCGCGGGACGGGGAGGGGAGGGGAGGGGACGTCGCAAGCGGCCACCACGCGACAACCCGAGGGCTCCACCCCCATAAATATGCAAAAGAGGGCGCGACGTCGCTGGGCGCACTCCAACGGCGCACCGTCTATTCATCCCCGCGACGCGACGCGCCGCGACGCGGCAGGCACGGGCGGCACGGCCCCGCGCGCCGCCCGCGATAAATTACATTAACGTGACATCCCTCGCTCCGAGCGAGCGCAGCGCGCGGGGTAACGCGGGCTTGTCACGCGACGGGTGAGGGGCGGGGCGGGGGATGCATGCCCTCGTACGAGACTCACCGTTGGCGTGTCGCCCTGGTCGTCGCCGAGGAGCGGTGGTGACGCGGGGTGGTGGAGCGGGTGAGCTGCCGCCGTCGGGAGCAAACGCGCGCGGACCCGCTGCCCTCGTACGAGACTCACCGTTGGCGTGTCGCCCTGGTCGTCGCCGGCCGCCGCGGCCGCGCCGCCTCGCGCCCCTCCCTCGCACCGGCCGCGCCGCCCGCCGCCCCGCTGACCAATGGGCGCCGCGCGCGACGACGCCCCGCCGCCAATCCACGCCGCGCGCACCGCCCTCGCTGTGACGTCACGCGCCTTCCCGGAACGCCGCTCCGCCCTCCGGAGGCGGCCCCCCTCCCCGGGGGCCCGCGGGCCCCTTCTCGGAACGCGACGAGCGCCGAGCGGCCGGCCGGCCGGCCGCGCCCGGCTCGAGGGGCGGAGGCAAGAACGCTCATTAATTTAACTGTTCTCTCCGGGATTTTAATAATAGGCGAGTTTCTTCACCTCCAGGTACGGACGAAACCTTTCCACGCAACCCTCAAATGACTGATTTGGAATGAGCGAGGGGTATTCTGCGGAATGTAACCAACAACGCTGTTGCACGCCTCCGATAAGGTCGGTGCAGGAAGGGACCATCGGACTGTCCACATCTCACGGGGCTCCCCTTGTCGACTTGTCACTCAAAGGGGATACTCCCACGCAGGGGTAATTCCAATTGGAAAGGGCTAACAGGTAAAAATTCGAATTGGGATTTAATTCTCTTCTTCAACGTTTTTTTCGATCACTTTACATGTAGACCGTGCGACTAGAGCAAGAGGATTCATCTGATTAGCAATTTGACAATTATGGTTATGACTCTTAAGATATTTCGTCAAATACTAATGAACATTTCGCAAGAACTATCTCTTTGTTTAATTAAAAAGTGCTACAAACACTTACGAACTATTATATTCGTAATTGCACTTCGTAATCATAAGGGCAATTTAATCCAAAAGTTTTGAACCATTTTTGAAGAAAATTAAAATATTGTTGAGGCTTCGTGTAAAATCTCAATTACTTTTTCAATAAAGTAGGTTGAACGGTTGTTGGCGCTAGCTTTGACCACGGACGGATAGACGGGTTTTGCCGTCAAGCAATATTTCGGTATCAAAATCCCACAAAATAACGCTTCTGGCTACACAACGTCTTAGAGGAAGTAATTTGCTATAAACAGGAACAAGATTTATCCATTTTGTTACTGTCATGGACTGGTTATATGCTTTTTTCTATCGAAAATTCGTCGAGTTGCACAAGCACACAGTTGCAAATACACGTGTTGGGGTCCCCTGATACCGAAAAAGTTATTTTCCAAACGTCCGCCCGTCTGTCTATCTGGCGTATGTGAAAAACACTAGCACGTGAAGTATACGTACGATTTTTTTTCAAACTGAATAAACCCCTGTCGATGTGGCCTGAGTGAAAGCTCTGCGATTTTGAAAAACATTCATTAATTTTTTAGGGAAATTTACATGGAGCTCTTGGGACATTTTCAAAATTTTGTCAAAAATAGCTTAATTTTTTTTTTAAGTTTCTTGTAAGAATACAGTGATATACATTTATAAAGATGACGTAGATCCGATTTTCACTGATAACTCTGAATTTTTGGAAAATTGCAAAAGATTGAAATTTTTCCGGCGTCTTCTTACAACTACAAAATTGAAGATTTTTTTTTTCAAATCAAACTTTTTCTCCTTAATTGTTTCTTTCATTAATGTCACGCACATTTTGTTTTTTATTTTAGTATCCGCACATTGCGTCCGTCCGTCCGTGAACACTACTAGTGCCTAAACCACAAGTACGATCTTTTCCAAATTGAAGATTCCCCTGTCGATCTGCCTCTAGTTGAAGCATTCAAAGTTTGAGAAACATTCTTGAAAATTTAGGGGTACTTTACATGAAACCCCCCGGACATTTGCAAAATTTTCTCAAAAAACGGCTCCAAATTTTTTCTTTAAATTTCTTGGAAGAATAGTGTCAAATACATTTATGAAGGTGGCATAATTCCGATTTTCCCCGCTAACTCTGAATTTTCGAAAATTGCAAAAGTTTGAATTTTTTTGGCGTCTTCTTACAACTACAAAAGTGAAGACAGATTTTTCTTTAAATTAAATTTGTTGCCCATAAATAGTTCTTTTATACGGAGATGTACATTGTTTCGGAAATTTTAGTAGTTTTCGTGTAAAAGTGCATGTAATATTTGTAATTTTAAAAAATTACAAAAACATGATTTTCTCAAAAACTGCCCCAAATTTTTCTTTAAATTTTTGGTAGGGTTCGTGCCAAACGAACCCTATACCATGACATAAACGACATATTGCTCTATTTTTTGTTTTCCAAAAATTTTAAATATGAAATTTGTTTGACTTGTCTCTCACGTCGGTAATATTTACATTGATGGCAGTTTCTTTACATTATTTTATTAATGAGTACATGAACTTTAAATAATGTCAAATAAAGTTTCTCGAAAACTAAACCGTTTTCTGTACAAATAGCTCAAAATTCCGCAATTTCAGAAATGCTCAAAACGCTATTTTCTCAAAAATGGTTCCAAATGTTTTCTTCAAATCTTTCTGACAGATAGTGCTATGTGCGCTGTTTAATATGTCGTAAGGTTCTTTTTTTTTAAAAATTACACAAATGTATTTTTTTAAATACCTCTTACTCCGTTAATATGAACATTTTCATCGATTACAATTGTGAGTGGAAGTGCTCCAAATGATTTCAAATGAACGTTTTCGAAAACTCTATAGATTCCAGTGAAGAAGAGCTTCAAATTTCACATTCACAGTAATGCTTAATCGTCATTTTCTTAAAAACCACTTCAAATTTTTCAATGAAAATTTCTATTTAGGATAATTTTTTACTCTTCTTTAATGTTCTTGAAGTAATATTTCGATTGTACTACTAGGAAAGCAAAAGTTGAGAAAATGTCAAAAAATGTACTTTGGACGACGATAGATGGCAGTTGGCCAGAGAATGGAGCAAAACCTTAGAACCAGACGACACCAAGGAAATAAGAAAACTATACTACGAGAAAGTCTGTGCAATTCTGTAGCATCTCTGGTTTTGTCTGTGAGATGCTACAGAATGTCGTTAATATAATCGTCGTTAATATTTGTATTAGAGGCGATTTGTTCACATTATTGCATTTCTGAGCACATATCCTTTAAATGACATCATATAGTTTCTCAACTAAAAAAACTCAACAGTTTTCTGTGAAAATGAGCTCAAATTCCGCATTTTCAGAAACACTATAACGTCATTTTCTTAAATGGCTCAACATGTTTTCTTAAAACTCTTTGTAGGGATAGTGCTAAATGCACTGTTTAAGATGACTTAAAATTCATTTTGCTCTTTTCATTTGTTTCTTTTTTTTTCTTCATTTTTAAAAATTACACAAATGTGTAATTTCAGGCGAGACGATATTTTCAATTTTCTTTTAAGCACTTTGGATCATCCAGGAGTCGTTTATCATCTAAAAGAGAAAGAATATGAGAAATATTGGAATAATCACTAAAAAATTGGCCTAGTTTTCAAACGAAAATGCGACAGATAATTCCAGAGTTTCTCATGAAAACAGAACATGCATCCTCTGATCCAGGCGCAGAATGTTGAGTGTAGAACAGTAGTCGTGTAGCTGCTTTGTTTGCCCGTATCGCCCATTGTCATCGGAGCTGCATTCTTTGTGTGAGCTGCGTTTCCTTTGGCGATACTCCGCCTTAGGTAGCCCGACGAGTGTCAAGAGAAAGCTGCTGGGAGCAGAAGCCAAATGCATTTACCAGGAAGTCTGCCTGTACTTCCAAAACCCAGAGGAGTCAGACTTACCGAGGCCTCCGCCATTATCCTCATCTGATCACCGTCCAACCAGAGATTACCATCATAATGAAGGCAGTAGCTGTTTCCTTTGTCTTTTGTTCACAATACACCAGAAAACAATGTGTTCCATCCCTGTTCATCCCAGTTCCATCAGCAAGTTGTTTGTTTATGTATTACTGCAGGTGCTTATCAGGTAATTGTCATGTTAGTACCCACTATTCTATCAGCTTTTCCTACCCGATAAGCAAATGCTATTAATCTTGGTACTTATTTTCCTGTTCCTCTTCAAATTGTTCTGTTGTACATGTTCATTAAATCTACTACAGCTTGTAAAATCTATGAGAGACAACTGATTATTATTTATTGTTTTTCTGTTCTTCTAATCAAGAGTTAAGTTTCAAATAATTACTTTCAATGAGCCATTACAGGGAAACGCTAGAGAATGTGTTTCATTAAACTTTGTAGCATAAAATGCAGAAATACTCATAATGTAAAAACAATTGGCGTATATCAGATGATTCGTAATCATACGAAAAATTACAAAATGCTAAAGTCTATTACTTCTTATTAAGTAAATTCCTTCTTAAAAAGTGAAATGTGATGAATTGTGTTACTGAATATGTAAATAGATCTTACACATGGCGTATTTACCATATTTCAGCTCAAAACCTTTTAACTTGGCAGAATTATACATGACATATACTTCCTTTCGCCACCCACCCATACGGACATCCCGATTTTGGTGTATCTCCTCACTACCTGCACCAATGTTACTCGTGTTTGTACTAACATACCTGAATCGTGACGTATGTGCTACTGGATTAGCTGCCTCGCAGCCACCATTGTCTCTGTTTCTGCACCGACTCTGACTCCAGGACTCAGAGGTCGAGTCCTGACTTTTGCGGATTTTCGACACGAACAATTCAGCCGCTATCTGGAGAAGAATTCTAGCGGCCACCTGCGCTGATCGTTAGTTTTTTGCTGTTTCTCCGATCAACCTATTCTTTCTGTCCATTGAACAATCCTCCTCCCTTACTCCCACACATTAGCACTTACAAGCACTTAAGCGGGGCTCTAAGCGGGGCTCTAAGCGGGGCTCTAAGCGGGGCTCTAAGCGGGGCTCTAAGCGGGCTCTAGCGGGCTCTAGCGGGCTCTAAGCGGGCTCTAAGCGGGCTCTAAGCGGGCTCTAAGCGGGGCTCTAGCGGGGCTCTAGCGGGCTCTAGCGGGGCTCTAAGCAGGGCTCTAAGCGAGGCCCTAAGCTGGGCTCTAAGCTGGGCTCTAAGCGGGCTCTAAGCAGGGCTCTAAGCGGGGCTCTAGCGGGCTCTAAGCGGGCTCTAAGCGGGCTCTAGCGGGCTCTAAGCGGGGCTCTGCGGGCCTCTATGCGGGCTCTATGCGGGCTCTAGCGGGGCTCTAAGCGGGACCCTAAGCGGGCCTAAGCAGGGCTCTAGCAGGGCTCTGGCAGGGCTCTAAGCGGGCTCTAGCGGGGCTCTAAGCGGGGCTCTAAGCGGGGCTCTAGCGGGCTCTAAGCGGGCTCTAAGCAGGGCTCCCAGCGGGCTCTAGCAGGGCCTAAGCGGGCCTAGCGGGCCCTAGCGGGCCCTAGCGGGGCTCTAAGCGGGCTCTAAGCGGGGCTCTAAGCGGGCTGCGGGCCAGCGGGCTCTAAGCGGGCTCTAAGCGGGGCTCTGCGGGGCTCTAGCGGGCTCTAGCGGCTCTAAGCGGCTCTAGCGGCTCTGGGGGGCTCTAAGCGGGGCTCTAAGCGGGGCTCTAAGCGGGGCTCTAAGCGGGGCTCTAAGCTCTAAGTGGGGCCCTAAGCGGGCACGAAGTGGGGTTCTAAGTGGGCTTCAAGTGGGACTCTAAGTGGGCGGTGCTGGAGGAGGTATTTGGAGAGATCTCCTCCTCCTCCTCCTCTGATAGCCCACGTGTACTATGTCGGCGCCGCATCTCACAATCCATCGGGGGAGGAACATATCCCCTTTCCACGATAAAACATTTACTGTAATAACGGGACTACAGATCAAAGAAGTTATTGGGCCTGGAAGCATCAATCAATAATAATATGTAGGAAGTTACAGCTCAAAAGACCTTAAAAAAACACGAATATTAGGATCGAAAATTGGAGAGCGTACTGTTGAGAAGATTACATTACTTTATCCCCTTACTGCATTACGTATAAGGAGGAAAAGTTGAAAATGTATGGTTGAGAATATGTATGTAAGTTTGTTCCACAATAATGTTGAACAATTGGAGCTATTCCCATCAAATTTTAGACGAACAATTTGGATAAGCATTTTTGGGGGGGAGGGGACAGGGAGCGGGTTTGCGAATATTGTCACAAATTTGGTTACTCAAAAAAATTATTATTAGAATACAAGTAACTCGCAATGCATCAAGGACGAGTGTTGTCAGCAGGGCAGCACGGGAGGGGCGGTCGGATTGGTTACGGCGTGGAAACCGGTCGGGGCTGGACTTACATCTTGCACAAAATAAATTACATTTGATAACAGGAAACTAAGCAAGACAATGATTTGAGATGAAAAATTAATGTGTGAGAAAAATTAGGTGCTAGAACAGCACATACTTTTCCACATTATTTATAATTTTTTCAATTTTCGAAAATTCGGAGAGTTCATCTACAACGAGACCTACATAATTTTTTATTCGTCATTTTGCTCTATCCGTGGAAACATTTAGAAACAGACAGATAGACAGACACACAGAAAGATAGACAGATACACATAGATAGACAGAGACACAACGTTTTCATGGAAGATTAAACAACAAAATGAAACAGAACACTATTATCCTCTAGTTTAGTTGAAGTCACTTTAATATAAAATGAATCACAAAATGATTTAAAAAGGAGAACAAAGATAGAACTCATGAGATACAATCTTTAGTACCACTGATTTACAACAAGACACGTAACAATGTTATCTGATATCACTTATTAATTCGGCGGCATATCGTCAGAAATATTAAGAATATTTTCCCCCGGTTTTCGGAAAGTGTAACTTCTTCGTTGCATTGCTTCACAGGAACGAATTACTTAACCGTGTACAAAGGATTCTTTATCTCACAGATTTTTTACGATATTAAAATCATATAAATGTTGTACTTTCAAATATTAAAATCAAATGTGATAGCAGTTGCTTATAGGAGTAGTTCCCGCAGTGTAAAACGTTTGTAGAAATCAGTTAAGTCTTAAGAAATTTCAGTTGCGATGGAGCAGCCGAGAAGTTGATGACGCGGCCGAGTATTGAGAGCCCCGGGGTAGGAGAGAACGAATCGCTGATTTATATCGTGGAATGGAGTTCCTGACTTGGGTGATCTATAGATGAGCGCGCACCGGCCAGCGGAATAAGATCCGGACATCCACCTGCATGCAGTTCGTGGTCGTGAGGTAACACCCGTGTTCGGGAGCCCTCGGCGAATAGGTGTGGCGAAGATGAACTGCTTGATGTACGAGACGAGAAGGAAAGAAATAAAAATGCAGACCAAGATGTGAGAATAGGAAAAGGATGTTCAGGACGTTACTAGTAAATGTAGGAAGACGCAAGGCATTTAGGAAAAATGATAGAAACGCATTGAATGAGAGAGGGAAATGGGGGGTCAAGAGGCAGAGAGAAGAAATAAAGTTGAGCAAAATAGTTCAGGTCGAAGACGGACGAGGTAGAGGGGAATCGTAGAGAGACAAATCAAATGAAAAATAATAGGATATTTCATAGAAATACAGAGAAATATGTTCTAGAAGTAGGTTGAAAAGGCAGTGCATATTACAGTGAGAAAATGATAATGGTACAATGGAAAAAAATTAAAAGGAAAGTAAATCGGAGAATTTTGAGATTTGTTCAAGACAGATCACAATCAGAGAGGTTCAAGGAATTGTACAAATATGAATAAAGAGTAAAATAATTCAAGCTACATACTATTCTCTTACTATTCAAACTGGGAATATAAGCAACTATCAGAAAGGCGAGGGCCAAGAGGTGATAAAGTACGGAACTAACGGAACGAGAAGTCTTCGAAAGAGCGAGAGAAAGATGGAGAGAGAAGGAGAGAGAGAGGGGGGAGAGGGACAGAGACGGATATTGGATGTAAACAGAGACCGACCGAAAAAAAGAGCACAAAGCAAAGTGAATCTAAGTACAGAAGATAACGAAAAGGCATGCGAATCGACAATGAAGACTCTGGCGCAATCAGCAAGGCAAGGTGCTTGAGGCGCGCAGACGCGAACGGGAGTGCACCGCGACGGCGGTGGGAGGGCGGCGTGAGCGACCAGCCGGAGATGGATCGCCTTGTCACTCACCCGCATGAAATATGCGGGCGGACCTCCTCTCCGCGGCGCGCCGCTCCGCACGGATCCCAATCCTCATCTCCGCTCCTCATGAACTCCAATTAGGAGCAGATCTGGTTTCTTAAGCTACCGCCGTAAACCACGCGCGCCGTGTAATAACTCTCGTATGGACAGCGGAGATGGCTCCCGTGATTTACGACGCAACTCCGGAGGGAGCGGGGTTTGCGCTGGTTGGCGGAGGTGGTGGCCGTAGGAACGACGGAGGGGGTGTTGGCAGCATTGATGGAGACGGAGACGCAGATGGAGACTGAGGTGGAGATGGAGGTGGAGGCGGAGAAATTATTTCTATGACGTCCACATCTTTTACACCTTGAAAACTTACTCCAATGAATCCCCAAAGTGTAATTTCCCAAAATAAGTAATAGGGGCCCACGAAAATTATATTATCCAATTTTAACATTTTTGTTTCACCAACTCCAGATTTCAGTCGTTTAGATTTGTAAGACACAAGGAAATTCACTTGAGTAGACACTTCGTAGATAATAATATAATATCTGAAAGAAACTACTAATACTATCTATAGAAACAACATTCCTCACAAAACATGCACTGTGCGTGTTTTTGAAAGTAGTGGTGTGGTGCAAGGAAACGTCTGGTAGCCAACAATCGTGAATATTCATTTATTACGTCGTTCCCTGAGGATGTAAATATTTAAATACAAAAGAAACAAAAGGTTAACACCAATACTTTTCTTCCTGACGTCTGGCAATTTTGCTTCTTATTGGTGACTTCCTGTAGAGGGTTCTTCACAATATTGTTAGTGTTGATCTTGATGTAGTTTAAAAAAACAAAATGGAATTGATAAGAAGTGACGGAGATCGCAGAGGACTCGTAAGTAAACTGTCGTAGTTTCATTAAGCAATTCTGTTGTCCAACATTAATGTAAATATCTAACATACAGTAGAATCGTCAAAAGGATCGCGAAGAATAACGCTTTGTTTTAACGCTGTTCAAAATATATATTTTTTAATTGGTTATTTAAGGTCGCATCAACATCTTAGGTCATTAGCGACCACTATTGCTGTTAATGGTATGGCAACTATGAGGATGAAACGATATGGTGATGATAAGGGTGAAAGGACGAACACAAATACAACCATGCCGAGGCGGTACTCGAACCCGCGACCCTTCGGGCCGAGATCACTACGACACTACTGCCTTAGCGATCTCGGCCACCGGCCGACACTCTTCAAAATAGAAAATTGCTTATTTATCTTTGACAATAGATTTCATTACATGGAATTTTTTGTTTTTTTCCCTTTCAAAATTTATTGCTTATTTATCCTTGAAAATAGATTTTATTACATGGAGTTTTTGTTTTTTCTCCTTTCAAAATTTCAAAATTCAAAATTTATTGCTTGGTTATCCTTGAACATATATTTTATTGCATGGGAGTTTTTTTTTCTCCCTTTCAAAAATTCAAAATTTAAGTAGTATATGAGTAAGTGTAGGGATCACAGAATTTTGAAAATGTGCACACAATTCACTTTTCCCCATAGCACGTCATACGCAGTTTTTAACTGTTTTCTGACGTAAAATAAATAAATAAATAAATAAATAAATTCATCAATTATGAAAATTAACTTTTTCAGGAGCGAGAAACTCTGAACCTCTGAATATCTTAACAATAATAATATTAATAATTTACCCACTAATTGAAATTCAGTACATGAAGCGAAAACTATTAGAGCAGGCTTTTAGTTCTTTTGCTCTATTTAGAGTAGTTGAAAATAAGTAGAACAGAATTATTTTAATCTCTTATGCTCATTTTAAAATGTGCATCATGACCTATCAATCGCTATTCTCATTCCCCTTAACAAATTCCCTATTTCGTATGTTTACTGACCTACTAATGTGTACCTCGATTTACTAACTACAAAAAAAATTAATCACTTCACTTTCAAATTAGTAAATGCTTTCTCGAGAATTTCATGACAAAGACAGATAAATAAATCTTCCTACGTTCTTCCATTTCAGTTTTATAGATTGATGAAGGCAGTATCTAATCACTGTGAGATTTTTTCTTGAGGTGTAAAAGAACATTCGTGAGTTACAAATAATTCACTCGATTTTATATGCCACTCGAACAACTTCGTTAGTTACTCGATCAGAAAGGTACTACATGGCATGGTAAGAATTAAACAACTGAATGAAACATTATATAAGTTCATATAAAAAAGTTTAAATCGTCACAAAATTATTTGAGAAGTCAGCGTAAGTCATATTGAAAAGAAGAAAAGGCATGCAATAGTAGGCATTGTCCCATGGGACTTTCAAATCTCAGATTTGAATGGAAGATTTTCACGCGCATTCGACCTCAACTTTAAAGAAGTTGTCCATGGAAGAAAGCAACATGGAAGTTAATTCGTCATGTTAAGTCAAACCTCGGCATTTTTTCTGAAAATGTAATGAACAAGAACGTTTAGTAAAAATGTTGGTAGTATACCATCTGTAGAAGTAAATTATAGAGGCGACGAAGAGGGAATAGAATATTTAAAATAACTAATTCTAATAATTGAAATTAGATCACGAAAATTACGATTCCTGATGTTGAGATTATCAAAAAAATACAGCTACTGAGGTATAGGCTATCAGGAAATTTGGGTGATGGAGGTTTAAGTTATCAGGAAATTCGAGTTATAAGTAAAATAATTTTTTGGAAATTCCAATTTTTAAATTGATTTAATTATAGGAAATTCGAGTTATAAGTAAAATAATTTTTTGGTGAAATTCCAATTATCGATATTTGAGTCAATTGAAAATTCGAGTAATTATTATTAAGTTCCCATCAGTAATTACTCCTACGTCGTAAGTTAAGAGAAATTCAAAATAGAGAGAGTTGAGCTAACAACCAATGCGAGTAATTGATTTCGATTTATTGAAGTTCCCATCAGTAATTACTCCCTACGACGTAAGTTAGGAGAAATTCAAAATTGAGAGAGTTGAGTTACGGACAATGCGAGTAATTGATTTCGATTTATTGAGGTTCCCAGCAATAATTACTCCCTTCGCCGCGTGTAAGAGCGCAAAACGCCTGTGGCCGCAGGGCGCGAGGCGGTCCGTGTGCTTCTCTGAGGCGGCCGAGCGCAGCCCGGGAAGGAAGTCGCTCCTGCTGTCAGGGGGCGTGGCGCCCTCGGGCCTCAGGGCCTTTCGAAGGGAGCGGAAGCACCACAAGCAAAGCTGCCCTTCTAAACTGCAAAGGTACACACTAGCACATTCAGAGCACAATTACACTGAACGACACTTCGTGGAAACTTTCGTTCAAAATTTTGAACCTAACCGTTACATACCCCAAGTGGGCGTGGGTTCCTTGGTCCTGATTTCCTATTCCTTGGTCCTATTCCTTGGTCCTATTCCTTGGTCCTATTCCTTGGTCCTATTCCTTGGTCCTATTCCTTGGTCCTATTCCTTGGTCCTGATAGTAGCCTGATTACACGGTACAATTTCCATCCAATAATTGTTGCAAAACGACGTACTATATTATTACTAGACAGTTCCTGTACAGAAATTGAATGAAAAAGTGAAGACAGTTTACGGGTACTGTGTACAGTTTGGATGAAAATCGTTTCTGACTATCGCGTGGATGGATATTTGGATGAAATGTTTCGTCTGACTATCGCGTGTATCGTTAGTTTGGCAAAGTTAAATATCACAAGTTGCGCTGCTCTGGAGCGTTCGTGGATCCTGCGTGGCCTACCACACCACACAATGACTTGTTCTACCAGGAGAAAATCACCCCGGTGATGGCACCTAAGCTTTTCGCCTTTATCCGCAACCCCCGCCGACGCAGATGTTCGCTGACAGTTGGTATCTGGATCCTCTGTTTAGCCTCACGGTAACCTCCGCGTGCTTAGTCTCACGGTAACCTCCGCATTAAATGCCTGGGTCAGGTCTCCCTGCTAACTCAGAACTCTCGGCTTTTAAGGCCTGTGCCGGAGTCAAATCAATGCGCCACTCACATTCGCCAAGACAAGTCTCCTCTGTGCCCAGACTGTCGAGCCACAGCCACGACGAAGTACCCAACTGGGGCCCCCGGTTCAAGACCCAAATGACTCGGGGGGGGGGGAGCAACCCGTCTCCTCACTGTCTCAAACTTGAAACTATCGGCGTGAGTAACGCCGATACCCAGCCAACCCAATTAGAAGGTTCATGCTCCACGTCTGGGTTTTTATACGATGGTTTTCAGGCCCACTGTCCTGCTGCACAGAGGATGCTGGCTGACGAACTCCACGCCGGGAGCGGTAGCTCAGTGCATCAACTGATGTCACTGCAGCGCCTCTGACCGGGAGGTCCTAGGTTCGAGTCCTGACGGGGCAGGATTTTCGACACTAGCGTTTCAGCTACGTCGAATTCATCGCTGTCTGGAGGAGAATTCTAGGGCCGGCTGCTCTGATCGGTATTTTCCGGGTCGGCGGCAGGATTTTCGACACTAGCGTTTCAGCTACCTCGAAGCAGTTCCGTACCAAACGGGCCACGGACCGCACGCGATCTTTCCTTCCTCTTCCTTGTCCTCTCCTCTCCCCTTACACATACTTACAATAACATGCATTACACTACCACATATTCCGGGAGACCGGTCGGAAGCTTAGAGCTTGTCCCGGCTGGAGCGGTGCCCCGCTGGTAGGAGAGTCCTGGTTAGGGGGAAACCCCACTAGCCGACGGTAGGTCGGCGCCGGATCTCGCCATCCAGCGGAAGAAGATCACCGCCATCTCCCGAGAAAAACATGCACTACACTAACAGGACTAATGACCGAAGCAGTTGATGCGCCCGGAAACACGAATAAAATCAATCAATCAATCAACGAACCTCACACCGATCCCACTCAAGGGTCAGTGGCAAATCTGCCTTCACCTTGATACTAATGTTCCTTCGATGTTAACAAGACCGACACACTGCTGGTAAGGCAATTGCCCTCTCTCCTTAAACAGAAAGCAAATCAGACACTCTTCTCGATTGTTCGATTATTTAGCCTTTTCGGGAACATCAACTACCTTGGTAAGTATTCCTACAAATGTAGTGACTGTTATATACCGGTGGAGTTATTACTCGCGTATTCGTACGTGACATTCGTAGCCGACCTACATTTTGGTTTCCCCCTCACGGGGTTCCCAATATGCAGTGTAGTGCACGTACGTGCAAGTGTGCGTGTGTGTGTGTTTGTGTGTGTGTGTGTGTGTGTGTGCGTGTTTAAAGGGAGAGGAGGGGGCAAGGATGAGGAAGGAAATATCGTGTGGTCCTTTGACCGTTTGTTAAGATACCTGCTGGGATATTCTTCTTTTATTAATTGGAGTATCTATGGAAAACGATCAGAGCAGTCGACACAGCAAACAACCAACCAGAGTCAGAATCTATCAACTATGTAGCCACTCTCGGGTCTCGAACCTGCTGTCTGAAGAAGAATTCTAATGGCCGGCAGCTCTTCTGATCGCTAGTTTTCCCTGGTTTCTCCCAGGAACACCAGGGGAATGCCGGAGCAGTACCTCCACCAACCGGACAGGCTCGCGCGCGATATTTCCTTCCCTTTCCTTGTCCTATCCTCAGCCCTTATTACAAACACTTACATGCACTACACTATCACCCATGCCGGACATCAGTCGGGAGCTTAGAACGTGTTCCGGCTGGGGCGGTGCCCCGCGAATAGGATCCGATCAACACCAGGCAAATGCCGGAACAGTACCCTAAGAAACGGGCCACGGACCGCGCGCGATTTGTCCTTCCTTTTCCCTGTCGTATTCTCTCCCCTTACACACACACTTACTCTAACATGCACTACACTATCACATATTCCGGGAGACCGGTCGGAGCTTAGAGCTAGTCCCGAATGGGGCGGTGCCTCGCTGGTGGGAGAGTCCTGGTCAGAGCTACCTACTAGCCGACGGTAGGTCGGCGCCGGATCTCGCCATCCAGCGGGGAAAGATCACCGCGCATCTCCCGAGAAAGAACATTCACTACACTAACGGGACTAATGACCAAAGCAGTTGACGTGCCCGGAAACACGAAAAAATCAAATCAAATCAATCCACACTACTCGGGATTCGGCGAGCGATGTCTCGCCGTTCGCCGAAGAGCGAGTGCGTGGAGCCGCCTTGTGTGACGGCAGCTGCCTGCGCGCGCGGGCGGGGCGGTGGCCGGGGTCGCGGGCGGCGAGCGGCCGGCGCTGCGGCGGCGGCGGCGGCGGGCAGAGGCCGTGGGCGGGCGCAGGCGCGGGCGCGGGCGCGCTGCTGCTGCCGCCGCGGGGGCGCTGTGGCTGCGGGGCGGCCTGCCGCTGCCCGCGCGCCCCGCCGCCCGACAGGCGCTGCCCAGGGGCGCTCGCGGGGGCCTCTGGCTCACGGGCGCGCCCACCACAGGTAGCGCACGGTTCCTACTTCAACCAAAACATCTATCTACCTACGTAAATCTATATCTACATCTACGTATATCTATATCTACATCTACGTAATTCCATATCTTCATCTACGTAAATCATATCTTCATCTACGTATATCTATATCTACACATATCTATATCTACATCAACATAAATCTATATCTACATCTACGTATATCTATATCTACATCTACGTAATTCCATATCTTCATCTACGTAAATCTATATCTTCATCTACGTAAATCTATAACTTCATCTACGTAAATCTATATCCACATCTACGCAAATCTAAATCTACATCTTCGTAAATCTACATCTATTTTCTTGTCGGCATTTTAAAAACAGTATTTTAAAAGAGAAATGCGCTGGAAATTTGCGTTGCACAATCTCAAGGTGGTTTTATGTCGAGAATGCGACGGAGTCTAACTGCGAACTGTAACAGGGAAAGTAAATTTTCATCTTTCAAATGACACCTTGATCATACGAAAGCATCAGCGATTCACTGTAATTTACATTTGCATTTTCGGTATTTATTATTTACAATCATCACAGTCCTTGTCAACAATTTAAGAAAATATATTTATTATTGTCATGAATACGATTTCCCTTACAAGGTGCTGAACACGACAGGATATTTTTAGTTTCAAAAAATGCAGGTGCTAATTGGAGAAAGCTGGCTAATTCTACCCGAATAATAGGGGCAAAAAAGGAGCCCATAGATGTCCCGGATACGTGACTGTTTTACTCGTCGGTTACAACATCGTGTAAGGCCATAGCTCGAAGGCAAAACAATCACGGATGAAACGTCTTTCGTTTACCCGTTCCGGTAAACAAGTATTGGTGGCTAGTAGCCACTACGATCCTACCAGTCAAACTACCACGAACGAAATCCGCTGGCTTCAGCACATGAAGGCCCGAAAGAGGTCACAGACGTTCATTGCAGAACGGCGGAACAAACAAAACTTCCACTGCGCATGCGTTAAAATTGAATGGATATCCGCACAATATCAACACTTATTAACCAATAAATGTATATCAAAATTAATTCTATTAATTAGTTGTAAAAACAACACATAACAAACAAATTTTGAAGAACCATTATATTTAAGGCGTACTTTATTACAATTACATATTTATTACCTTTGTTTCTTTAAAAATCAATCATTTTCTCCAAATGTTATTAGATTTCAGGAGATTACAGAAAGTAAATAAATAAATAAATATAAAAGGACCCTACGAGACCTATTGGCTATCGCCGGCCAACTTCTGCCTCATTATTTCTCATGGGGTCGTCAGACGCTCGGTATTTGTATCAGTTGATGCTCTTCGATCAGAATTGTGTCACATACACACACACACACACACTCCAATTGCTTGGCATCGGTTGACCGTTGCATATAAACAAGTAGCCACGTCGCAAAAGTTTCCCGCACTTTGAAAGCTCTAAGGGAATGGAAAATGGATGATGGAAAAGTACCTTGAATACGCAACGTGATCTAAAGCATCTCATTCACAGATGAAAGTATTAATAGTGTAATATTTCGTCGCAAATGCTGAGATTTTACAAGATAATTTTTTCGCGAAAATACTCATCATTTATTAATAGAAACCTCTTCATGTTTTAACACACTTCTTTCTTTATAGACTTTTTTCCACATGTGATTGAAGATCACAGCGTACTTTCTGACAACGAAGAAGTTTTGGGGTCGGAAGACGATGATACAGACGCCACTGAATGTGAAGAAAGCAGGTGATGAAAAAGTTCTTTTGTTCGGCAGCGAGGAAAGAACATTAGTTCCACGAATAAGTTCCTATCAAAATAACAATTTGCACAATGTGTATATAATAAAATAAATAGCGCTGTACACATGTAATTACTCTCATGGCCAATCATCATTTAACAATCGTATCTTAATCTTAATAAAATAGATTCCAGAATTGTGAAGGAGCTCAATTATACGAGTAAAACAAGCGAAATTCAAGAAAATATATTATTATTTCTTGCACATGTAAATTCATCTTCCTAATCATCATCTAATAAATATTAATTGGCAATTATATAACGTAATGAAAAATGTTAATTAATATTATTTTTACTCTTCCTCATATATAAGGGTTATGTTGAAGGGTTGTGAACGCACAGACCCTGAGGACTATTCACAGCTATCTCATCTCTTTAAAATTCTAAGAGTTTTCGTTTAGAAAGTGAATTTGAGCTTTCTAATCAACCAAATCTCGTCATTTTTGCTTCAAATCAAAGTTAGTGAGCCCAAGATATTTTGTCGCTTACTACTATTAATAATTTGTATTGTATAAACAGTATATTTTAATAATACGTACTTCACTTAGTTTGTGTTGGTCGTTTCGTTGTGCAAGTTGCAAACTATCTACCAAAAGAAGTCAACGTTTCATAGCGCATGCAAGAGTGTTTTGAAGTGACTAACACGAAGTCAGCGAATATTTTCAAGAAGAACTTGAGTGTTTTTAAATGTATAGATTAAAAGTGAATATAAACGCAATAAGCGAATGATACACGTGTCCTTATGCCAAAGGTCCAGTGATTGTAATTATTTGTGATGAATTTTTGAGTTAAAGAGGATAATAGAATTTTCTGCTACGGTTCATTACAAACACCTTCGTACACATCTTGGTAATACCATAAAACCATTCAATCAAATTTTTTAAAAAAAGTATGTTTAATCCTGTTCAAGTCAACAATGATTGTATTGTTCCAGAAACTGTAAACATGCCTTATTCATTAGTGTTGTAGAATACGTACAGTAGAATATGAAACAATATCTTTGCGATTTTCGATTTTCCGAGTAGTGTATATGTATGTAGTACCTTTCTGTTGTAACTTTTCTTCTTTTGTGCGACGTAATCCCTACAGGTCAGCTAGTAAGAATAAAGTTCCATTTCTAGACCTGCTCTCATGGTAGAGGAACTAATAATGGATTCATACACAAATGTAATATTGAATTATAAATGTCATTTATGACGTTTAAGGAAAACTGTACAAATCACATTACCATAAGGGTATTCAGAGTTTGTATATAAAATGTAACTGGTCTTGAATTATATTGATAAAAAAAAAACTCCAAACTTTATTTTTGTTAATAAAAGTGAAGTACTCATGGTGACTTCATTTTAAAATATATTTGCTTTTAATGACTTACAGACAATTTTTTACTTAATTTAAGTGTTTAAAATTTACAATTGACTCGCAGGTGGTAAAAAGTAGTTAAAAGAAGTTAGTAGTTAAAAAGTAGTAATTTTCGGAATTTTTAAGGTTTCTGGTATAATTTGTCTCTGAACCAAAAATAGTCTCTACAGAGACACAATTCAACGAAATATCTATTGATAGCATTCTGAAATGGCGGAAATAAAAAAGAAAAGAATTATGACGACCGTTTGAATTTCTGAAGGTAAACAGTCCGTCTGATCCTGGCCACGGAAAGTCATTAGAAATCGCGGCCATCCTCCCTACAGGAAACGCAACTCTAGAGAAAGCTACCCTAATTGCCGAAATTAGGCAAAGGACCGGGCCATCAGCGCTTGACCCATGCCGAAACGTCACGGTGATTCTAGCTCCAAGACATCGGGGTAGATTTCTCAAAGGCAAATTACTCTGCTCTCAGTGCATAAGTTTTTCGGAGGGAACCGAAGATCGTGAGTAATATTTCATGATGATGGGAGTTACGCATCGTCTCTCTAAGCTGTATGACGATTCAACTCCGCCCGGCATTTGGCTCTCGCAAAACGTTTTCAAAAATAAACTTTTAAGCCGATATTTGTGAATATTTCGCTATGGAATTGCCAAATAAGTTCGATGGCTGACACGAGAAACGGTTGCTCAAAACGTCTGTTTTAATTTCGTGAAAATAACTCTCGCGAAGAGGGAGACGTCGGGATGTAAATCTGATAATTTGGCAGAAATCGAGATGTTTGCCTTTTATGAAGAACAGGGGCAGCTCTCTATATTCCAAATGGTCTCAAGGACATACCATAAATGATAATTTACTCCTACATCATGGTGTGTGCATCTCTTTTCGGGTAAAAATTGTGACATTTTTCTAAGAAACGTGAAATGTGACCTACCATCATTTACTGCACACCATGGATAAACTGGTGCCCTGTGAATGAAGTCAGAGATATACAGAGAAGGACTCTTTTAATGGAGCTCATACACCACTGAGCCAAATTATCATCTTTAACACATTAACGGGTTCTCTTTCTTGTATACCTTCAGAAGTAGGGCAATTCATCAATTTCACCGGAAGCTCAGTAAACAAGAAGTCCTGCTTACCTTCATAATCACATCCTGGACATGAAGATGAATGTGTGTTGAAGAGTCGGAGTTCATTCATTAACTCTAGCAATTTATTTCGACGTGGCAATGTGTTAACTATTTATTCTATTACTATCCTTACTATGTATCATCGTCATAATAACGACCATCCATGTGTTGCTTTCAACATTACGCAGGCATCACTTCACGGAATCCATTTCTATTAATCCCCTGGAAGACGTACATGGGCCATAACTTCTCACTAGGAGGACACAGGGTACAAATATATGTATATATATATATATATATATATATATATATATAATATATATATATATATATATATAATTTTCTCTATACGTATATACAATTAAAATATTTTTCATAATATTTTTGATGAAGTATCGACCACCCCAGCTGCATCAATTGAATGCTTAGATTAGTTATTGACTGATTATGAAAAGAAAGAATCGAAGTTAATTAAAGTTCCAGTGATTTAAAAGTAATATTTTTGTGGAGATTTAAAGCACGTGCTCTGTCGTGAACCGAAGTGTGTTCTAAATCCCGCATTCAAAATACAAGATTAAGAATGAGCGTATAATTTTAATTTGATACAGAACCTACAAATGTCAGTGAATGAGTATCTGCTTTGTGAAAAACTTGGAAATAGTGCACTTCAATTTAACAATTATGGCGTCAAAATTATTCACATTCCCAACAAATTTACACAGCATTGATCTAGAAATTGGTGTGATACTGTTAACTTAAAAACCTATCTTATACATATGTTACATTTATTTTCATTGTTGTTTTAATCTAATTTTCTATATTTTTTTTTAATATCTGTCAGTACATGAACATATTTTCCTGCTATCGGCAATAACATCGCAAAATTTTAATTTAATATTACAACTACAGTGCAAGCTCACTTTTAAAAATTCCTTCTCACTCAAGAGTTCACGACACGTCTAGTGGGTTTTGACTTCGGCTGCTCCGCTTACAGATGAGCAAACTCTTCTCTTCAGATCGTGGAACGTTCCGTGGCGTAGTTAACAGGCCGATAGCGCTGCCGCTCCACCGAACGTGCTTCCAAAGTGCAGAGAATCTCAACAGCTGAAAAGGGGGGAGCTCTGTCCTAGAGAAAAGATGTCACCAGCGCCAATTACATTCATAAACGCGCCGACGAACGGGAATGCGAATTCTACGAAAATCCGACACTTTTATAAGCGTTTAGAGCAATTTTTGAGAAAACTGAAAATTCCGTTAACCGTTCAAAATTAAAATATACGTTTCAAATTCAAGGGGCCGCGACAGCAGCCAGATCGATTCGGGAAAATCAGTTTTTGGTGAATATTCTGCGTGTTTTAGCCGCTAGCGTTCTTCACACACGGACAGATATTTTGCCTCCAAATTTTCGTACCAAGAACCCACAAAACGTTGGTCGTGACCACAAAACAAATTAGAATCCAAGTTCCAAGAATTATCCACATTTTCGGTAGCAGAAACTCGCCAAAAGAGTTATTCGGATGCTTCTGCTGCAGTATTTCTTTATTTTACTTTCCACTGCAGTTTTTTAAAAATATTTTCTATCTACTACGTAAGTAGTATGCAATAAAGTGAAAATTGAAATTATTTGTCAAAAGATTTGAATGTAGTGAACTCTAAGAGTTTCCACTGTTCATTACTGCTCATCACAACCACCGCCGTCACTTTCTGAACCGGCGACGTTCTTCGTTCATATATCATTAGCATTCAGTTTCATGTCTTGTTCTCTTGATTTCGTGGTCTCACCCACATTAATTTCCCTTTACCACTAACATAACGTCATAGTCGATCCTCACAACTCAGAAATAGAGCTTTTATGATTCGCCATTTGGAAATAAATACTTAGCGAGTGTAAAAGACTTACAAGTGTGCTAATGAAGCGACTGCGTTCCAAGGACCACAGACTATTCTAGTTCGGTGGTAGAATTTCTTCCTGGTCCGCGCAGCACCACGTCACTAGACAACAGCATCACTAGACATCGGATGTTTAGGGAAATGCTTATTTTATTCTAGCGAACTTATTTAAAGGCTGATAATATATGTGCGCGAATCATGACAAATGATGATATATGACGAAGTTTTATAATGTTTATTTTTGCTTATTTGAGCATAAATGCCTTTTTTTGCATAAATACCTTTTTTAGGACTTTTTTTTTATTATTTTTATACACAATGCTAAGATATCGGATAAAATCATAAAAATCGGTACAACGTGACCATTCGTTTCGAAATCTTCAATTCACGTCTTGGTATTTTAAATTAGAGAGAATTCCTGAAAGTATACCAACTGATTTTTCTCCATTTCCCTATTTCATAAATACCAGTCATGATCTGAGAACATGATCGATTGACAATACACCGAGGGCACCAAAATTTTAAGTGGAAATAAATATAAATTCCCAAGGTTTCAGTGTTGCTAGTGTTGGACTTCTAAAATATATGCCACTCACATCATTCAGATATCCTTCCCCGCATTCAAACTGATTTTGTCTCCCAGTCGTCGCAAATTTGAAATTGTGATCCTTAAAAAGTTACTGGTAATATGCAAATATTACTTGTTAATACAAACTGTAGAAGAGTTGTAAATATGTAAATCTATTTTTACATTAAAATGTACGAACTTGTTTTGTGCATTTAAGTTGAAAAAATAACAGACAAAAATTATAAACAATTTTTCATTTGTTTATATAACTTATAATAGTGTCTTTTTTCTCCTTATTCTTGACATTTTCAGTGCCTTTTTAGGTGCCTAAAATACTATTTTTTAGTGCCTAAACATCCGATATCTAGTCATCACCATTCAAATCAGTCGCATGACCAAAGTGACTTGATTGGATCGTCTAGTCATGTATCAAAACGAACTAAATGGTGATCGAGGATTCGGTTAGGAGTAGAGTACAAGAAACCACAGGTATAAGAAGGCACCACGCGCTTGTAAGAGGCTAAATTACCACAAAACCAATATTTCAAACACCATCCCAAAATGTTTTAAGTAATGTTACAATTAGAGTGCTATCGAATACGTTTTCTAGTCATTTCTAAAATTAGTTCACTATCTCCACGTCCGGTAAGTTCTCTTCGAATGCTTTTTGGCTTCTCTGGTGTAAACAGAAATAAGGTGCATGTACTCGTAATTTGCCGTTCAAAAGCAGTAAAGTCGGCAGAGCGATAAGTCTCAAATGCACCATCGCTTTAGGTCGAAAAGATTCGCTAGGAATGATTCTCAAGAAAAAGTATTCATCGTTTCCGACAAGCATTTCCTTCGAAAAATATTTTTCACCGTCACAATACAAGACAACCGAAATATATCATATTTTTGTTCGAATTTTCATATTTTTGCGAAAGAAATATTAATAAAGTATTCGGAGAAATAAAAAATATGTAAATAAATTTACTGACAGTAAAAATACTTGCAGGAATGAATAATGCGAATAGTTTGAACTTAGGACAGCTATATTTTTACGTTTTGTTTTCAAATATAATGTAAATTATCACCTGTAACCTGATATTCTGTATTCCTATTATAAGATCATTGACAATTAATTCGAAAATTTCTGACGCAAAAGCTTCTACAACTACATTGGATTCTCCTGAGTTGCTTAACACATCCAGATTTTCTTCTCCTAATTTTGTAAGATTTTAAAACTCCACAAACTTAGTCTGATTTGTGTTCGGTAGGCGAATATATATAAGCATTAAGAGGTTACTAATTTGTATGTTTATGTGAACGGAAATTAGTGCACGGTGAATAAATTTTAAGTCACATTAAATTGAAAATCGATCTTTGTACTTTTAAGAAATGTATTTTTGCTAGTATTGTACATTCATTTCTGGTTTTATTCTTATTTAGTTCATATTCTTCAAATTCAATGTCCCCAAGGCAATTTGCAAATTTATTACAAAAAAAATAAACACGAAATATTTTGTATCTTACAAATTCTGCCGCGCGATTTTCATTTCAAATGGCTGGCTGGTTTGTAAACAATCAGAGTGTCAATCTCATGGAAGAAAATTATGGTGTCGTGGACTGAAAATAACCACGGGGTACTGGGGTTTAATCAATGCTACCTACATAGATCTATTGAGGTGGCGTTGATTTAATTCCCGGCACATTCCCTAAGATCGCAGCGCAAAAAAATGAATTTTTTAAAAAATTTATTTGAATTTTCTGACCGAATCCGAAAACAAATTATCAGTTCCCCATCAGGAAACTGAGACGCGTCGAATGACACCTCATATGATTCGATTAGTGCACGGAAAGTGGTTTAGCCGTGAATGACGGAAATCGAACGCACGCACATCTCTGCCCACTCGGGAGTCACTCAAATACTGTGTAAGGATTAAGAGTTACAGTTGCTCGTCAAAATATTTGGAAATAAATCTTTTCATTGTTATCCCTGTTGTGTTTTATGACGCTTAAAATAATGTTCATTTCTGTTTTGATCAAAATTTTCATGAATTATGTTTGTACAAGAAGTTATTTCTGTGGCGTCTGCATCATCATACTTCATAATATGCTCTTTATATAATAAAGAACAATCGACTTCAACTGCTCTCAAACGAAGAAAACAAGAATGAGAAAGGAAATAAATAGTAAAACAGTAAATTGCGAGAAGAAGTGGCTATAAAATACAATTAAGGAGTTAACACTATCATTCTCTTTACACTGCAATAAAATTTATGTCATTTGAAATTGTCTCTGAGACGTACCTATGCCCCCATAAATACGTCAAACATTTCAGCAAGAAAGGTAAAGTTTGTCAAAGCAGCTGTAAAGTTTAATTGCGCATTACCACAAACAACCATTATTCAAGACTCTTATCTGCGAAAACAAATAAAATAACTGCCTTTCTTACCAAACATTCCTTCTTGTTCAGTCATTTCTTCATTGTGTACTTAATCATTTCCTCATCAGAAAGGATAGAATACGTCTCTTTAGTACAAACTTTCTTTTTCAGCTTTCCCATTTTTTAAAATTAAATAATATATTTCTTCGTTTTCATTAGCCCTGTCTACGAGTATTTTACAGCAATATTTTTGTTATATGCGCAAATTATAATTTGTAACTCTTCAGAATCTCTTATACTTAGTAGGAAATACACAAGTTCTCTTAAAAGTTCAGAAGTGTAATGGAGCGCAGTTGATTTACTTGAAGGTAAATTCGTCAACGAGGTTTCAAGTTGATCTCAAATCAGAGATCGTGGTCGGATTTCGTAATTCAAGGTTTGACAAGTACAATCAAACACATAGCTGACCAATCAACTCTGCGGGCCCGTCTCACTACTTACTGTATCCCCAAAAAATCCGATCGTGCTCCTTTCATCAACGCTAAAAAAATGTAATTTCATTTACTCGTAATAGTAGTCATTCAGTACCAAATTGTCAGCAAATCAATCAGTCTCAAAGACAGGCCTAAGGTTGGGAATATGAATAAGGTAGGGCAAGGAAGAGTTAGGCGCTGACTGTTGCCTGTTGTTTAAAGAGCTTCCTCAGCATTCGTCTGACACCAATAGGAAATAATGGAAAATACCGATCAGAGCAGCCGGTCTCGCGAATTTACATTCGAACAGCGGTCACCAGCTATTAACTGATGTACAAAATCGAAGTACCGTCCGGTCTCGAACCTAGTATCCCCACATCCACGAAATATCATTCTTGAAGAACTTGAAAAACACAAATACAATTATGACATTTCACATGTAAACAATGTGTTCTAAATATACAAGTTTTCTTCCGGGCTTGTGGGCCGTGGTCCAATTGGCGTTGAACTGCCAAACGTTTCGCCTACGACTGCGGCGGGCATCCTCAGTGGCGAGGTCTCGGGCGAAGTGTCCGGGACGGCGGCTGACTGGCGACTGTTGTCCCGGACACTTCGCCCGAGACCTCGCCACTGAGGATGCCCGCCGCAGTCGTGGGCGAAACGTTTGGCAGTTCAACGCCAATTGGACCACGGCCCACAAGCCCGGAAGAAAACATGTATATTGACTCCGGCCGTGAAAGCCTTCAATGCTTTATAAATGTGTTCTAAGTCGCAACGCGGTATATTTACCACCCAGTACCTTTTTTGCAGTTGGTGGGTGACTCTTGGTGTAGAGGACAACCGATCATCTTCAATCTCTGATTGATTGATTAATTAGTGATTCCGGGGGCGTCAACTGTAAAGGTCATTAGTCCCGCAAGTGTAGTACACGTTTTATCGCGGTTGGTGCCGGTGATCTTTGCTCTTGCTGAGAATGGCGAAATCCGGCGCCGAGCTACACGACAGTTGCGGGGGTTTTCTCAACTAGGTGTATTCCACCAGCGAGGGCTCTCCCTCTAAGTATCTAGGTTCAAATGCCGATGATCCATTGTGGTAGAATAACCAGTTTTGTAAAAGGTTATCTCGGGATCCTTAGGTTTCCTTTTCCCCCTCGTTTCATCAGTGCTTCATAATTCAAATCTTACAACCACCATCCAAAACATTATTCTTCACAAGCATGGCCAAAAAGTCTAGGTAGTGAGGAGCATAATAAGAAATAGAAGTGGTATGCAGTAGACAGGGACGTAAAATCCTCTGATCCCAAAAATGTTTATGGTGCTTACTTAATGGTGCATCCAAGGGGGGGAGCATGGAATCTCAAACCCTCCTTCAAAAGCCAATGATATATTTCCAAAGATACAGTTTTTACTAATGCTTTGTACTAGCGAAAGTCACTCAGTAAAACATTTGTTAACATTATAAATATTAAATATAAGTCAAAAAATAAAAATACATTTTATATTTAGAATAGATGAAAAGTTCTGTATAAGAAAACATCAATTTAGATTAACCACCATAGCCTCCTCCCTCTCTTACGAAAAATTCTGGACTCAGAACTAAACAACAAAAATATTTGGTCTGTTATGTACTATGAAGTATATTTCTACAATGCAATTAAAATATTTTCTAATATTTCAATTTTGAATTGATTAACAATAAAATTCAAAATATATCCCACATATAGTTAATCAGGTAACCTTCGTGTTTCGTATGCAAATTCGTTACGGTAAGACCTCTTCCGGGTCTCCAATTGAGGCAAGCAACGTGTCTTTCGACTCGTTTTGGTTTACTGGTGTGGAGAACTGACTATTCTTCCCAATGGTTCTTCTACATTATAAGTGCATTTTGTCAATAAATTGTTTTTGGAAGAAGGGCCATCTAAAACCCACTTTTTTTTAGAGGGCGGGGCTTTTTGGGGGAGACTTTAAGTGGATGAGTTAGGGAACCCCCAGAGGTTTGATTCCTTTCAACTTGGGTTGGTACTATTTATGTCGGATTTCTGAAAGAATTATGGAAAGAATCATTTGTTGGAGGTTTCATGGTATGAGCAGAGAAGAAAATGTGCGAATTACTGTACTGTCTTCCCGTGATAATATGAATTAACTGATATAACGACATGTTTAATCAGATTAACGATAATTTATATTACTAATTTCTAATGCGCGCAGAAATTGAAAGAAAACTGTGAGCCTCCGGCCACGTAAGAGATGTTTGAGGTTTCGTTAGATACCCAGGAACTCCGCAAAAATCCAAAAGCATTGAAATAATTTTAGATTTTCGCCGAAAAACGAAAATATTTAATTGTGATGTTTTGCCAATTTTCATACTGCAGGTACCCAGTGAATTCTCTAACTCAATGCATCACTGCTTATGGCACAGCCGGCGTCAAGGGTCAGGAAGACTTCCAGTAAGAGGCATCCAGCCATTAAATATTTGATATTAACGTTTAGCGTGATATTAACGTTATGGAACAGCAACTTCTTTTTATATTTGCTATGCTCTGCTGCGACTATTTAACTGCGTATCTGACTTCACCACATCATGGTATTGCGGTATTCTTGAAGATGTTTTGTACTTTCTCGCTATGAAGTAGAGAGAAATTTATGTAATGCTGGGCGAAAAAGGCGAATTTTCGGGAGAATTTTTCTTATTACAGAGACCTGGCAACTAAAAAGTTGATAAATCCAGTTGCTAAATTTTCAAAAAATGTCCTTTACCTCGTGGTGCATCCAGAATCCATGGTTTGCGGGTTCTTGATGCCGAATGAGGGTAAAACATGTCTGTCTGCCCGCCCGTCTGTCTTCCTGATCGTCTTTGAACAACGGCTAAACTGTTCTGCCGATTTTCTCCAAAATTAATATTCCACAATCGATCTGGCTCATGTCGCGGTCCCTTAATTTTGAAACCGATATTTTAATTTTTGGGAGTACTTACATGAAGCCTCTGGGACATTTTCCAAATTTTCAAAAACAGGGCGCCAAGTTTTTGATTTTGTTGTTGGATGGCTTAGAGAACGTTTAAGAAGTGTAGGTCTCAGACTCGTTGAAAAACTGATTTTCAGAAAACTGCAAAAGTAGAGAACGTTTAAGAAGTGTAGGTCTCAGACTCGTTGAAAAACTGATTTTCAGAAAACTGCAAAAGATTTTTTTCTCTTAATTAAATCAGTTCCTTAAAGAAATATTTTAAAATAAGGTCATATAGAAATTTTCGGAAATTTGAGTACTTTTCGTTTAATTTTGTGTGAAAATATGGAGGGAGAAAGTACGTGGTGTTTTAGCACCATTCGTTTTTTAAACGAATAATTTATTGTAGTGTTATAAGAAAATATTTTATTTGTTGCTCTTCAGCAGTGTGTGTTTTGCTTTTTGGAACACCATCTTATATGATTTTATTTAGTATCATTTGAGGAATATTTTAACATTTATTTTTATTTTGAACTTACGTAGCAAAAATAAAAATCATTAACAGGGAAATACCAGCCGGAGGTGCTACGCTAAATTAGTTTGTTTAGTATGTTAGAAGCGGACAAATAAGTTACACATTGTTACAGCTGCAGTCATCCTAGTTTCAATCTACCCTGTGCTCATGGCTCCAAATCCCAGCCAGTCAATCACGTGCACACTCCAGGTCATGATATTCGTGCAAGGGCGGCGAGCTGCCCGAATACATTTCATGTTTCGTACCATGGAGTATTTTGCTCATCACAGAGCACACACACTACCTTTTTGGCTAAATAAACTCTTGGGTACTAATGCACCGTGAGACACAACTGTATATGCCGGAATTCAACACTCCTAGGAGCGTCTCCTTAACTGCCTGTCACCTAGAACGAGAACCGGCCAGTTTGGAGACCAACCCCCACTCCACACTGCATACACAAGGATCACAACATGAGTATCTCCGGAAATCAGCGATACCAAACGGGGGATTTTGGTTTTCCATTAGGATTTCTATATGTAGGTTTCCGTCCAAAGCCGCTCCCCCCAATCCTTCAAGGTGGGATAGAGCTCAACTGCAGATCACCCGGAATGAAAAGCGGCAGTTTGGAGCCCCCAACTTATCACCTCACTACACACACATTCCTCACTCACCAGACATCAGCGATACGGAGTGGGGGATTTTCGTCTCCCACTAGGACTTCTATAAGTAGGTTTCCGGCCACGGTCACATCTCCACTCCTTTCATGCGGCTCGGGATACAGGCCCAACTATATGTCAATCACAAGGAGACCCAGCCAGATCGGTGCCCCAATCCATCCCCTCACTGTACACATAAGGCTCACAACGTATCACCGGAAATCAGGTATACCAAACCAGGCATTTTGTTTTCGCACTAAGACTTCTATACGTAGATTTCCGGCCGAAGCCATACCCAATCTTTTCACGCGCCCGGCGGGAGAGAGGTCAAATTGGAGAGCTCCGGTACGAGAACCGGCAGCTGGAAGCCACCAACCAATGCAGAAATTTTTAATGCTGTTCATAGTATTGGTGATGTTATTTCTGGTGATGGTGACGTTGCTGGTGATGGTGACGCTGGTACAGTGCGCCAGGGAAACCTCTCCGCAGTGAGCCGAATCAGGGCCTCCTATTACAAACTGCATTCGTGTTGGTAGAAATCAGATCACTGGGAAACAAGTGAAGGGGACAACACGTCTAGCATCAATTATGATTGTTGGCGAGTGCACAATTTACATTTCCAAGCCGCAGCTCGTACTACACCCTAATGTCTGTTGCACACAGCCCGGTGCCACACCGGAGAGACTTTCCCGGTGCTGAGGTACTCGCGACGCGCGCATGCGCCCAGAGGAGACGCGTGTGCGTGCGTTGGCGCGCGCGCGCGCCAGTGTTCCGCGAACGCGTCGCGCTTCGCCTTGCGGCGACCCGCGGGCCTTGGAAGGGGAAGGGTTTAAGGCAGGGTTCCGGCCGCGGCCCTTCCGAGGAATCAACTTTAGCGCGCTGCGTCCTTTTTCCCCAATTTTGGTTTAATCCAAGGTGAAACCCCGGGAAGGTATTCCTGGTTTTCTCCCAAATGTATAATTCATGGCGTTTCCTGGCAGGATTCCACGTACGTAGCATAAAAAGATGTTGCCG
This sequence comes from Teleogryllus oceanicus, assembly GCA_964035755.1. Classification (NCBI taxonomy): domain Eukaryota; kingdom Metazoa; phylum Arthropoda; class Insecta; order Orthoptera; family Gryllidae; genus Teleogryllus; species Teleogryllus oceanicus. The sequence goes on along the minus strand of CAXIVR010000005.1, from coordinate 103,646,429 downwards.
GAATTGCTGGTGGAAATAGAAATATTGGCTTCAACTGTTCGTGGAATAAATTGTCGGGTTTATTCGTATAAAAATAAAACCGAAAGCAAAATATATATCTTTTCTGATAGTGTGTGCCTTTCATTAAATTAAATTAGGAAAATTTTCAAAATTTCATTAAATTTTTAATTATAAAACGGAATATAAAATAAAAGAACAAAAACAGTAGTCATTGCCTTCACGAAAGGAAATTTTAGAGAAAATATTCAATTGCGTATGATATTCACTAAAAAATTTACCTCAAGGGCAAACTTCTAATTATAACTTTATTATTCTACTTTGTAAATAATATATAAAGAAAGAGAAAGAACTGACATGCTGAAAATAACTGAACAAGGCAAGAAAGACTTCTGATTTTCAACAGAACGCAGGACAAAACAGGACAAGAAAAAAGTAGTATTTCACAAAATGTGGAAAAAATCGGGAAGAAAAGAGGTGAAGAGAAGTACAAAGAAAAGTGGGGAATATTAGTGGAAGACGAGTATCTAGTAAGGAGCGGCGCACAGCCACAGGAAGAGTGGTGGCGGAAGAGTGGTCGCCATCTTCAATAGCTATTTAATCAACCACCAAAGACCCAACGTCCAAATGTACTTTGCACTCGCGCTGATCTTTTAAGATCACTGAAAGCAAACTTATAATTATAATTTTTGTAATTTTTGTTCTGTTTTGTAAATGGTACCGAAAGAGAATGGAGAAAGAAAGACGTATTGAAAATAACTGATCACGGCAAGAAAGACTTCTGGTACCCAACACAAAGCAGGACAAAGCAGGACTAAAAAAAAGAATATTTCACCAAATGATGGAAAAAATCGGAAAAACATAAGGTGGTAGAAAGGAGAGGTACGAAGAAATGTGGAGAAAATTAGAGGAATCTAATACGGGCAGTAGGAGTGGTAGTGAAGCAGCCAAACATGCAATCGCAATTCTCAATAGCTGTTTGATCACGCGCCAAATGCCCAACGCTCAAATGTCCCCGCCCACGCGCTGGTCTGTTCGGGTGGCACCGAGTGGCGAAGGTCGGGAAGGCGCGTGCAGCGTGGGCGGGGGCGGCTGGCCGGGCTCAGGTGAGGCCCAGCGGGACGCAACGGCGGCAGAACAGCGCGTGGGAGAAGCTCAACGCTTCCACCCCAGCAGCCAAGTACATCATCCCCACATCACCACTACCCAACTCACCATCACCTCTTTCCTCATCACTTCCGCCACCACCACCACCACTAGCACCATCATCACCCTCACCAGCACCACTACCACCACCACTTCCATCATCACCACTATAAACACTACTACCATCACCAATACTACCACAACCGATACCACCACCACCATCACCACAAAAGCTACCACCATCACCCCTACCACCACCTGCAACATCATTATCACCATCCCCCCCATCATCACTAGCACCCCCCCCCACCCCCCGGCAGTAATTAGTCCCGGGCGAGCCGTAATTGATGTCAAGCGCTGCATGCTAAACACGGCCCATTACACGGCGCGGCGCAACTCGCGTTGAGGGCTTCCAAAGCCGCCGAATAAATTGCCTTATTTTTCTTGCGCTAATTGCTCTCACAGATTAGGTTCGGTATCATAGATGACGAGAACCGATAGACTCGCCAAGCTATTAGGATTTGTGTTTGGAGAGGCCTATTGTAGTTAACCTCTTAACATTGACAAAATACGCCCGCATACAAACCCATGCATAACGGCCGCCGCAATAATTACCCGGAGGAGGATGGGTCTAAGTGGATCTTTTGTCTTGGGTGCTATCGCGCTGGGCCGCGGAGGCAGGAGGGGGTCCGCGTCGTGCGGTCTGATTGGTAATACGAGCGGAGGCGTCGCTTCGAGGAGAGGTGAGGCGGGGCGGGGCGGGGCGGGGCGGCCGGCAGCGACCCATTAGCCCGGGAGACGCCCAGTGCCAATTAGGAGTTCCACGGAAAACGCGATCTAAGTGCCGGCCGCCGATCGCTCCGACCCCACGACGCCGTGGGTGCGACGCGACACGACGCCAAGCAACAGCGCAGCAAGAGGTGGTGCTGTTTTAAGACGAAACTCGAGGAGATACATCGGGAGAGGTGGCTCAATGCATCAACAGATGTTTCTGCAGTGTCTCTGACGTAGGTTTGAGTCCTGACGGCGGCAGGATTTTCGTCACTAGCTTGTCAGTTAGGTCGAATTCAGTCGCTGTCTGGAGAAGAATTCTAGCGGACGGCTGCTCTGATCGGTAGTTTTTCGTGGTTTCTCCGATCAACGCCAGGTGAATGCCGGAGCAGTACCCTAACAAACCGGCCAAGGACCGCGCGCGATATTTCCTTTTCCTTGTCCTATACTCACCTCTTACTTATACATACTTACTCTATCATACTCTACACTACCACACATGCCAGGAGACCGGGTGAGAGCTTAGAGCTTGTGCTGCATAGAGCTGGGGTGGTGCCCGCTGGTGGAAAATACCTGGGGAAAGTCCCACTAGTCGGTGGTAGGTCGGCGCCTGATCTCACCATCCACCGGGGATGATCACCTCCACCTCCCGATGAAAAATGCACTACACTTACGGAACTAGTGACCTCAGTAGTTGACGTGCTTTTAATCACTACCAACCAATTAATCAGTCAAAGTGATCCAGGGACTCAGTTGCGTTTCGCATTGCATCGACGATTGCACTTTTATACGAGGAAGTGCAATACTAAATGCAACCTGCAATAAGTAGAAGATGATTGATGTTTCCGGACGCGCCAGCTTCTTTGGTTGGTAGTGCTGTTAGCGCAGTGCTTTTTATGCTCGGAGGTGGCAGTATTCCTCCCCCTCTGCTTCGTGAGATCCGGCGCCAACCTCACACGTCGGTTTTCAGGGATTTCCCTCTCCATGTGCCTCCACCATCGGGATGCCGCCATAGCCAGGATAAACACTCAGCACCGAACTGGTCCCCCGACATGTGTGGTAGTGTAGTGCATATGAGAGTAAGGATATGTAAGTAAGGGAAGTCAATAGGGCCAGAAAGAGGAAGGAAGGATCCGTGCTCCGTTTGTTAGGGCTCTGCTACTTCATTTGCCTACTGTTGAATAGAGAAACCTTGGAAAATACCGATTAGAGCATCCGGGCGTTAGAATTTTCTTCGAGACAGCGAATGAATTTTATCTGTCTAGGCGAAAATCTGCCACCGTCGGGACTTGAACCGTAGGACCTACCTAATAGAGTCGTTTTAAAGACTTGGAAAGACTGACAATATCAACTCCGTACGAAATGGATGCTGGTGTACAACAGGTGATACCGTAGGCGTCTCACAGAGCATATTCCCTGCTGCTGAGAAGAAATTTGAGTTAAGAAGAACTAAGTATCGAATCTTCTGAACGCACACAAAATCTGTCCCCCATTCACATCGACAGATTTTTCTCTCGGTAGTGAAAATCGTAAATCTACAAAATAAATTATGTATGTTTCCTATCATGTACGTATTTCAATGATGTAGTACCGAACTTTGCAAACTTCTTGCTGATTTTAAAGGAGATTGACACCCTCTGTGAAATAGAGCGTCAAACGCGTGTCATCAGTGATCCACTGCGCAGAGTAGAGAGCACTTTCCCTACTCTTCGAAAGAAATGGTCGGCCATCCATGTTGTTTTCTGCGCGCTACACCAATAGTAATTAAAAGGATTATATAATATAGAGATTTGTTGGGGAACGTCGAGGGCCTGTCTCGATATATCCGAAAAATAAATGATTCTCAATCATATTTTCGATAGTGTCGTGTTCTTTTAATATTGCTTCTAACTGTAATTTATTTTTGTCAGTTAAGACATTTCCTCAAGAAAGAAAAAGGCATTTTCAACTAAGAAATTCTTCATTTCGTCTCCTCAATTTGAAAATCCATTACTTACAATTATTCACCTAATTCCTCCTACATCATACAGAATATTGTGTGACCGCTCTACCTTTTCACTATTCTCTAAAAAGCCTACAGCGAGTCATTCAAGTAACCTAGTAGTATTACTTGATCAATGACTTGTTATGACAATGTCACATCAAAAATTAGAAATTGTTTTATGTCCTAACTACCCTACAAGAGTGGGTTTGTCTTTTAACCTGCTTTTGTAATAAAAGAAACATAGGCAAGTTAATCTTTTAACTATGAACAGAGTTCTAGATATATTCTGTTAAATATTGGAATACAATTTTATCTAGCATTTACATATGGCATTGAAAATGTCTATCACTTGCTCTACCTTTAGCAATTACGTGATTACCTAACAACTGCAGTTGCGTTTTAACACTTGGATAAAACTTTAAAAAATTATATTACCCTTCACTTCACAAAAACAATAAAAATCTTACAAAGAAAAAACATAAACACAAAATACTGAAAAAGAATCACATACAAAATACCCTTTCATCCTTTCAAAGAAATTGTCACTTGAATAGTGAATGAAATATATACAAGACGTTGTTTCACTTTCACGTAGATTATTACTTTATACAATTTAGCCAGCAAAGAAAAAAATGTCGTTATGCAATGAACGTACAATTAATAATAACTCTTTTACTAATTACAAAGAAAGGTGTGTTGTTTTTACGACTGCAATATTGTTGAAGATTACGTTTAAATTATATTAATATAATTACTCGACTATCTACGTCTGTAAGTGAGGTGAATTCTATCTCTGTATAATAATTCTCAATTCTTTAAACAGTTCTTTTTTATAATTTCTAGTGAAGTTTTCTAACTCACGAAACGTCGTCTCGAAGAAATATTCCCAGTTTGGAGCAGCGACGGCGACCTAGATCCTTTCAAGGTCGTGGCAACCCCATTGCTTCTGCGAACACGTGCTCTGGTGAATCGCTACCACAGTACTTCGAATTTTATACAATCTGACTGCAACATCTCCGCGTAATGAATAATTACGTGGTAAGCCAAGACAGAGACACAACAAAAAATGCTGAGAAATAGAAAGAAACATTTCCTATAGCACATGCTTTCCACTTCAGTATACTTTCTTGAATGTTGAAATATATTATTTCCTCGTTGATAGAAAAATAGTATATTTCTACGTAATGCGTTCACGTGAATTTATCAGAATATTCATGATTTAAAATTCTCAATTCTCTCATACATGGTATCGTTGTTTTAACATGAGACGAATTACCTTTTTCAAGCTTCTTATCGTCGAAATACGGCGAATTCTCCTCTCTGTTCAGCACGAACAATTCCGGTGTGTCCAGATCGGCGGTCGGCAGCAAAAGAGAGAGCTTTTCGTAGCGGTGCTTTGCGCTAGTGCTGATATTTTCAAGGGTGATTTTTGATTGGTTCTCGTTCTTTTTATGCGAGTGCGTTCAGAAACTTTAATAAATTCTCGCAAGGGATACCATTTACTGCTGGCGCGATCTCTTGCAATTCGGTAACACTATAATTGCATCTTGTCGTGTCTTGACGTTCTCGGGTGCTTCTCAAAAATCAATGGAACCGACATATGGGCGGTTACAATTGTAACGTATGAGTGTACAGGGCAACAATGTAATACCAAGCACTGTACCTGACAAATGAAGTCTCTGTGATTTTTTCAAACAAACATTCAAATCTACAGTTAGACTTAACATGCGCTAGGAGTTACAGAATTCTTGTAAGTGTAATACACGCGTTTATGAACTCAAAATCATCGAAGGTAGAAACATAACTGGCCGGTGACGCCTCTTTCTGGCAGGGTTACCGACGTTGAATTGACATATATACTTATCTCCAACAGGGAATGTCTACGTTTTAACACCTAACAATTATTTATACACTTATTTTCGAATAAAATTAGCCACAAAATCACGTTCCTTCATGGCATGAAGACAGTAAGTTTATAGGCCACAAAATTTCTCTTCTTTTATTTATTTATTGCGGATAAAACATCATTTATAACATATTCCATTACAAAATATACAAAAAGTTTCCTCCGTAATACATCATGTCTTTCGTTAACTTGTACACAACCTGCTTAACTTTTTCCAGCGGCCTTGGTCATTCTGAAAGACTTGAGCAAACCGGCAATGGCAGTTGCGACAAGGGGAGGGTAGGTCCGGGGGGGGCGTGGGGGAGGGGAGGGAGCGAGGCAGGCGACGCGCGACTTCCCGCCCGCGCAAAAAAGCGCCCCCGAGGCCGCCGACCGTGGCTCGCAAGTAAGCGAATTAACTATTTATTTAATTAGGAGCCTGTCGCGGAACGGAGACCCGTGCCTCTGCACCGTCACCATGACATCCGCCGCCGATGCCCCCTCTGGGCGCCTCTCCGCGCGGTTGCCTCGCAGGCCCGCGCCCTCCCACCTGCCCCTTGGCTGCGGCCGCCGCTGCAGGGCCTCTGACCGGGAGGCCACGGTCCCATCCAGTCCCGGCAGCCAGTCCCGGCGGTGGAGGATGTTTTACTCATCGATGTGTACCCTGAGGATACATCCTCGTGGGCTTCCGCAGCCAGAGTCATGATATGGCCTGTTCGGTTGACGCCGCGTCGAAATCTGAGGTGCCGACATATCGCGGTTCTCTTCAGGATGGGCTGCTCTACTGTACTGCGGCTGTACTGCTCCAGGATTTCGGGCGTTCCGGTTTATAGATACTTAGATACCTAGATCGTCCCCTTCCTCTCCTTTCGCTCAGCTCTCCTCCCCTCCGCGGACGGGAGGGATGAAGGTGGCTCACGGCATCAAATGATACTACTGCAGTGCCTCTGACCGGGAGGTCCACGCTCCTATCCAGTCTCGGAGGAGCAGGAGATTTTACTAGATACCTAGGTCAATTTCAGCCGCTGTCTGGAGGAGAATTCTAGCTGCCGGGTGATCTGTTTCCGGTTTTTCCGAGGTTTCTACGATCAATACCAGGTGAGCGCGGGGACAGTACCCGAACAAACGGGCCCAACCTTTCTTCCTTTTCCTTATACGTATACTTCTCTCTCCTTATGTACAAACTTTCACTTACATCCATTTCACTATCACACATGTCGGAGCTAAGAGCGTGCCCCGAATGAGGCGGTGTGCTGTTAGAGGAGATACCTTTGGGCGGAAGTCCTCGCAAAACGACGTTTAGGTCGGCGACAGATCTCACGTTCTAGCAAAGGAGAAAACCACACTTCCGGGATATAGAAAACGCTACATCAGCCAGAATAATGACCATAGAAACTGACGCGTCCGGATACACGAAATAATCTATGATATAGAGCCTTAGAACTCCCCTTGAAATTGTACAGGAATTTAAAATATTAAACAATTGTAAATATGTTTCGACATGGTATTTTATTTGTGAAGTGATTGCATTAACAATTTCCGTATTTTAAAACCTCAGACTTTTAAACAATGTGACTGCATCATCTGCTATTCATGTGATCGTCAGGGGAACACTCGTTACGTTTATCGTATAGGTTCATTTTATTTTGCACTTATCACTAAAAGTGAAGTTTAAACAAGGGTGTTTGCAATTGGGTACCTGTGCATTTTTGAGGCCATGTCATCAAATTTATTTTCAAAAAATGTCGACATATGATATTGTAGAAATTCGTTCATGTACTTCTGTTCGAAGAGATGTGGTTTCCTGACCCAATACGGGCAAGGCTCTTTGAGCTTGTGTATTAGTTCTCCTTTGAGCTTGGGCCTGGGTGGTCCTGGATATTCATTTGTTCCTACTTTCGAGAACAAGGCTCTTCTGGGATTATAATACGACAGCAATTCTTGTAACTCCATCAATAATGGCAGTATCTCTTCGCATTGAATCTTCAAGAATTATTGGGAATTTTTTGTAGTAAGAAGACCAAAGATCTGAGATATCTCAAAAACGTGTCATTAGTCTTGATATCATAGTTCTAATTATATAATTTCGAATTTTTTCTGATACAAAATCAATAATTTAATTCTAAGAAATTTGAATTGATTTTTTTGATAGCTTCCTTTAAATCAGCCATGAAACGATTGTCAGTATATTAATATCATCTCTGTAAAATTTCATTTTCGAAATAATGGTGCAATGTTGATACAATTTTCCGAAATAAAAGTATTCTTAAAACGAGTATTGTCAATAACCTCTTTGATGCTTGTCCAAATGGTATTTCTAATGCACAACACATTAAAACTGTTGGCCCGATTAGTAAAACAGACACAAACAGTTACAGTAAAATCGATGAGCAACCTTCATCACTGATACAACTCTCATTTAGTTCGTTTTCATTAGTGGATAAAATACAAAGAACCTCAACACAAAGGCAAGGGTTTCTTGCGATAATCTTGCATCGTTTGTTCAAAGGATTGACAAACAAAGGTGTTAAAAGGCATGTTGGCACGAACTCTTTTCCACGATAATCTTGTGAGAGCAGGGAATTAAAAAAAAAACATTTTTTTGTACTTCCTCCGTTTCCCATCCCTCCGCAGTAATTTCCTCCCCCATGGCCTCGCACTTGCAACATATTCATTCACATCATCTTCCAACAAAACACGTCCTGATGCAGCTCAACAAAGTATTATTTTTAAACATGATTTTCCATATTAAAAAATTAATATAGCACAATTTTCTGGTGGCTTTTCTGAAAACTCATCTGCCTAATCATGTTTCTTTTGTGAATAAAATTGAAAAGATTACATGGATTTTATAGACGTCGATTCGATGAGTAGTGCACTGACTCGCCAAGTAATTGCAGTCTCTAACCTTGCCACAATGGATTTTCTGACGTTGTGCAGAGTAGTGCATTTGTACTCATCGGCTAGTATCTGTGAACTGTACGCAGGAAAATCCAATGAAACCTAAGATTACAATGTACAGCTATGGAGTAGACCCAAAACCCCGTGATTCCCTTTATAAAGAAATTCGCGGTCTATTCGCCCTTTCCGCGCATATAATACATTCTATTAACGCCTATAGATACGACATAATAACGATACTTTAAACTACCTAGTAGAAGAAGAAATTAGAATGGTTCCCCCAATAAACTGTTGAATTCGGGGATTGCTTTTATTGACACCAAATAAATGGTATGTTCAAAATTGTAGAAATATGTTAATATATGGTGTTATATTCTGGATTAGTATATTAGTTTAAATGATAAAAATATTAATTGTTTAAAATAGATCAGCAGGAATTAAGAATAAAATTAAGAAAACATTTCGGAACAGTCAATTGTTTTTTTAAAAGATACGAGAAATTCGAGAACACGTTTCGAATCTCTGCTCCAATAAAATCCATTTAATTGAAATAAAATATATTTCTCGCCAGTGTCCTTAGATATACTACGAAGTCGACTATGGTTTAACGTCGAATGGCCATCGAATTCCGAATCTTGAGAACTTTCAACTTAAATTTTCTTACGATTCGGGTACTGAGCCAATGACCATATCTAGAATGATTTTGGGGCAATAGATTGATTGATTTTTTCGTGTTTCCGGGTGCGTCAACTGCTTTGGCCATTAGTCCCGTTAGTGTAGTGCATGCTTTCTCTCGGGAGATGGCGGTGATCTTCCCCGGCTGGATGGCGAGATTCGGCGCCGATCTACCGTCGGCTAGAGGGTTTTTCCTCTAACCAGGACTCTCCCACCAGAAGGCACCGCCCCAGCCGGAACAAGCTCTAAGCCCCGACCGGCCGCCCGGAATATGTGGTAGTGTAGTGCATGTTAGTGGAAGTGTATGTGTAAGGGAGAGGATAGGACAAGGAAGAGGAAGGACAGATCGCGCGCGGTCCGTGGCCCGTTTGGTAGGGCACTGCTCCGGCATTCGCCTGGTGTTGTTCGGAGAAACCACGGAAAACTACCGATCAGAGCAGCCGGCCGCTAGAATTCTTCTCCAGACAGCGACTGAATTCGACATAGCTGAAAAACTTGGGCAATAGTAAAATGAAAGGTCCACTGGAGAACACCCCCCCCAAAAAAATACCATAAACACACTTTATCCTCAAATTCCACTTGGAATCGTCGGAATGCTAACTCCCAAATCTCAAGTCGGTACACCAGGCGGAATACTTCTCGTCACCCTTCCGTAGTCTTCCGAACGTAATATTCTTTATTACGATTGTCAGTCACTAAACCTTCTCGCTCATAACCGATCTGAATAGTTCGATAGATGGGTATTGACAGGAGCGATCAGAAAGGGTGAGGGGGGGCAGCTTAAGCAACTTGCCCCAAGTCCCGGCTTGACTGGGGGCTCCGAAAATTTGTTCATTCAAAAGAAATAAAAAATGTTTTCATGTACAATAAAAATTTAATGCTGTAAGTTATTTCTGATGCATGGATAAATGAATTATGTTTGAAATGTTACCCCTCATGGATCAACTACCCCACACTCCTGGTTTTCTCTGGGCGCTCCTGGCTATAGAGGGTATGCATCGACACGATTTTAATTTTGGTTGGACATTTGTGGAATGAGAGTCACTGGAATCGGGTGAATCTCGAGAAAACCTTTCGCTAACCTCCTTTGTGCACCAACTTCCTCGGATATCGACCTGGATTTGAACTCCGGTCTCAGCAGTGGACAGCGAGAGGTCTGAGAGCTATCACGGTTTCCCCCCCCCTCTCGCGTGCTATTCGTGAAGGAAAGGAAACGCGGTGGTTCACATTGTTTGCCCGTCGTTAGCAGCGTGTGCCGCCCTACCCACACGAATAAACTCGCCGCCGACTCCAACAAGGTGCCGAAACCTCGCTACCCCATCTCTCCCCTCCCGCTCCCCCCCTAATGAGCGGGGGGAGGGGGAGGGACCCCTGTTCCGTCGGGACGCTCTGTGCCTTTCGGAGCGCTTCGCCGATATCTATAGACCCTGTCAGTTCCAAAGTAAACCCTGAAATTGCGTAATATTCCAGAAGACAAATTTTACTTATCTAATCAACGAGTACAGATTCGTAGAAAGTGTAAAGTCACTTGGCAATTCTTCTTCGGCGATTGAAGTTCCCCTCCTCGGAAAGTGCTGCGCAACGTCTCCCCTAATAGCTTAATGCACGCGGCGCGGCAGGCAAAAAGCCACGCCGCGGCGCCGGCGAAAAAGCTGGTTTACCTTTCGAATATAAAAGCACAGGAAGGGCCCAAGCACACGCTTCGCGACAGGTTGTGACGGAGGGTTGTCGCATTGAAATGGAGGGCCACGTGAACTGGAGATTCAGGTTGAAATGGTGGGACACATTAAGCTGGCAGTTGAAGGAGGGTAACATGTTGAAAAGGAGGGTTACATGTTGAAATGGAGGATCACACGTTGAAAAGGAGAGTCACGTGGAAATGGAGGGACATATTGAAAAAGAGTGTCACGTTATAATGGAGGGGCAGAGTGTGGCGGAGTTGCAGGTTGCATTGGACGAGCAGGTTGTGGCCGACTAAAATGGAGCGCCGGGTTGAGGCGGAGAAGCTGATAGAAATGGAGGGATAGCTTGGAATGGAGAAGCAGTTGGAAGTGGAGGAGCAGGTTAAGGTGAAAGGGCCAGTTAAGGAGAAAGAGCAGGTTGAGGCTGAAGGGTGTTGATATAGATTGATTGATTTTTTCGTGTTTCCGGGCGCGTCAACTGCTTCGGTCATTAGTCCCGTTAGTGTCGTGCTTGTCTTTTTTCTCGAAAGATGGCGGAGATCTTCCCCCGCTGGATGGCGAGATCCGGCGCCGACCTACCTTCGGATAGTGGGGTTTCCCCCTAACCAGGACTCTCCCACCAGCGAGGCACCGCCGCAGTCGGGACAATCTCTAAGCTCCCGACCGCTCTCCCGGAATGTGGTAGTACAGTGCATGTTAGTGTAAGTGTGTCTGTGTAAGGGGAGAGGATAAGAGAAAGAAGAGGAAGGACAGATCGCGCGCGGTTCGTGGCGCGTTTGGTAGGGTACTGCTCCGGCATTCGCCTGGCGTTGATCGGAGAAACCACGGAAAACTACCTATCAGAGCAGCTGTTGATGTGGAGGTGGAGATGGTCAATGAAAATGTGAACTCTGTAAAAATTTGTAAGAGTGCAACCAAACTGTAATAAGGTGAGTAAAGTATACGTTTTAACGTTAGGACCTATCTTTATTGCATGTAAAAATAACCCTCGTCTATTTCTTTGACATTTCTCTATTTTATTATTATTATTATTATTATTATGTAGTATTATTATGTAGTATTATCATTATCATTATCATTATCATTATCATTATCATTATCATTATCATTATCATTATCATTATCATTATCATTATCATTATCATTATCATTATCATTATCATTATCATTATCATTATCATTATTATTATTATTATATTGTTGTTTTCATGGAGGCGGGGAGAGGGAAAAGGAGGAGGCGACCTTAAAGGCGAAGGCGGCGGCACGAGGAAAAGGACAGCGGCGGCCGATTCACTCCGCTTGTGCTTGCAGGGCGCGGGCGACGAACCTCAATTCGATTACACGCTGCGCTTCTTGCGCCGCCTGCTTTGCGGCCCATCTGCCCCTCCGCGCCCTCTGACCGCTGCAGCTGCTCCACCCCTCAACCAACTCACCGCCCCGAATCAACGTAGCAAGGGAATTGGCGGTCGCGCCATATTGAAATCCGTCTTGTTTTTCTGATTTTCTTGTATACTACTTACGTAGTAAAGATTGATTGATAAATGATTCCGTGCGCGTGAACTGCTAAGGTCATTAGTCCCATAAGTGTAGGGTTTTTTTTGTCGCGGGAAGTGGCGGAGATCTTCTCCCGCTGATTGACGAGATTCGGCGACGAATGTCGACTTGCGGAGTTTTCCCTAACTAGGTATCTCCCATCAGCGGGGTACCGACTCCGCCGAGACAAGCTCTAACCTTCCGACTGATCTCCCGACAAGTGTGTGGTAGTGTGGTGCATGTGTGTGTAAGTGTGTGTAAGTAAGGGGTGAGGATAGAACAAGGAAGAGGAAGGAAATATCGTGCGTGGGCTGTGGCCAGTGTGTTAGGGTACTGCTTCCGAATTCGCTTCGAGTTTATCGGAGTAACCATGCAAAACTACCTATCAGAGCAGTCGACCGCTAGAATTCTTCTCCCGACAATAGTTGAATTCGACCTAGCTATGCAGCCCGTGTTGAAAATCCTGCCACCGTCGGGACTCGAACCCTACTCAGAGACACGCCAACTAATGTCCTGAATCACCTAAGCCCGTCTAGTAAAGAGAAAGGATTGTATTGTTTCTCTATTTAATAAGCAGAAAGTATTATGATTCCTGTTTAAAAAATGGCCCAGGTCTTTTTTTCGGTAAAGTTTCTGAATCCTCGAAAATTGTAAAATTTCAACATTTTTTGGAGTCTTCCCCAAAACACTAAAACATTCAAGATAGAGATTAATTCTTAAAAACTAGATCTTCAAATAATGTCCATGAAAATCTCTGTATTTCTTACAGTTTCAAATGCAAATGTTCAGCTTTCTTTTTAAAGCAATGGGCATATTTAGTTTAGTTTAGTTAAGTTGTGAGGCGGCGGTGTACGGGTAGCGGCGTACTAAACCAAGAACCCGAGTGCAAATTAGCGTTGAAAATATTTTTTCACTCATTGGCAGCAAATCTGCAGGTTCAAATAGTATTACAATATTACCTAGCGTTACAAATAAAACAAGAAAGTTTGTTGCGCCGCCGAATTTTAACTGACGAAACTAATTAGAAGTTACTCAAAACATTAACCATATAATTTCGAGGGTTCAAATAGTGAGCAAGTGAGCAGTCTCTAAAGGTGTCCTCAGCCCACCTCTCGACCTCTCGGTCACAACGTGACCGAATTGTATTTATCAGATCTAGGAACAGAACCAAAGCTGCGAGGATGTTTTCTTCAAAAATATTACACAAATGTGTTAAATAAATATAATTAAACAGTTACAAATATTTGTTTTGAACACACATTTACGAATATATATAAACACTTGACCATGTAATGTTTTGAATTACAAATTTTCCTGAAGGAACGAGCACTAAATTGCAATGAACTCCGTCTTCAAGTATCTTGTGCAAGAGACCTAAAAACGTGGCTCAATCAACGAATGTTAGCACTTTAAAAGACATTAGTGAGGTAGCTCCATTTCATAACACCAGTTACGTAATGAGTGAATTCTGAGAGAAACAAATTAAAAGACATGTAAAAACAATTAAAGAATGTTACCCAAGTTTACCCTGATGTCATATCATGATGCATTGTTCTCTAACTTGAATAAGCTAACCGCAAGTACTTTGTGGAATCATGAGACATTACACACAAAACCTGTGCCCATTAACTTTATTGAACCAATATTAGCTGGAGCACCTACAACTTCTCAACTCCAGTTCGCTGCTCACAATTCGGTATTGTGCATTCTTCAAATATCTTGAGATGGAAGTTCACACCCACCTAACCGTCCATTTCTCACATGATTTACAGTTTTCCTTATTTCATTATTTTCTCGGTGAAATCTAGAAACTTCATTTTCAAACATTCCTCCAACACCAGCATATCCATCACTTCTGAGGCTTCTCGCATTTCTTTCCATTCTTCTCCCTGTATTGTTTCAACCCAATTCGTGCCTTGGACTGAAATCCGAGCGCTCGAAGGTCTGCCTGAGTCTTTACAGATCAGTGGAAAAAATATTGAGGAGAGAGAACCGCACACGGTTCATAGTCCTATGTTTAGGGGGCGGAATCCGTCTCAATTTGATTGGAGGATGCTATGAAAACGCCCAAGCAGAACAGGGGGTGTACCGGCACCACAGGGATGAAACCATTTTGGGAATCCTCAATTTGCCCATTTCTCTGCTCTAAAGATGAGAGTGGAGACAATATTGCAAATAAAGATTATCGCGAGATCCGTGGCCCGTTCCTTAAAGTACTACTCCAACATCCACTTCGGGAACGACCACTCAACCGGCTGCTATTCTCATTCCAGGCAGAGGCTACCTCCGTCACCCGTCTCCAATTTCCGCCTTCACCAACATCTCCCAAATGCCACAATCACCATTTCTTCTCCCATCCCACCTTCACCCCCGTCTCCTCCGTCACCGCCACCGCACCTAATCTACGTTTAATAAACAATTGACGTGAGGTCATTAGTAGCTCCTTAATGACGCGGCGTCATTACGGCGGGTAATTACGGCGCATCGCGGGCAGCGGGGCGGGGAAGAGGGCGGCGCGGGGGAGGGGGAGGAGAAATTGCCGCGTCACCCGCCGCACAATGCGCGTCGCGCTGCCGCCCATTCTCTTTCGCTGACCACTAAATTAACATTCCGAGAGCGGGCGACGCGACGCCGGCGACGCCGCCGCCGAGGCGCGGCGCGGCGTCCAGACGCAGCTCCCTGCTCCCGAACGGCCGACGAACGGACGCAGCGGTAATAGAAGAAACGTTATTAACCCTTTCGATTACTTTGCTCGGGAGGAGGAATTGTAGAATACGTCATATACATGAAAATCATCCTCCCCTCAAAAAATACCGGGAGCGGTTGCTCAGTGCATCAACTGATGTCACTGCAGAGCCTCTGACCGAGAGGTCCTAGGTTCGAGCCCTGATGGCGGCAGGATTTTCGACAATACTTTTTCAGCTAGGTCGATTTCAGTCGCTGTCTGGAGGAGAATTCTAGTGGCCGGCTGCCTGATCGGTAGTTTTCCGTGGTTTCTATTTTCGACAATACTTTTTCAGCTAGGTCGATTTCAGTCGCTGTCTGTCGTATCTACTCTTTCCTTCCTTGTCCTATCGTCTACTAATGACCAAAGTAGTTGACGCGCCCGGAAATACGAAAAAACAATCAAAAATACTCTTTTACGTCGTTCAGGACTTATTCTCTATGACTGATGAAAGGAAGTTATCAATTCTGTTGACTTTTCACTGTGAACCCAGAGTTAAACATGTTTCTGAAACTGTAACTGATATGTTTTGTATTTACCAAGATATGGACATTGTAATGTATGTTCTAGTGATCTACAGCAGGAAATCCTCCTATCAGCCGTGATTTAAGAACGTAATGATCACGTAATCACTGAATTTTTGTTGTAAAGGGACATGTTTTCGAAATGATTGCTGGATACTATTTATATTATAAAACCGGGCAAGCGATAACACACCTGAGACGAGCTACTTTTATTTAATTTCGAAATAACCCTCATTCGTAGACTGTTTCTCTTTTTGAAAGTAGATCTTAGAGTCAAAAGTGAGCCCCACTTGCTGCTGTTTGTGATCTTAACTCAAAAGATGGCGGATATGCAGGCAAGACGAGGGAGAAGGTTTAGCTGAATCCTTTTCTAGGCTAATAACCACACTGCTGGTTTGCGATTGCGTTCCACTGGATGGGCAATAGTAGGGGATTTCATGGGATGAACAGCGATGTCTATTACTGAATAGGCAATTTCAAGGGAGCTAGAAAGGTTTTGGCGGAAAAGGTCTTAATATTCAACATAAGAAAAAGGCTTGGGGGCAAATTCAAGCTGGGAACTTAATATACGGTTATATTTAAAGAAAATATTAAAGGATTTCGATTAAATGAACGCCACTAAAATGATGAGGTTAATTTAGTATGATTTGTAATTTTGACATGTTCCTGGCTCATATTTTGTTTGCATTTAAATAATAATTGTACTTGTAGAAAGATTAATGAACGTATTTAAGAAACGTTATTAATAAATTTTTTTTTTTTAAAAAAATAAAGTTTAACGTTTATAATTCACATGCTTGTAGATAGGTTAACTAAATAAGTGTATTTAATTAATACATTACAGAAAAACACTTTAACAACTTTTATAAATATAATGATCATTGCTGGCAATTTTAAAAGTGCGCACTAGAAGTATATTTGCCATTTTAAATTTGTCCAAAAACCTCAGTAATGGCGGCGCCCCATGGAAGGGAAATTCACACCGCCACTTCCTATTAAGAAATACACGATGAGTAATTTCTTGCGGTACAAAAACACAACTCAGTCTTCTCCTCTTTTAGAAGATGAAATGTTTCTTATGTCATCATTCTGCGAAACGCTTCATTTTGCAAAGCAGATTCTTGACGATTTCTCTTCTTCTATAATGTTCACTTCAAGTGCGTGCTTAAAGTGAGTCGAAGTACTGAGGATATTTCTAACCACTGTCAAAGAAAACTATTTCTTCGGGCATAAACACAAAAAGCGAAAAAATGTAAATTGACGAAATATTACATCTCTGTAACGAGCTGGGCCCCCTGTCATTGTGCCCGACATGAGGATGTCAGAATCTTTGCCTGCCAGTCAGACTTGCAGTGTACTCGCTGTTTGTAAACGACCTTGGGGACCTCCCTAGACGACAACAGCACAGCAAATCTTGTAAATACGCATTAAATTCCGATAACAAAAGCGGCGACGAAATTGGACTACCACAGTAAACACATTCTATGGGAATCTTTTCTTCTAAAACCAAAACCATAAAGGTATATTTATTGCTAGTATAATAAGTGTGTGTCACTGGTGTGTTTTTAGGTATAAGATGACTCATATTATATAAGGAGATTAGTGGAGATGAATTATTTCGGATGGAATGGTGTCAATGAGATACATGGTGCTATGAAAAGCCAACTACGTGAAAATAACATGGGAAAAAGCACTCCCCAAGGGAATAAACATTAGTTTTTTTCACGCATAGTACAGGACGTACATGATGATAATGCATATTTTAACCTGCGAAATGTGCACGGGTCTAGCTACTATAATGAATTCCAACGATTATAGGGTATAGTACATTGTATATAGTTTTCTTTGGTTAGGCGTCGCCCAACTTTCTTTTAGATCGGTTTCCTAAAATTTCATGAAAGATAACTTTTAATTTCACTATTATTTTTAGTTAATATTGCATATTTTTCAGTCGCTATCACTAAACCTTTTGCGTAAGTGAAAGTAGAAACTGTATTCTGTAGATGTACGTAAAAGCTTTTAGAAAGTGGTCGCCAAGAGAGGCAAAAGAAAAGAGACTGAAATCATACTGATTGCTTTCTGTACGTGTGGTAGGTAATTTCAAATTTTCGCTAACGATTTCGGTACTGATAATCAGGTACCAGTTTTCTAAATCTCAAACATGAAATTACTCTTGAGTATTGGCAGATTATGATCTTACGAGTGATTGGAAATTGAAAATTCAATTTTATGTGAATCAAGTAGAAAAAGTAGAGATTTTTCTCGACCTTTAAAAGTAAAACGTAGGAAAATTGAATTGATAAATATTCAACAACGAATTATACAAATAAGGATGAAAGTGAGTATGTCTGCAACACATGTGTGAAGAGAGCAAAATGATGCAAATGATTATCAAATTAAATAATAAAAATAATGATCAAATTTGTGCAAATCTTTTACTTACAAGACACAAAATCCAGGGGCTTAATGTTTTCCTTATTAACTATTATAATTATTAGGAAATTCAACTCTCTAAGAAAAAACGTGTACATTGTATATTATTTTGCCTTCAACATGCAAACGGGACCCAGTTTGATCTTCACGCATGCAAGTGTTCAGAATCAATACTGCTTCTGTGCTCGTGAGATCACTTCATGGAACACGTCATTAGGCCTTTTAGAGAAACTTCGGGTTTCAACAGAACTCATTTATGAAACTCAACACACAGTCTCTTTAGAGTGTAAGTGCTGTGAAAACGCTACTGGAAGAAATAGATATTATCTAGCTGGTTGAAATTTGTTATTTCGTCGGATCCCTTGTAATGAGCCAATGGCCTTTGACCGTTTCTTGTTGCTACGTATGTAAGCGGTCTTTTAACAGAATGTGCATAGTTTATAATAGATGGTCATTTTAAAAGAATGTATAGGTTTTCGAGAATACAAAAAGGATAAAAGGATCAAGAGCGTGCCAAAAAATTGTTCCAATATTAATTATAAGAATCATATCCAATTTTATTTTTACTGAGGCTTTACAAACATTCTGATAAAGTATTCAAATTCTCATTGAAGAACAAACTAAGCATCTATTATATTCCACTGGATAATTTTGTGTAGTAAAATACACACAAAAAGTGGATTTTAATTTTTTTCTTATTTGCTTGTCTCCAGTATGGGATACCTGGTCACAATGAAGGTATTATTTAGTAAAAAGACAAAAAACAAATCGAATCTGTGGGAAATATTTGGAAGTAATACGGAATAACAAACTTACACATGAACACATATCAAATACAATTTCTCTCAACATCAGGAACATCGCATCTCATCATTAAAAACGGTTTTCACCAATGGCCATGCCGTACCTCTCTCAATACTGATTCTAGAAATTATGGAAAATAAATATTGATACTTTCTAAAATGGTTACATTCTAGCTTCTTTATATATCGTAAGGTGGTGTTTCAACAAACTTCGACATGTGGAATCTGAAAGAAAAATATGATGTATGAAAAATATGAATATATCGAATAGTATGAATTATCATTTTTCGTGCAAGGTAGAGGCTCGAGAGAAAAAAATAAATATACAGAGGTTAATCGCATCCTAGCACATGACCAAAAGTATGAATGAAGAAAGAAATCAAATGAGATGTGCACCTTACTTTCTCTGACAATAATCGAAACAATGTCCCAGTGAAAATAATTTTCAGAGATTTAAAGATAATAGTGCTCTCAACCTGGAATAGATTTTCCATTTTTATATATATATATATATATATATATATATATATATATATATATATATATATAACATACATTGAGAGAGAGATTTCTCAATACCAATATACGGGAGCATTAAAAGACAATAGTATTAAAAAATATTTTTTAAATAGCTTTGCCTGTGCTGTAGAAGAGCAGTCTCCGCAAGGCATTAGCGTGAGAGCGAGCGGCAGCGGTGTGTGTGTGTGGGGGTGGGGGGCGAATGGGGAGTGGGGTTAGTAGAGGTGTCGGCAGCGGGGCTGCATGGCTTGCGCAGGCTAGCGGGGCGTCGGTAGCGGCCGCCTTTATTAACTTAGTGCCTTCCCATTGAGCCGCACAAAAGGCGCTTTGATAGGACAAATTGAGGTTTTGTGGCGCTCGAGGCTATGCGGGCCAGGGGCGAGCGGGCGGCGAATCACGAGGCAGAAGCGCCCCAGCGAGTACAAAGCAGGCGGTGGAGCATGAAGAGCTGGGGCCAAGTGAACCACGGATGCGATGAGGCAATGGAAAAAGCGGAATGAGAGGTATGGAAGAACAGGTTGGAAAATGGAGAGGTGTCTGAAGAAACCGAAATATGTTGAAAAAAAGTCGCTGTAAAGATGCAAGTGTAGGATGACAAACAGGTGGAGAAACAAATTCGGGAGAAGATAACCAGAGAGCCAGAGGCTGCCAGGTGACTAGAGGAGCAGGGAGGGGAAAGAGATGAATGCGACTTGGAAGAGGCAGGCAGAGCGAGTGGCAGGGTCAAGTGGAATCGTGGTTCAAGGTCGATGCCAGAGGTTGTCGATCATGATTCAAACCAGAAATGAGAAGAGCGGCGGTGAAGAAAGGAGAGAGCCAGCAGCATTCGAGGTAGAAGGAT
Source organism: Teleogryllus oceanicus (assembly GCA_964035755.1). NCBI lineage: Eukaryota > Metazoa > Arthropoda > Insecta > Orthoptera > Gryllidae > Teleogryllus > Teleogryllus oceanicus. The sequence goes on along the minus strand of CAXIVR010000005.1, from coordinate 103,626,010 downwards.
AAACGGAAAAAGAATGGGATGAACATTACCAGGGTGAAAATGAATGGAAAGAACGACTCTCCCTCAATAAGAATTGCAACTGATGAAGAATAAAACAGAAGGCAATAGATATCAGGGCCATTTTAGGTGGTTTGGTTTGTTCTTTTCGTGTTTCCGGGCGCGTCAACTACTCTAGTCATTAGTCCCGTTAGTGTAGTGCATGTTTTTTTCTCGGGAGATGGCGGTGATCTTCCCCCGCTGGATGGCGAGATCCGGCGCCGACCTACCGTCGGCTAGTGGGGTTTCCCCTACACAGGACTCTCCCACCAGCGGGGCACCACCCAACCGCGACAAGCTCTAAGCTCCCGATCGGTCTCCGGAATATGTGGTAGTGTAGTGCATGTTAGTGTAAGTGTGTGTGTGTGTGTAAGAGGAGAGGATAGGACAAGGAAGAGGAAGGACAGATCGCGCGCGGTCCGTGGCCCGTTTTGTAGGGTACTGCTCCGGCATTCGCCTCCATGTTAGGTGGTAACAGCAGATAAGTGAAAGATCAAAAGTAGGAAGGATCGCGGAAAGGGACATGATTATCAAAAAGGTCGGTATGGCAGTTGGATGCAGAGAAAGATCACCACCTGCAGAAGAGTAAGTGGGAAGAAACTATGATGTAAAAGTATATAGGTAATAAAAAAGACAAAGAGAAGATGGTGCTTTAAGTCAAGTCAAAGGGAAGTATCAGCACCAGAGAAGGAGGCGCTGATCAAAACAGGAGCAAGGAAAGGAAGATGTGAATAAATGCGAGGGAAATGGAGAAGATAATAAAAGTACAATGTGCCAGGTGGAGTGAAAGAGAAACTTCATTACCAGAGGAGGAGATGGCACAAGCAGAAGGGAACATGGAAGAAAGGAAGATGGGTAATAAAATCGAAGGACATGAAAATGGTAATGAAAGAAAGAGGCGGCAGATGTAATCAAAAGGGAGACTCTCCACCAGCGAAGTGACAGAGATGAAAAGATTCTGAACACTAGCTACATAACCACGTTGAGTTCAGTCACTGTTGTTCTAGCGGCTGACGACTCTGGACGGCAATGTTCTGAGGGCTTGCTGATAAATCTAGATGAATGCCAGAGCAGTACTGCAGGAAACGGGCCGCAGATCGCTCACCCCTTCTTTTCGCTAACCTTGGCCCCACCTCTCCCCTTAAACATGCACAACACTAGCATATTTGCAACACTCACACATGTCGACACACTAGACGCATGCTTAGTGCTTAGCCTGGCTAGCGCGGTACCCGGCTGGTGAATGTGCCTGCAGAGGACAATCGAGCCGACTTGTAGGCTGGCACCCGATCCTACCATCCAGCGAGGGAAGAGCACCGCCAGCTCTCCGGATAAAACACGCAGAAGCAAACAAACAAACATGCTTACGAGACTAATGACCGTAGTAGCCGACGCGCCAGGAATCATAAATACCCACTCACTCACTAACAGGTAAAAACAGAAACAAAGCCGGGGGCAAGAAAGATGGGTAATGGAAAAAACGAGGCGACAGGTTCAGCCGGAGGGAAGCATTAACCCGCCAGACGAGGCGGTGGCCTCCCAGTACATAACAAGCACAAAACTTATGGGACTAATGACCTTAGCAGTTGACAAGCTCAGGAATCACTAATTAAATCAAAAATTGAACAATAATATGCAGGATTTTCGCGAGCTAGATTGCTAGGTCGAATTCAGCCGAGCATCCTAGCGGCCGGTTACTCTGATCGGTAGTTTTCCGTGGTTTCTCAGATCAACAAGCGAATGCCGAACAGTACCCTAAAAAATGAACGCCCGTGATATTTCCGTCCTCTTCCTTGTCCTATCCTCACCCCTTACTTACATACACTTACACTTACATGCTCTACACTACAACATATGTCGGAAGTTTAGAGATTGTCCCGACTGGGATAGTAGTGGGAGATACCTGGTTGGAAATAATCCCGCAAGCCTGGTTGGAAATAATCCCGTCGGCCCCGGATCTCACCATTCAGTGGGTGATTGATTGATTTTCTCGAGTTTCCGGGCGCGTCAACTGCCTTGGTCATTAGTCCCGTTAGTGTAGTGCATGCTTTTTTTGGGATAGGGCGGTGATTTTCCCCCGCTGGACGGCGAGATCCGGCGCCGACCTACCGTCGGCTAGTGGGGATTCCTCCTAACCAGGACTCTTCCACCAGCGGGGCACCGCCCCAGCCGGGACAAGCTCTAAGCTCCCGACCAGCCCCCCCATCATATGTGGTAGTGTAGTGCAAGTTAGTGTAAGTCTTTGTGTAGGGGGAGAGGATAGGACAAGGAAGAGGAGCGCGCGGTCCGTGGCCCGTTTGTTAGGGTACTGCTCCGGCATTCGCCTGGTGTTGATCGGAGAAACCACGAAAAACACCGATCAGAGCAGCCGGCCGCTTGAATTCTCCTCCAGACAGCAACTGAATTTGACCTAGCTGAAAAGCTAGTGTCGAAAATCCTGCCGCCGTCAGGACTCGAACCTAGGACCTCCCGGTCAGAGGCGCTGCAGTGCCATCAGTTGATGCACTGGGCTACCACTCCCGGTTCCAGTGGGGGAGGAACACCGCCACCTCTCGGGATATATCAAGCACAAAACTTACAGGACTAATGACCGAAGTAGCTGACTCGGCCGGAATCAATAAATTCCCACTCATTCACTCCCAGGTAAAAACAGAAGCAAAGCCGGCGGCAAGAAAGATGGGTAATGGAAAGGACGAGGCGACAGGTTGAGTCGGAGGGAAGCATCCCCGCCAGACGAGACGGCGGCGGCGGCGGCGGCGGCGGCTTATGAAGCCGTGAGGTGATTAATACTCCGGGCGGCTCCGTAGCCAATGGCGCTGACGCGTGGAACGCAGCCCACAATGCGAGGCCCCGGCCGTTACGAGGGATTTTCATGCCTTTTGTCTTGCTCTTGCCACTTTCAATAGAAACCATTTCGTCATGATAATGTTATTATCTCTGAGTTGGCCACGCGGGGCGCTCGGACTCGCGAGGGAGATAACATCTCTACTGGACCAGCCCCCCCCCCACCCCTCCACCCGCGCCCGGCGCCCGCGAGGACGGAACAAATTTCAAATAAACGAAAGCGGAACTCCCACCAGAAGGAGAATTTTTTTTATTATGGCTGTTTACAATCCGAGCCTCTTACCATTAACATTCTCTTAAAGGTATTCTTCAGAAACTGAGGTAGCTTATATGAAATTCTTCACGTCTTGGTTTGGTGTTACTCAATTTCATACCACAATTATGTTGGAAATGATGCGTAGAAATAACTATTTAAGTTTCACAAATCTTTTACAAATGTCTACCAGAAAATTTCTCATAATGACGACGAAATTAGTCTAAAAGTTGTGTACAGTGAGTCAAAAAATATCGTTCACACTTGATATTGAGAGCGTGTATTCTCATTCTTTATTATGATACCAGGCCAGGGACTAGTCCTTGTCGCCGTATCTGGAATGGATGAATGACGTTGATGGGTAGGTGATTATGAAGATATGATGTTTATGTTGGGACAATGGTGCAGTGAGAGGCAGGGGAAACAGGCAAACCTCGGCACAACATTTCGCTAACCATTTTTAAGGTCGCAATAACTACGAGGTCATTAGCAACCAATTTTTGATTTAACGTTAGGTGTAGCCTGAGATCGCACGGACTACTATTACGAATCGTTCCGATCAGCGAACCGTTTGTTTCATGCAAATGAATTAGAGGATTTTAATCTCAATTTCAGCGGTGAGTGACAGGGGCTTAATTGCTTAACTGATTTGGAGGGTAGAACTCAGTCATGTACGCAGTTCTAAGTGTAGAAACGAAAGTTTGAAAAGTAGTTGAAATGTTCGTACGAAAACATGATCACTTACATATTCGAGAATGTTTATGAACTTACCAGATATTGTCCTAATAATTAATTACTTGCATGACCATACTAACAATTTTCTTGTATGAAAACAAATTAATGATTCTTAATTAGTTGAATCTTCAGAAATATTCTTAAATTAACAACTCATCATATATGTAAACAAATATATGGTATTATCATAAAATGTCACAAAAACACAGAACTTATCACAAAAAACGAAATTTTACACTGAAGTATCCTTCCCACGTTTGTGAACTTCACTGTCCGTAGACAAGACAGTAACACATTTGTATAATTCTGATTTCATTTCATCGCCACATCCTCCAGGGTACATCACACACGAAGTAAAAGTTGATACTAAAGCATGTGATTTTTCAAATTAGTGTGTTCAGTCAGTAATCTTTTAACGTCTTCGTCAACGAGGACGGCGTTTCAGGTGATTTTACTTACTAAATTTGGTTCACTTAAACCTGAAAATTATTTCGTTCAAAGATAAATATCGCCATTCGTGTTGAAACATAAGTATCAATATATGATAATGCCCATGATTTAGTAGAAAATAGGAAGGGTGTTCAATATTAAAAAAATACTGTGATAAACTACAATTATATTTCAAAGGAAGACATTTTAATGAACAAAACTATAAATTTCTTGAAGTAAATATTAGACTTGCTCCTGCTTCACCGATAAAATCACCTATTATTTCAGCAGCAAAATGGAATTTTCGTGAATAGCTATAACAGCTCATGATAATGCATTAGAAGACAGGTAGCCATTTTCACAGAAAATAGAATAAAATAGAAAAACAAAGACGTAAGGAAAACGGAAATGATCAAATCGTCAGTCTATCAACGAACAAAAATCACACAAGTAAATACATCATTAGCTTACTGCAATGCAATACATCACATTAGATCAGATTCAACGTTATAATAAAGATAGGAGACTTGAAGGAGTTCTTGAAGAAATATTGAGAGAAACACTTTAGAAGAACCTTCACACTTCGTTGAGGTAATAGTTACAGCATTTGAAAATTGTATTTGGCGGTGAGCGTAAATAATCGTTTCATTGTTATTTGCTACGCCTCGACTTATTTAAAGCAGCAAATCATTCGGTTCGAGATTAGGAGAATGAGAGAGGAAAAACAGGGAAGAGACGCGAGCCTAGCGCGGCGAATGCGGAAGGTCGACGAAGGCGGGAGAACGAATGCCGATTACAAGGGAGTAACAGCTACACAGACCCTCGGCTCCTTCAACAAACGCTAACATGTTCTTTCGCCCGCGGATCCACCCATATCCTCAGGGTACGGCATTTCGCGTCTTCCTCGGTGTCGTATTATCGCGACCGTATCGAGCGGTGCTGCAGTTCAAGCGACTTCTAGCGGCAAACCCGAAAAGACGCGAAAAGACGTGTCATATTCCACCGTGAAGACAGGTCTTGATGCTCCACGTTATGAAAACCGAAGTAAAAAATTCACAATGGGAAAAACTTTAAACAATCCCAAAAGAATTCGCTCACGATATCCCAATGACATGTTTAAACCCCATAAAAAAATCAGTATATTAATATGTATTAAATATGTAAATCTTCACCCCACTGTATGTATATGGAGTGTATCTAGATTTAAGAATGTATAATGTATGTAAAATTTGTGTATTGTATGTCAAATTGTTTAGTTGTAAGTATTAGAAATATAAGTATTAAATCCTGTAAATTAGCTAGTAGTAAGATACAAGAGTGAGAGGTTGTATGCTCAAACGTGAATGCCCAAACGTTATGTATTACAAATAAAAATGTACAAACCCCCGAAAGGTAAAATTGCCGAACAGGAAGAAAATAAATTTAAAAAAAGAATAGAGCAAGCGCCAGTGGCAGCAAACGCTCCGCTCTAGTGTTGTGGCTCCGAATACCATGTAGAGCTACGACCTTTGTACTGTTAACCCAACGTATTACTTTAAATACAAACCGTTCATTTCATTTTCCTCGAAAGTATCCATGAAGCAGTTATCTACATTAGGTTGAACCGTTGGGGAACTTAAGATCAAAGAATTAGAAAAAGTTGAGGTACAAAATTACAATTCATCATATATTTGTCGATACAACATGATATTAGTTATCAAATTTCATTGTAAAATAACATTTTTCTCCCGATAAATTTGAATGTAAATAGAAAGAGCAATACATATTTTTAATAAAATTCCTTTTTAATTTAAAAGAAATATATTTTGGTGTAGCACAAGTATGTCATGTTCTCCCTAGAAACCTACAATTTTAAAAAATTATTTTAACCCATATAACTCATTAATTAGACATTTAACTTCACTCTTTGATAAATTTTCTCTTTTCCTTTCGAAAATACTGCAGACAAAATGCGGAAATGTCGTTGCTAGTATTGAAAGAGGCTGTGCGTCCACGACCATCAACTGGAGTTCTGCATCCCGCACTCTCCGGCGCAACGTAGAATTAGCGACAATTAGAAAGCGCGGAGATAGTGCATGAAGAATTATGGTAATGTGGGAACACACTTACAAGCTGTTAGCGTATTTATGACTCCCTCTTGGAGCAGTAAAATAAGCGCAATCAGAGTCTTATTTACGGAGCAGATACTGATGGAAAATATATTCACATAGTAAGTGAAACGCCTCAAGAACTTGTTAGTTTTAATATTAGGTCTTATTGCTTCAGAATGCGACCTCCTAGCCTTCATGAACGGCTTAGCAGTTAGCGTTAATGCAAGGCTTCGTTTCACTTGATAGTATAATAATGTAAGGTCAAGTATAATAGTTACCTGTCAAAGGCTGTTAAAGTGTCTTGTGAAAAATATGCCGTTCGAAAGTATAATTCACTACACATACCGCATACGAGTTATTTGATCCAAAATATGCACTCTCCCTAGGAACAATATAACATTTGCCCTGGGGTTATTGAAACCACCTTTCAGAATAATGAGAAAAAAATGTTAAACGTCTATGACCATAGAAATACACTGCGATTGTGAGAAGCAATGGCGAGAAGCCCTATCAAGTTGTATTCTTAACACAATTCATAAATCTTTCTAAATTATTGCTAAGCTTTTGTAGTCAATCGTAAGGTACATTTGAATTGATTATAGTCGTTATATATTGATTATATAAAAAGTCTCAGAAATCAAATTAAAAACATATTTTGAAATTAAATGTAAAAAAACTGTTTTAAAACATTTTAAAAATAAAAACAGATATTTTTCTCCTTCTCTGGTATTCGGTTCTCAGATTGATTAGAAATATCCGTGTCTTTAAGTCAAACAAAGTTGAGAATAATTTAACAAGTCGTAACATAATAAACTTATAAAATTGAATGAACTTTATTACATTGCAAACATTTATCTCACTACATCTTGCTAATGAACTAGATGAATGTTTGAATTATCAAACAGACTGAATGAAATGACAAATTTTAAAATGTAACGGTTTTTAAATTTGATTTGAACACAGTTTACAAAAGGCATTATTGCTGTTATAATACCTTAAAGAAGACATTAATACCATTGTAATACTTTCAAATGTTAAAATTAATGTAATACAATATATGCAGACAAGAAGTCGCTAATGACCTCGATGTTAAAAAGCGACTTAAAATAAAGAAATTAAAAAACTAATCTCAGCCGAACTGGATGGCCGAGGTGGCTAAGAGCGAGTACCGACTCAGCGCTTCGGTCCGAAGGGTCGCGGGTTCGAGTCCCGCCTTGGACATGGTTGTTTGTCCCTTGTCTTTGTATGTATGTGTTGTCGCGGAAGGCCTCCCATTCTGCTGACCCCAGATCAGAGGAGCCCGCAAGTGTGTTGGTGTCTAGTGTATGGTCGAATATGCGTCCCATCGGGACGTAAAGGGTAACGGCTCTCGGCTGGATAAAAACCCTAGAAAGAAGAAGAAAAAACTAATCTCGAAAGATTTTATATAATAAAAATGAAAATATATCGAAGCACCAATCTCGCTATTTTATTTTATATATGCAGGCGGAGTCATTGTAGGTGGAAAAAAATTATCACCGTCTTCTCGTGAGATGAACGAATTTTCTTGGCGCATTTTGATAAGAAACGCTTCATTTCTTCCCAGCAGTTCCCTGACGATTCTCTTTTCTTCTCCAACAGCCAGAAGGTTGTGCTTATAGTGAGTTCAAGCTCTGAGGACAGCTATTACTGTAGAAAAATTTGGTTTGATTTTTTTCTCAGTTACAAACGATAACTTAGTTTTTATTAACAAAATTGAGATGGAAATGACATTCGTGTACCGCGCGTGGTCATCCAATCGCCCTAGATTTTAGCCCGCTAGTCAGCCGTCAGAATTTCGGTGCACTTGCTGGTCACAGATGACCCTAATAATCTCCAATGTTTTCAACAGAGCTTTGAATCTTGGAAATGCGCATAAAGTAGCAGTTATATACTTGCTGCTAACACACTGAATAATTACCTACAAAAATCAACTTCTGAGGCAAATACAATTAAGCATGTATTATTTTTGCAAATATCATGAGGAACTTTTTTTTTACCGGAAACGATTCACTATGTATATTAAATTTATATTAATATTTTATTTACAACAGTTTACCAAAATGTCTCAATTTTCAAAAGTGTAACACGCCAGACAATTTGAAATCCTGAATTGTTTTGTAAAGAAGTCAATTTCATTTCATTTTGTGAATATGAGTCACAATGGACAGCAAAAATCAGGGATATAGTTATGGCTCCATGGGGGGAATTGTGATTGAAGATGTTACGGAAATGTTTTGGAAATTCTTTAAATTTCCTGCTTCATGGACAAACGTCACATGTTTAATGTGCTTTTAGAAAATTTATAATATATTTCTAATGTGAAAAGTTTAAATTAAATAATTGGTTATAAGAGTATGTATGTTGACAATGCTTCTGTTCGGGAATACCAGATAAATTATTGATGTCCAGATTATTACAATATCACAATGTTATTCATAATTTCATCTCTTTGTGTAACAGAAGTTTCGGTACATTTTACATGACATCGTTATATTTTCGTGAGTTAATGAATAATTTCAATTCACTTGAGTGGTACGCACATCGTAGGACTAATAGTTTGCTCTTAAAAGCATTACACATAACCTTTGAGTGACAACTGTTCGTGCTTATTTTCAATAGTGTCTTGTTTTACTTGAATGGTATGAAAATCTCAATAATTATTTCAGTGGAGAAATAATTTTTTTAAAACGCCCAAAAGAACAATTGTGTATATAGGTGTCCCACCAACTAAGGACCATCCCCAAAATATCGAAACGGTTCGTGATATCGAAATGCAATTTTCGCTCAACAATGCAGAATCGTCAGGCAAATAATATGTTGCACAGATATTGTTTGAAATATTTTTAGTTTCCGAGAAATTTAATCATCTTTGATTTTTTTATGGAATTATATATTTTTCTCCTAAATAGATCATAAAAAGAGAAATACAATGATGTATCAAATGTCAATACTTTGATACTAATTTTAGTGTAAAATTATACTTTCTGACATGTGATTTTAAATTAAACTTAGGATATTTCCTGTAGCAGCCCTTGCACTAGTCGCTCTTAGGGAAGGTGGTGTGGCCTTGGCGGCGCCGGCACTATTGTGGGGAGAGGATTGGAGGCCGCCAAGGCCACCTTCCCCAAGAGCGACTGGTGCAAGGGCTGCTACAGGAAATATCCTACGTTTAATTTAACCCTTTAGTGCATGATTTTTTATTTTTACTTGCAATAATTATTTTCATTACATTTATTTATTTTAATTAAAGGGAAATAATTTAAAAAATCAGAAGTAAATGCTGCTTGAGAAAAAAAATTGTTCCACTGTATTATTCCTCCAACAAAATGTACTATATTTCACGATTTAAAAAAGATATACTTATTTTTGAAATCGTTTGTGTGATAAAATAAGTGTCAAGCAAGTCAATAAAAGAAGTATCATTCGTATTTTAGTTTGATTATTTTCAAAAAACGTTTAGTTTCTGATATGCGGAAACAGACTGTGTAACCAGGAATTTCCGATTAAATTGCTCAAAAACTAAAAATATTTCAAACAATATCTCTAGAGCACATTACTTGCCTCATGATTTCGCATTGTTGAGCGAAAACTGCATTTCGATATCGTGAACCGTTTAAAAGTTATCGGGGTGGCCCGTAGTTGGTGGGACACTCTGTATATACATTACACTCCTTATTAGATACCGTTTAATAATATGCAGAGACGGTGAATACGAGCTTGAGTTTCATTACTACAAGAAGGAATGAAAAACATTTCACTGAAGGAAACTTCATATTTGAAACATGCAGTGACTTTTAGCGTTTTAAATATTATCTCCAACTCACTGAAGGTGCTACCTAACCGTAAACAGGGAAAGCAACAAACCGAGAAAACCTGGCGATAGGCTTAGATAGGTCCCAAACACAGTTACGAGTTCCTCCAGTGGGACGATACGCGTGCGCCGCTCACGGAGTGCCCACGGTGGTAGCCCTGCGGGCGGCGCTCCAGCAGGGGCGCTGCTCCCGATAAAACAAAAGAGGGTGGGCGACCGTTACGAAGGCGCCGAGGGGGCCGTACATAAATGACGTAACGCCAAAGGGGGAAGAAGGTTTGAGTCAGAGTTACGCTGCGTTACATTGCGGTAGGGGGTGTTAGCTTAGTGTTACGTAACAGTGATTTTTTTTTCAACATTTCCTGGTAATAATTCCTTTTACTTAGTCACGTACAAAAACATTAAGATAGTAAAACTTAGATTTTTAAAATGTAAATAAATTAATGAAATTATGTTGTATTTGTTACAGAAAATTGAAATAACTTTACGTAAACAAATTTTTCGTATTGATTGAATATGTTAGATTACGAAGAAAATACTCGATAAAGATCTGTAGTATACTATACCTTAGAATCTAACTAAATGTACACAATAGTCTTTCGATCACGCATCATTCACAACGGCGGGTGCACGGCTTGTAGTCAGAAATTGTCTCACCAATGCATCCTTTCTTCACTCAAAATTGTCAATCAATTCAATCGTATTGATACGTGCGGTTAGCACTTCCAACAAACTCTAAATTTAACTATCTAAAATTTTTGTATCCAACACAAATAAAGTTAATACAAATAGTTTTTACTGTTATATAATATATTTTTACTCATTTTAAATGGATAAAGTTATCATAATAGTTACGTAATTATTTAGGAGTTCAAGCGCATGTTACAGGAGGGAGAGGGGGATATGAAAAATATCCACATTTGCGTTACGTAATTTTTAGACGAATCCCAAGAACAATAGAGAGCAGAAAGCTATCTTGATTGATAAGCACGAAGAAAGTCATCACTACAACAATTAACAAAATCCAAATATTCCATAATAAGGTCCTCAGAACTGCAGTTCACGCTCCTTGGTATTATAAGCAACACAAATCTCAATAAACCTAGCCATAGAACCTGTTCTTGCATACATCATCAAACCTTTTCTTACAGTCTTCCAAAATCTACCCACGTTTACCGGTGCCTCTCATTTCAATCTAGGTAGAGAGCATCCCGTAGAACCTCGTCTAAGTAACCGACTCCCCTTTCACATCTTCCTCCGTAAACTGACTGATATTAGACAATACATACTACACCCATCAACAGTCAACAATATATATTTTCCATAACACTCGCACTGTTTCATTCCTATGTTTAAAGGGAGGTCGCCGTAGCCACCCCCTTCACATCATCTTCGTCTGAAAACGATCGCTCCAAACAACTGAAAAGCCGTATGGCTGGCCGTTGTATAATCACCACATTCTGCAATAAATGTTGTTGTTTTTTAGTTCAATCGGCGTTTCTGGTACTAGATGTGCTAAATTGAGCAAATTGTTGACATGGAATATGATGTAAATATATAAGGTCCACAACATTTTGGTTTTTCCAATATACACTCTACAGGTAAAAATGTCTATAGAAGTTAAAAAATTCCTAACTTTAAAAAGTGAAAACATTTTTGCGTTCACTTTCACTTAAATCTCAAATACTCTCACTAAACGTGTATGATTGAGGCATTTCTGTTATCAACATACTTCCAAGTATTTTACAATTTTAAACACATGCAAAATGGCCCAATGGATCAGTATTAAATTGTTCAAAATATGGAAACCTACTGTAGGATGTGCTTGGCCCTTAATTGCGAAATCTGCATATTTCTCTATTTTCGATAGATGATACAAATGTGTGTCATAGACTTCAGGTGACTACGTTTTTCTTACACTTCATACACACTATTTGGCTACGAAGTAATCTGTCCCGTTTAGGAATGAACCGTTCTCCTGGAAAATGGTAGTTCTTGAGGTGTATCATATTTCCTTTCCTTTTCGTATAACACGGAACATCTGCAGATTTGTATACTTGCTTCAGAATTTTAATAATTTTCACAAGGTCAGGAATAACATGTTATCCAGGTGGAGAAAACAACTACTATTTATCTTTTCCGTAACATTTAATGTGAATAAAAAGGCATTATGAAGTAGAAGCAGCGCGATAATGCGATTACGCAAGGAAATGGCGGTTATAGTCATTAAGGAAACATCAAATCAATGTATACTTTTAGGCTCATATTTGAAACAATTTATTTTCTAGAATAGAATTCGAATGTTAACAAAATCAATGAGATTTAAAAAAGCATTTATTGTTTAGGATATACAATAATTAGCAAGGGATATTATTTTCAAAGAAAAAATATACAATTTTTGAAAGGTAAATATAGAAGGATTATATTTTGTTTGATTTATTTGTAAGTTTAGTCTTTCAGGGCTGGAGCCTGATGTGGGTCTCTCTGAGGCGGGTTAAAAAGGATTCTTGCGAGTTTTTTCGAATTCGTTCTTCGTTGGGAGATTGTTTACATAATTGAAAATGGAGAGTTTGAGGTACGGGGGGAATTCTGCAATATAACTTTGTGGCTGAAAGTTTGATGTGGGCAAAATCAGAGTTATTCCTAAGTCATGATGAAGCCGTTCGGTATAAACCTTACTGCTTTAGTAATGATTCGTGGAAAATTATTATGCAAGGGCCGGATTGTTTTTATAAAGAATTTGACAGCTGCGCTCTGATTGCACTAATATAGGTGAACATAGTAGGTCTCTTCATGACTTCGTATATGTGTTCCGGTATGTGTTTGGTGGGGGAAGGTCATCAGAATATTGAATAGAGCTGAAGGGTTTGTTTTATGGCTTCAGAGGATATATGATTAATGTGCAGTTTCCTTGTTAGCCTGGGATCAGTGAGTATTCCTAAATATTTTCTGTCTGGGAATTAGGCTCTAGGGGATAATTTGAACATAATGTGTCATTTTCTTGGAAAACAGACTCAATTTGTAATTATGCACTTTGTTAAGTTTCAACTTTTCCTTGGTTTCGTTTGAGGTATTTTTGGTGTTTTGAAAATTACTCTTACGACTTCTAACCACATTACTCTTTTGACTATTAGTTCTGTTTATGTCAGAATAGTCAATTTTATATTATTGAATATTTGTGTAGTTGATAAACTAATTTTTAGACGATTAGAGAGTTAAAAGTGTTTTGAGCGCTTCTGCTCGGTTCCATGCTTGCTGGAATTGAGGGAAACAAACTATGTTTACTGATTTGTTTGTCTTGATTTGGCTGAAGTGGTTGACGGGCATCGTTTACTAAATGCACTGAAATAATTGAACTATATACCTCGTAAAAAGTTATTACAGGTTGGAAGTTGCGTGTTTTTCATTTCATTTTGCAAAGAGTATGAGTAAGTAGTTTACATAAAAAGGAGGTGAGAACAGATAAACATTAATAACACAGGCACACAAAAAAAAGTTGTGAGAAACAAAGACTCGACACATGTTTCTCTATGTATGTCGACGAGCTAAACCCGAATATGAAGTCAGAATGCCGCCATCACCCTCCAGTTTTTTAATCGCGAAAATCCACCATGAAATTGTAGATTGTAAATTTGAGGGTGGCTTTTTGGGATTCAAAAAAACTGGAGGGAGATGACGCAATTCTGACTTCAGATTCGGATTCAGCGCGTTGAAATACATTAAGAAACATTTTTTTTGCCTGCATAATTTTCAGGCAGGACTTCATTTTATGTATTGAAGACTCGCGTTTAGAGGGAATGGAATAAAAAATAGTGTTCGTTGTTTGAAAGAGCTAAGTCACAATGAGCTAAGATATAATGAATGATTGAAATTTCCGGGCACGTGTAATGGTAATTAGACCCATTAGTGCAGTGAATGTTTTAAAGCCCCGAGAGGGCGGTGTTGCTCCCCATTGGATGAGATCCATCGCAGACCTACATGTCGGCTTCCGAGGGAATTCCTCGTGTAGATATTTCCCCCAGCGGTGCTCCGCCCTAGACAGGACAAACTGTAAACTCCTGGCATTCGTGGTAGTATAGTGCATGGAAGTCTAAGTGGGTGAAAGTAAGGTGAGAGGCTAGGAACAGGAAAAGGAAGGAAAGATCGCGCGCAGACCCTGGGACATTTTTTAGAGCACTGCTGCGGCATTCTCCTGGTATTAATCTGAGAAATCACAGAAAATAACTGAGAAGATCAGCCGGCCGCTAGAATTCTCCTTCAGCAACAGCTGAATTTGACACAGCTATCCTAGATAGTGTCGAATATCTCCCACACTCGGGACTCGAACGCCTGGACTTCCAGGTAAGGGTCGCTGCAGAGGCAATACTTCCTTCAAGCTAAACTGAATCCCCTAAATCACCTTCTAGACTGTCAATATTAAAGTTAATATATTATATAATAATATTGCTGGGTAACCTACACGACACAATGTTCTTGCTCAATAAATTAGTTCACCACTGACACTTCTTTAGCCAACACGTGGAATAATAAGAAAAACCAAGTTGTGTGGCCATTCAGTTACTGATAGTTTCAAAAACAGAGAAAAAGAATAGCAGGTCAGGTGAATGAAGGAATGGTTCAAGAAAAGAAATGAATACACTAAATTTATTAACTGAACTAAGAATTAGTGAACCAATTAATTTTCAAAATTTTCTGTTTTAAGACGATACATTATTTGATGAACTGCTGAGACTGGCTATACCTGAAACCTTTTTTCTATTTGTACTCGTAGCCATTATATTGATGTTCACTCTACACTGTGAAGCTACAACTGAATCAGTATTGCCTAATATTAGCCACAGATGACATAATATTTTGTAGATTGCACAACAAACATGAAGCTTATTTCTATTGACTCAATATATTCCGCAATTTTTCAATATGATCTATAGACGGTCAAAATTAGTGTACAATGTCCATTTTGAACAATATATTGACCGTCTAGGGGTCGCTTAAGACGTGTTGGACAGTGCGAACTTGGAAAAACGTTCTGAAATAGGTAACAATCTCGTAGTAAAATTTTGAAGAAACCGGCTTGTTGAAGCAGGCGGATGGCCCTCATAAGTTTCACCCCCTCCTATCCTCCCCGCGGCGTAGGCAGTGGCGCCAGTCACGGCCCGCGCGCTTCCGATAAAACAAAAGAGTAGCCACGGAGACCGTTACGGTGGCGCCGTGGCTTTCAGACACAGGCGCAACTAAAAGCACAGATGGGATTGAAAAATGAAGGCGGATAAAGCGACGGGCACAAAGGATGTGGTACTGTTCTGGCACGCTAGGCATGCTAACCACCGCTCCGAGACAGTTACTGCGGCAAGAGTTTCTCAGAAAAGTAGGAAATCTGTTTTAGGAAAGTGTGTGGAAATGATCATTATTCTGTACTTAATGAGAAGGTAAACAGGAAGTGTTGAAATATGATAATACGTCAAATTTGTTGTTAAACTCTCGACTAATTTCCAGTTAGTTAAAACCAAACTAATGGGCTACTTTAAGGAAGCGAATAAATTTTCTTAATTTAAAATGTATATTTTCTGAATATTTCTGTCTTGGTTGTGAAATTAAAAAAGAGACTGGGTGATATTAATTTAGAAACATAATTATATTTTCTTTAAGAAACCCTTAAATATTTCTCTCTTTCATTGGCAAGGCAAACGCACAAAAATTTCCAGAAGTTCAAAATATTTTTTGATATGAACTTTTATTTGTATATCAATATACTACTTTCCACATTGAATTACGCAATATTTCTGAAAAAAGCTCTAAGTGTCCAATTTTAGGCACTAGGTTTAGAAAGGGATTATTATTATTATTATTATTATTATTATTATTATTATTATTATTATGTTATAGTCTTCAGTGATAGGTCTGGAAGGTAGTATTCCCCCAACATTAGGAAAGAAGAATTTTTCTATCTTGCATAATTGAATTTTACAAAATTTATTTTTAAGACATTTTTATTTTTTATTTTCTTCAAAGTGAAGTTATCTTCCTGGCTGATCTATAGTTACTTCATCCACTTTCGATTCGTTGGTGATGGTCGAATAATTAAAAGAAAGTTTCTAATTGTAATATATTTAGTGTTTCCAAAAATAATATTAATTTGTTATATTTTACTGTCATTTTATTAAATATATTCATTGGACAGTCGATGAGGCAAATCATTCTAAAAAATTTTAATTTAAAAATTAATTTTGAAAAGTGTCAGGACTCCATTTTTAAAGGTGAAGTACGGGCCTATTGTTCCCGCTGACAACTCAGAAAATGTAATTGATGTGACAAACTTTTACACTAATGTACTTTTGCACTAATGTAATAATGAGATGGTTGATCCGTTCACACATTTGTATTTGTCTTGCAACATAACTTAGAAGGAAAGAAAATGAAGTAAGCCATAAGTTTCATAATCCTCAATTCTGATATTGATTTTCGGCCATGGCAAAAATCACTGTATATCCTCAGTTGCCCAAGTTTTGTGCATGGCCCCTTTCCAGTGCAGTGCAGTGCGAAACTCTTACGGTAATATAAAAAGCGCAGATAGCAGCCATATGACACGAGTAGATGCACTAAAAAATAGAAACGTCGGCAGCTGGAAATATGTTTAGTGAGATCGACAAAAACGCATGAGTTTCTCTGAAGCAAATCAATTAAATTTCGCCTAAAATGAGAATTCTCACCAAACTAATGGGCTTCCTAAACAAATGACGGTTAGCGTCTGCACCTGAAGAAAAAAATCACTTTTTCAGAGAGGAAACGATGTTTGAGCGGCGCGTCACAAAAACGGAGGGCAAAAAGACGCGTCCGCCGAGGGTTATTACATGCCCGCCTGTGCGTCCGCCGGCGCCAAGTCCAAATCCAACCCGGGGCTCCGCATCGCAACTCCCATTAGCGCCGGGCGCGCGGACGCCCCGTGTTTACTCAAGGAAGCGGCTCCGTGCGGACGCCGTTTTTGCAGCAGGAGGAGGAAGAGGAGGAGAGGAGGAGGAGGAGGGAGAAGGGAGGAGGAGGAGGAGGAGGAGGAGAAGAGGAGGAAGAGGAGAAAGAGGAGGAAGAGGAGAAAGAGGAAAAGAGGAGGAAGAGGAGAAAGAGGAGAAAGAGGAGGAAGGAGGAGGAGGAGGATGAGAAAGAGGAGGAGGAGGATGAGAAAGAGGAGGAGGAGGAGAAAGAGGAGGAGGAGGAGGAGAAAGAGGAGGAGGAGGAGAAAGAGGAGAAGGAGGAGGAAGAGGAGGAGGAGGAGGAAGAGGAGGAGAGGGAGGGGGGGCGAAGGGGGAGGGAGGAGGTAGGGTGGAGTTGGTAGGGGTGGTGGAAGAGGAGGAGGAGGAGGAGGAGGAGGAGGAGAGTGGGGGGGAAGGAATTTTCGCGGGTCTTCGCATGTGTCCCAGAGTTGCAGGGTGCCGCCCGTTAGGACGATAGTCGAGAGACCTCTGTCTCCCTTGTGATCCATGTTCTTTGCTGGTGCCTTTTGTGTGACGTTATTTCTAGTTATCTTCCAATATATTTCTTATTAGAGGCGTTCTTGCGTAAATAATTGTATCTGACATTATCGACGAAATTAGTATTATTGGTTTTCATGAAAAAGATGGAGGAACCAAATGAGTTCAAAATTAGATGACAAATGAGAATGAGCTGGTACGTTATAACTCGTGCCGCTAGTTTAGTTAAAAAAGTGGTAGTTCATTGCATTTTCCAGAAACGTAGAATGTCAATTTTCATTATTTATTATCACCTACGGCGGCATCTTTGTGGGGGTACCAGTTTTCGGGTGGCGGGTGAGACGACAGGTATATTCGGGTTATATTTCTCAAGCAGAATTCTACAAATGAGTCCTTTTGAGCTTTATTACTTTTTTTGAAATATAGTTGTTCAGTTACCTCCTACTTCATCGCACGTGTACACAGATGCAAACAGTACTCGAAATGTATGTAAAATTAAATGGAAGGAATTGAGGAAGAGATAATATAGGTGACTTTATGCAGCAAACCCACACATAATACACAATAAATAAACAGAGGTTGTCTGGTATCAAATTTATATTTCGTCTTAAGATCTTTTCGATCGCGTAGCGATCATCGTCAGAGCTGGAAAAACATTAATAGATAAATTATACATTAAACCAAATTGTTACATTAAAATATATAGGAAATGTGCAGATGCGTAAGCAAACTGGATCGGTCGTACCTTGCAGCTGCTGGGCGGAAAACGAGGTTCTGCGGATTTTTGAAATAGCGGCTCGCTAAGAAGGCTGGGTGGCGGTCGGGCAAGTGTGGGGCAGGGCAGGGAGGCGCGCCGAGGGGCGCCCCTGCCCGCCCCAACGCCTGACGCCACAGCCTGTCTTAAACTGGCGCTAGTTTCAAAAATCCGCAGAATTCTGCTTTTCCGCAGAGAAGTCATTCGATTAGTTTGCTACGCATCTCATTGCCTATATATTTTAATTTGTAGAACGATATTGTTGTTTAATCGATAATTTATCAATGTATCTTTTTCACTTGATATGATTGTCATACTGCCATAAAGCTTAAGACAATCAAACATTGATACTCAGACAACTCTATTATTAAATAATAAAGGTATCTATATCACCAACAATCTAATTAACCACACATAATAGTTTCCAGAAACGTAGCTGCACACACTAGTTTATTTACTTCAGAGATGTTTGGAGAGGTGAGGATGTAAACATATTTAAAGTCTGCAGACCAAAGGGACTTACATCTAGTTGTGCGACCCATCATTGAGAAAAGGGCATGAAGCAAAATATAGTTATTTTAACGTCCCGACAAGAATATATTAAACAAGATAGAACTCGGAAAACGCGACGATCCTGTATTTTAAGGAACGAACATTATACGCATTTTATCCATATCAATTAGGGTTTCACGGTTGGACTCGCAATGCGAATCACCTTCCTGGTAATTTCAGTCACCAGTGAGCTGTCTGGAAGAACACTTTATCTACAACCACCTCGCAACTGAGGATGTCTGCTACAGATGCAGACGAAAAGTCTGGAAAGAGGATTTCCTCTACATCACGGCCGTCCAACTCGGAAGATAATTCGAATTATCCATATCATTCAAATCATAAGAGCGACCATGAAATACCGCATTTTTGTACGAAAGGTTCCCGACATTCCTCTTAAACAGTTCAATGACGAATATAGTTGATCCCAAAGTGCTGCAAAGAGCGAAAAAATAAACCAACGACTTCCAGGAAAAAATATTGACACAACGGTAATATTCCATCATTTTTGTTCTTTTATTCTTAATGACTACATAAAATGTACCACAAAATGTCCACGGACAACGCAGTGCACGAACGACACAAGGTTGGTTTCAAGGACACAAGTATCATAATACCAAAAATATACATTTCCTTAAGCAGCATTATTAAGTAAAAAGCAGATATCCACAAAAAGTCGCATCAAAGCGAAGGCAAGCTAGTTTTTGTCCAGGTACACCAATTAAAGCGCGTACTGTTTTTGGTTTGTGGGTCACCCTCCCTTGCGAGTGCCCTCTCGCCGGCGTCTCCGCGGCGTCCCCTGTCATCACCTGCGGGGCCGCGCGTCACCAGACAAAACGGCGGCGCGTAATGGCCTGGAGGGGGCGGGCGCGGCGTGTATCGGCATCTCAGATGCTTATCGCCCCACCGCCTTCCTGCCACACGGCCGCTCGCGCCGCCGCCAAGCCCCCTCCCCTCCCCTCCCCTCCCCGCCCCCAGCACCGACGCAGCGTCACCACAAGCACAGCCAGCAACAGTGGTAACAACGCAATAAACTTGTAGAATCGCCGCCCTTAACATTATGTCAGCAACAACGAATACCACCACTGTCAGCACCACCATCCCCATCACCATCACAACCACGAGAACCAATTCCTGCACCGCCACCACCATTATCACATCTACCGCCCTCTTCGGACCGTCACGAGATCTACCTGAACCTCTATTATCTGATCCATAGACAGCAAATCTACTATCACCAGATTCACGGCCAGAAGATATAATATCACTAGAACTAACCCCAAGCTTATCACCATCATTATAATCACGTTCAACTTACCCCCACAAAAATAAAAACACTACAACCCCACTAATATTAACAATATCATAATTTCTTGTACAAACAATCACAGAAACCATCAATTCCAAACGTAACACCAAAACCATCCGTCTTTACTATGCACACTATAATTAATATACTACGGTCCACATTACGTTACACAATAATTAATATTACTACCGTCCACACTAGATCAACCAACAGCACAAGTGCATCACTATCACTAGCAATGCTATTCCACAAGCACCAGCAACATTAGCTCAAGTGCATATCACCGCTATAGAAATAGTAGTAACATTAAAACAAACAAAATGTTGGGGAGAAACTCAGGCTATAGGGCCTGCCCCACATTGAACTTATATTTACATAATTACAATTGAGGCTTTTGGACGTACATAATGAAAACTTACATTTCGCGCTTCGTAGGAAAAAGAAATAATCGCACGATCAACTTGAAATAAGCATCATACATGTACATGGAATTATTGCCATTTATTCTCTTCTTGAAACCTCTCGTGACACAACAAAACCTTCCTAAAACTCAATGATTTAGACTCTAGCTTCATAGCTTGGCCAAGTTCAGCCCCTGTCTGCAGGAGAACTATAGCGGTCGTGTAATTTTCCGTGGTTTCTTCGATGAATACCAGGCGAATGCCGGAGAAGTACCCTAACAAACCAACCACGGACACAGCGCGTTTTTTTCTTGCCTTTCCTCGACATAGCCTCACCCTTTACACAGTACATTCACTATGCTTCTACCCCTGTCGGGAGATTAGCGCCTCTCCCGACTGAGCGGTGCCCCGCTGGTGGGATTTACCAGGCAGAGAAAACCCTAAAAGTTGAAGTCGACGCTGGATCTCGTCCTCCAGCGGGGGATGACATACGCTACCTCCAGTGATAAAAACATACACTACACTTACAGGACTAATGACTCTAGTAGTTGACTTTTGCCCGGAAACACGAAATAATCAGTCAATTCAGTCCCCACGTCCTCTGGCCTCTCCGCCACCGCCGCGCCGCCAGCGTACTCGCCACCCCCTACATCCCCTCCGCGGCCGCCCTTGGCTTTCGCCGGCGCGGCATTCACCTGCTTCGTCGCACGTCAGCTGCTCGTTACCGGCCGGCGCGCGCGCGCTCGCTTTCATCCCGCAAACAGCATTTTGATTACTCGACGTGTAATCCTTTAAAGCGCGCGATTACTCGCCCGGCGGGCGGGGCTTTTTGCGGCGCTGCCGCGGGCGGGGAGAGCGCGCGAAGAGGTGCCAGAGCCACAGCGCCCCGCGGCGCCACCGCTCCATGGTGAGCGAACGGTTGACAAAGCACGGGATACACGTTTGATTGATTGATTTTTTCGTGTTTCCGGGATCGACAACTGCTTCGGTCTTTAGTGCCGTTAGTGTAGTGCATGTTTTTTCCTCGGGAGATGGTGGTGATCTTCCCCCCGCTGGATGGCGAGATTCGGCGCCGACCTACCGTCGGCTAGTGGGGTTTCCCCCTAATCAGGACTCTCCCCCCAGCAGGGCACCGCCCCAGTCGGGACAAGCTCTAAGCTCCTGACCGGTCTCCCGGAATATGTGATAGTGTAGTGCATGTTAGTGTAAGTGAGTGTCTGTAAGGGGAGAGGATAGGACAAGGAAGAGGAAGGACAGATCGCGCGCGGTCCGTGGCCCGTTTGGTAGGGTACTGCTCCGGCATTTGCCTGGTGTTGATCGGAGAAACCACGGAAAACTACCGATCAGTACAGCCGGCTGCTAGAATTCTCCTCCTGACAGAGACTGAATTCGACTTAGCTGAAAAGCTAGTGTCGAAAATCCTCCCGCCGTCCGGACTCGAACCTAGGACCTCCCGGCCAGAGGCGCTGCAGTGACATCAGTTGATGCACTGAGCTACCGCTACCGGTGGGCACACGAGGGGGATATGTACCTGCCAATGCTTTCAAGTACATGCGGGTAGTGAAACCTGATTAAACGGCCACTTCAATTAAGCGGTCACCTTCATTAACGGTCTTTTTTTTTTCGATGAACCGATTGATTGTTCGTAAGATGCGTGTAAACCACAAGGAGGGAACGAGGGGAACATGTCCCTTCCAATACTTTCAAGTGTACCCCGTGTGTTGTGAAACCTGCTCAAGCGGTCACCTGCATTAAGCAGTCGCCTCTGTTAATAGTTATTTTTTTGAGGAACCAATTGATTGTTCATAAGATGCATGTAAAAATTCCATAATTTAGCGGCCACCTCGTCATGCGGCCAACGGCTAGGCACATTGCGTAGACTGCCCTCTATTAAGCGGTCGCATTTAGCAATTGTGAACTGTAATAGAACAAGAATATGTTGATTCAAGATCTTCTTGCTATGGGACGCAGTGTCACATTATATAAAACAGTGACATCTACAGTCTCTCTAGTCGTAGGATAATTAATTTATCTTCAAGGCAAAAGTACATGATTTTAATAAATGTCTTTATGGAATAACAACACCGTCGGATGGCTAAGTTTGGAGCTTTCTTATGAAGTTTGCAAAACCCTTCTTTCCCTCTAAGAATTTCTCATCGTCCGGCAGAGCATGCCGCGTTCGCAAAACAGATCTGATAAGCTATTCCCTATTTCGTGGGACAGCTGTGCTTGCAGAATGTGAATTGCATTCTGAAGTTCAGTTTGCTTGAAAGTTCGTTTCGGTAGGGAACGTAAAAACATTTTGTCTCCCAAAGTATGTTTCAAACTAACTGAAAAGAAGCATGAGATTCTAGAAATCGAGAATAGAATTTTAGCCAGAAAGCGAGCTGACATTTTTAAGCGCGGTAAAACAATTCTTTCATTGCCATTCAATAAAACATTTCATTTAGAATTGACTATCTGTAATCAATACATATGTAAATCCATAACATTTAACAGACAGTCACAAATTTAACATAATTCTTTACTACACAGCAATTAGCACATTAGACTTGATCTACGCTTCCCCTAATCTCATATCCTTAATCAACCTCTAAAAACGGCCAAATTTTTCCGGAACCTTTATTGACCGCTTAAGATAGAAAAAGAATGAGTGAAAAGTGAATCCTAATTTCATTTTTTTTACTAAATACACTTTCTGTGCGGCTAATATCGCTATTTAATCATTAATAAACACTGAGTCTGTGAAACGATAACATGGTGTACACAAAAAAATTTGCCTTGCTATATTAGAGTAAAATGCGTTGTCAAGGAACATTATGAAAATGCTCCCAAACTGGCAGGTAGGTGTAGGCATAGGTGGGTAGGTGTAGGCAATGCCACATTTTCATATCTGACGGGCAGGATCAATTGCTTCCAACCACTATTGCTTAACCACAGCTTCCGGTATCGTCGTCTCCTCGACTACTGTCGTGGCCGTCAACATCTACGCTCAATTTTCAAACTTTATTTAATAAAATAACCCTTACGTAAGAAATTGCAGATACGAATGACTAAATGTTTTTTTCATTTATTTTTCTTCGGAAGCTTTTTTTTATATTTCGAATACGTTTTAAAAATGTTTATTTTTTTTTTTTTTTAAATCTTTTATATATTGTCCAATATTTTTTTTTTTATATTTTGTAATTTAAATTTAAATTAATTTTTTTACATTTAATTATGCAGTGTTTCTTATAATTTTTATTTTTGTTCTTTCTTTGCAGATTAACCGCTAACGAGTGTACGCTCAATAATGGCAAGAATTGCAAACTATTATTACGCAATATTTGCGATAATAAATAATAATAATAATAATTATTATTATTATTATTAACCACATGTTTAATGCTAACGTGATGTGGCTAAAACAAATTTCTCGGACGCAGCAGGATTTACATCACTTTCTTTGATGTCCTTCCGAAATTTCATACGCCAATGCTGAAAACTAATACTCTGAAAATGAGCTTAAGATCAAGTATTTCACTTAAAATGCCAAGTAAGGTGAAGTGGATTGTGGTAACTTAGCATTGAATAATTCTAATTATCGGATAATGTGAAGTAAATTTTGTTTCCTTGAGAATCATTGGATATATCGAAGAAATATCTATTCCCTTGGAGTTCGAATTCAAAGCGCTGGAGATAATATTCCCTCCCTCCGTGCCTCGTTGGTTAGCGTGCTCGCTTTCCACGGCGCAACCCCAGGTTCATTTCCCGGCCGAGACAAATTATACCTGTGCGCTTTCCTTTCAAATTTCTCCGTTTCTATTGCTGTGTGACGATGATAAAGCCCGCCCTAAGGCTATGAAGACCAGTGTATAAGGTGAAGGGATGTCTTCGTGCTATCCAAGCGAACCCCTTATCCCATGGCCAAGAGGCTGGGCCACCGTTGGTGGGCCAAGGCCCGTTGCGGACTGTTGAGCCAAAGAACAAAGTATTACATCCAGCAAAAAAAAGAGGCGATCTAAAGAGCACTGCTTTCCAATTAATTCATCGTTTCCTTTACTCAAAAATAAGTTTGTTACTTATTTTTATTGTGGAATTGAAATTCATCGTGCAAAAAATTAAATTACCTGTCTAAATAAGCTCAACCTAAAACGCAGTGGATAGCTATTGAACGTTAAGTGAAATCGTACGCTTTCGCAGCCAGTCTTGCGAGTGCTCTTGCCTGTCCGGGTGACGCCGCGTCGAATCCTGTGGTGCCGACGATTCGACCACCTTGTTGTGGTGTTCCTCGTGGCTTATCCGCAGACTAGTCCTGAGGAAGACTACGAAAAGATGATCAAAACGTCGGCATCATTACCTTCGACGCGGCGTCACCCGGTCAGTGAAGAGCACTCGTTATTGGATATTATTAGACAAATTTCATTGGCTAAAACGTGTGCAAGTTAACGTGCAAATATCCTACAAAATTCGCCGATCTTTGCAGGAATACCAAAATTTGGGGAAATACATTCAGAAGACAATAACTCAACAGGTGACTTTCATTGCCTCATTCGTAGCTTCACTGACACCTACAGGTTATATTTTAATGCGGAAACGTTTCTAAACGATAATAAATTGTAGGAATTCTGATGTGGTGTTGTTGACGTTCTTATGAGAAGAAATAAAAGAGGTCATCTTCGTCAACATATTATGTTTGCGATATAATATGTTGACGAAGATGACCTCTTTTATTTCTTCTCTAAACGATAATATACACTATCCTTCAGTAAACGACAACATATCGATCCTCTTACGGTCTCTTTCATTTCTCTCAAGCACCCGCAAATTACGTAATCCTGACAGATGTCCACCTGTACCGCCAGAAGAAACAGTGAGCAACTGCTTGTAGAAGAACTCAAGTACCCCAAAAGACCTTTTGCCACCCGTCAGCACCCGGCATGGCGCGGCGTCGCCGGCTGGGTTAACACGAGATGCGGCGAACAATAGCAGGATGCAGCTATTAATACAGATGCGGACAGGCTCCGTGTTTACTTTCATCATTAATTTCAGGAGGCCAGGTGACGACGACGGCGGCGGCGGCGGCGGCGATGGTTCTAGGAGGCCGATGCCGCTCGACAGGAAATGACATCGTGGGCGCACGCGGGAAAAAGTGGGGATGGAGCGGGAGCCAACCGCGGCGGGTGGGAAGGAAGGAGGAAAAGAAGAAGGTAGTGGTGGTGGTGGTGGTGGTGGTGGTGGTAGTGGCGGCAACGGTATTCAGTATAGGAAAGCAGGAGAACGCCGCCAAAAGTTGAATTGTATGAATTGCTCTTAAAAACAATATACACTATCAAAGGTTTGAAGGGCGCTAAAGTCGGATGAAGAAGGTGGTGGTGGTGGTGGTGGTGGTGGTGGTGGTGGTGGTGGTGGGGCAACGGTATTCAGTATAGGAAAGCAGGAGAACGCCGCCAAAAGTTGAATTGTATGAATTGCTCTTAAAAAAGATCTCTCGTTATCTTTGATATACGCAGCGGTAGGATGCCAGCCATTTGTTCAGTGTTCACTCGAACTCGAACTGCCTCTTCATTTTGTTTGTGATATCGTGTATTTCCTCCTCTAGTTTCTGTCGTGAACACAATTATGTTTGGCCATGTGATGCTGGTAGCCTTGATTATTTCATTGTGCCACCTACACCTTTTTCTTCCCATTTTCCTGCTTCCTTCTTCCATTCGAAGCATTATATCCTTTTCCAGGGATTCTGTTCGTCTCATTCTGTTCGCCTTAAGATAGATAATGAAAATAAAAAACTTTAATTCATTTGTTTCGCAGACAAACCTTGCAGTTTTGATTTTGATTATGGCATGTTTGCAGATATGTGTGTGTGTGCAGGCTATGCAACGCGAGAGGGGAGGCCCGTTACATTTCTGGGCCTCTCTTGGTCCTCTTTTCCATATCATTTATTTTTCTAACAAATAAAATATACTACAAGGAGAATGAATGAGTAAATGTAATGATAAAATTAAGAAATACAATTTATTTTATTTTGAATTATTTCCAAGATTGCCAGATTGTTTGTATAGCTTTTCCCATTTTTTGAAAATTCTGGTTATTTGCAACTTTCCCGAATGTCGTGTAGCAGTTCCCCAAAGTATCAGCCTAAAATGGAAATAGGGAATAAATCATATATTCGTAAATTAAATGTGTTATGTAAGGCTAAGTGAGTCCTTTTCAAAATTGTCAGGGGAGCTACAGCCCCCGTCGTGCCCCTACCCTCTGGCAGCATGCCTATTAACTGTGGATTAACTTATCAAACCATCAAAATAGATGACTGTCTTGTGATACTTTCTGAAACATTTTTTTTTTTTTACTTTTTATGTAATATTTTACTTCTAGAAACTACCACTTACTTCTATATAAGCCGAAATAAAATAAAATAAAATAAAATAAACAAAACTTTACCGGAGACGTTTATTATAAGTCAAATTTACAGCCATTGCAAAATAGCGAATTGACACTAACACATCGCCGACTCGAATTAAATTAGTTCCAGAATTTCACACCATTCAAAGCGAATTCCTATCTTCCCTAAGTACATTCGCCACAATTCTCTTCTTCGGCCGCCATTTGGACCGATTTCCGGGATGTTTTCCCACCGTGAGGAGGCGATGGTGTTGGGGACGTGGCGTCGGCAGCAGGCCGAGGAAGGAAGAGGCGAGCGGCGAAAAACCAACACCCAGGTGAGGCCGACCGCTTGCGGCGGTGTGGCGACAACCAAAGGGGCACCCTCGCCACGGCGGAAACAAAGGGATAATGATGCAGGGCAAAAACGCGCGCCCGGCCGCTGCGCCGCGCCGCCGCGCCGTGGGCTGCGCGCCTGCGTCCGTGCCCGCCGTCGCCGGCGCCTGCGACGCGCTACTTCGTATACTCGGGTTTTCGTAACGTGGCGGATGACATTAGGTCATTTTACACCTCATGGTTTTCGTAACGTGGCGGATGACATTAGGTCATTTTACACCTCATGGTTTTCGTAACGTGGCGGATGACATTAGGTCATTTTGACACCTCCCACCTTATAAAATGAATATTTTTAATTAATTCGCGGACGTCCTTCTCAACGGGGCTCATGGCCTCAAACATGTGCTTATCACTGTTATATTGATTTTATAAGGCAAGATGTGTAAAAATGGCCTTATTTCATCCGCCACGTTACGAAAATTCAAGTTTAGTACAGGTAGTGCGACATAGACAACACATCATCCATGTTACCAAACTAATATTCAAAATTACGTATGTATTGGGCATTTTTGGGTCGACTGTTCGATTTTGCCGGCTAGCTAACGCTGTCCCCCATGCCTGCCGACTACCTAGCGGTGTTCCCAGGCTTGGGGGTAAGAGAGGTATGTGACAAACGTGACTCCACCGTAACTATGGTTGCTATAGCAAACTCCGCATTCCTGAGTTTTTCTTCGTCACACAGCTACAGAAACTGAGACAATTTTTAAGGAAAACTACAACTCTATTTTTAGCTCGACCGGGAATCGAACCCGAATCACATCAATGTTCAAAATTAAAATACTGATATTAATATGATTGATTAGTGATTCCGGGCGCGTTAACTGCTAATATCACTGATTCCGTAAGTGTAATGCATGTTTTTATCGCGAGAGGTGATGGTAGTGGTGGTGATCTCCCGCTGGATGGCGAGATCCGCCGTTGACCTACACGTCGGCTTGCAGGGATTTTCCTCCATAAGGTTTCTCCCACCAGCGTGGCACCGCTCCAGAGGGACAAGTTCTGGTCTCCCGGCATATGTGGTAGTGTAATACGTGTGTGTGTGTGTGTGTGATTATCAGTAAGTAAGAGGTAAGAAAAGGACAAGGAATCATCGCGCACGGTCCTTGACCCGCTTATTAAGGTACTCCTCCAGCATCCGCCTGGTGTTGCTGGAAGAAACCACGGAAAACTACCGATGTTTTTAAACATTGATGTTTTAAAATCTGGTTCAATAATCTCCAACATTAAATTCGAGCGCAACAAAATTTAATTTGATAGTGGCCGTGATATTAATTTATAATTAAAATTAACTGAAAATAAATATTAAAAACACCTCTCCATGTAGAAAATATGACGAAAGACGAAGAAAATACTAAAACATCAGGATCATCTTGGGCGAGGGATTGGGTGCTCGACGAAAGTAGTACAAAGTTAGACAGTTATTATTTCATATTTTAACTTTTACAAAATTATGGTTATGAACATTTTTCATGCGTGAACAAAACTTTTAAAACGCAAAAACATCAAGCACCAAAAATCAATGTTAAAAAAACATCGAATTCAAGTATCATTGTTTAAATCCTTTATGTTCTAAAAACATCGATATCGATGTCGCATCCCTACTTTGTACAGCGACGACGAACGTGACCATCTCCGGCCTTAAGAGGAACAGGGGAACTGTTTTGCGGTTTCTCAGAATCCAAATTTGAAAACCATTCCAAAGACGGAGAGTGAATTTATAATACAAATGGCGATGAAGCAATGGCGTGAGACTGAGAAGAATAAGGAATATCTCCGAGCAAGAGAGGGGGGCGATGAGACAAAAATGGCAATGTCTGAAATGCGAACATCAAGGGTTTAAAAGCATGATATTAGGCAAGTGGAGAGGGGTTTTTGCAACTGAGTCGACGACAATGATGACATTGGCATTCAATTTCTTACCTGTTACAAATTTTCTGCAAAAGTTATTTCTAATTTCATCACTATCTATTTTAATTTAAATAATATTTTGAAATATTTAGTACGGTCTAAATTTTAACAAGTGTCTTTCATAAAAGCACCTTTATGTCTTTATTTTCACAATTATCTAAGCTTCTTCATTGCTATTATTCTGCAGTTATTCACGTCTGTTGTCTCGTTTGCATTACGCACACGTTTGTCATAAAGTTTTACGTCCTACTTTATCCTTGACTTTCTTTTACTCTGCATTTACCACCCCAGGGTCAACGAAATGAAACATTCTTATCAACTGATCATTACTGTCTTTCCACGAGCAGGAATTACTCATTGTGGTATGCGGATGCTGGCCGAGGACGACTGAAGCTTTTGGAAGGCAGGGCACAGCTTTCTTTGTATCAGGTGCGATGACGAAACGAAGGGAGAGAGGGGAGGCAACTAAGTCGTGCGGACTATCAGAAGTAGGAGGAGTAGTATTTCGGATACGTCGTGAGGCACCTCGAGAAGTCCCGCTTTCCCTGTGACTCATCGTTCAGGGGAAGCGAGTTGGGGAACGGGATTTGGAGGACCAACGCCTCACCGCTCGCTGCGTAGGTTGCGAAACAAACTTGTGGTCCAACAGCAAATACTTTCTCGGATTATTTGTAAGTTTTGCAATTTTCAACATTCAATGAAAATTAGATATGCGCAATTTCTTAACGTCTTTTGATTTCCGGCAATTCGGCTGATCAGGCGCCAGCATACATGCCGGCTTCTATGGTTTACTCCTGCATATTTTTTCGTTCAAAAATAGCTGTATCTCACCAAAATGATTTATAAATTAAGGAAACTAAAATCTTTACACATACGGTACATATTTATATTTGGCCCCTAGAGAGGGTTGACTGTACTTAGGTGCTACCATAATATGAATTGCCTTTTTATACAAAGTTCTACAAGACAACTGACAGACAGAGACAGACAGAGACAGACAGAGACAGACAGAGACAGACAGAGACAGACAGAGACAGACAGAGACAGACAGAGAGAGAGAGAGACAGACAGACAGACAGACAAGACAGACCGAGACAGACAGAGACAGACCGAGACAGACCGAGACAGACAGACAGACAGAGACAGACAGAGACAGACAGAGACAGACAGAGACAGACAGAGACAGACAGAGACAGACAGAGACAGACAGAGACAGACAGAGACAGACAGAGACAGAGAAGGAAACTCATGCATACATGAAGGGCTTATTTTCCGTGAAAAAATGATCATTTCTGGAAGTGTTGCGGAGCAGTGCGCCAAAGGGGCTCGTAAAGCTATCGCCGGGAGTGAGGAAGATATTTCCCCAACGAGCGCAATTTCCCAAAAGAAACCAACGAAAGAAAGCAATTTTCGGGAGGAACAAACAATAGACCGGGTTCCGTGGCCGAGGGGGAGGGTGCCTTCCGTGCAGCGAGGGCGCGGGGCGCCGCTCTTCGTGTCTTTCCCCCGCGCCCCGCCCTCCCGCCCCTTCGCTCCCGCCTCCTCGCCTCCGCCTCGCCTCCGCCCTCGCCTCCGCCCGCTCCCTCGCCTCCGCCTCGCCTCCGCCCTCGCCTCCGCCTCGCCTGCCCTCGCCTCCGCCCTCGCCTCCGCTCGCCGCCTCCGCCCTCGCCTCCGCCCTCGCCTCCGCCCTCGCCTCCGCCCTCGCCTCCGCCCTCGCTCTCCCGCCTCGCCTCGCTCGCCTCGCCTCCGCCCTCGCCTCCGCCCCCCGCCTCCGCCTCGCCTCGCCTCGCCTCGCGCCCTCGCCTCCGCCCTCGCCTCCGCCTCGCTCGCTCGCCTCCGCCCTCGCCTCCGCCCTCGCCTCCGCCCTCGCCTCCGCCCTCGCCTCCGCCCTCGCCTCCTTTCTTGGCCTATTATCCTATCGTTCAAGCACAGAGGTCGACTATTAGAGCGACAATTCTCCTGTGTGTGTCCATGACAATGTTCTGTTAGGAACTCTCTACCTCAATGTTCTTAACTAGAGGTAAGGTAAAACCTATAGGTTTCATCTGATTTCAACAATGACTGTTATTTACAGTACAACTATGCCCATTTTGGTTCATCGTTGCTGCTCCGCACGTTTATCCTCCACCGACATTCTTTCAATACGAGAATATTTCAGCTCCTCCGTTCGCCCTGTCTCTCTCTTTACAACTGTAAAGACACTTACCTATTTACCTCCGTGAATTAACCTCGTAATTCTCATTATAATTATGATTACGCACTGTTCTTAGTTATAAATTATTAAGATAATTTTTGACAAGCATTGCACTTCTGGACTATTGCACTTAAAATCAATGCACGTTTAAGACGCTGTTGACTGAATTTTGAATAATTCAGAGGTAAAAAATATTATTTCCCTGAACCTACTCCCTTTAGTAAAACAAAACCAACACTATTTGACGAGTCATAAAATCTATCGCAATAGGAAGTTGAAGTATCTGTTCACCTTGAAAACGAAAATCCTCTTCCTGATAAGGGCTTTGATGCACATGGACAGCAAGATGTTGAAAAAAAAGTCATACGACTTTTTGTGGTTGCATTGTATTTGCTATGTTGTCTCCTGTTCAAGTTCAAGAGAGACTAGGTTACGCAGATTAATCATAATAGGTATAGTTGAAATAAGCAGTAGCAACGTTTTCACTACATGCAAGGGGGTTGGAAAAAAGGGTCATTTGAATATTTCTGTTCTGAAATGTAGAAAAAATTGTTTTAAGAAGCAACAGATTTACGTAATAAGGTAGGGCAAGGTTTTAGAAGTCGTTGTATTTAATAAAGTACTTGAATCAATCTCTCTTACGAAACTCAAGCTCTCGAACCTTACTAAATATCTAACCACACTTGTGATTTAGAAAATTATTATTACAAAGTGTAAAATAATTAGTGTATTACAGGAAGGATTTACACATGAATGACATACGAGTATCATATTTATTGATTTTATCTGAATCTTGTAAATATAATAATAAGAATTTCAGTATGAATAAACATTGTAAATAAAGGAAAATTCTATAGAATAAATAATATAAATATGGGAAGAAATTCTTATGCGAATCGCAATTCAAGAGGGAAGGTTCTTTTTGTTTGTAATTCCTTTCATGTACCAGGAATATTGTGTGTTATGAGTATTTTCTACATTATGAAAGGCACGAATGTGAGTGTGAGTGTTGAAAATATTTGAACTGTTCAACATTCTAGAAGTAGATTACAATGTTCTTATTTCTTGGTATTCCGAGTTACGCTGATCGACAAACGAACCTAATGTACTTACTTAGATTATCTACCTGCATCATTTGTCAACGTAAGTTAGATCTCACGAAATAGGGAGAAATATCATTTATGTATCATAATGCATAGGTTTAGAATTCAAGTGTGCACGAGACTTACGTTTGCTCCGCTGTGTGTACGCTACAGGTGCCTCTCGCGTCTTCCCTCCGGGCAGGGTGAATTTACAAACATTGATTGATTTTTTTGTGTTCCCGGGCGCGTCAACTGCTTTGGTCATTAGTTCAGTTAGTGTAGTGCATGCCTTTTTTCTCGGGAGATAGCGGTGATCTTTCCCCGCTGGATGGTGAGATCCGGCGCCGGCCTACCGTCGTCTAGCGGGGTTTCCCCCTAACCCGGTCTCTCCCACCAGCGGGGCACCACCCCAGCCGGACAAGCTCTAAGCTCCGACCTGTGTCCCGGAATATGTCGTAGTGTAGTGCATGTTAGTGTAAGTGTGTGTAATGGAAGAGGATAGGACAGAGGGGAAGAGGAAGGAAAGATCGTGGCGGTCCGTGATCCGTTTGTTAGGTACTGCTTCGGCATTCGCCTGGCGTTGATCGGAGAAACCACGGAAACTACGATCAGAACAGCCGGCCGCTAGATTCTCCTCCAGACAGCGACTGAATTCGACCTAGTCGGAAAGCTAGTGTCGAAAATCCTGCCGTCGTCAGGCCTCGAACCTAGGGCCTCCCGGTCAGAGGCGCTGCAGTGACTAGTTGATGCACTGAGCTGCCGCTCCCGGTGAATTTACAGAGAGTACCTGGAAACCAACCAACTTGCGTGAAACCAATCAACTTGCGGTGAGGGAGGAGTGAAGGTTACAATATTTGCAGGGAAAATTAATTACAACAAAATAGTTTTACGAATGGTAACGTAAATGTTAATGTCAGCGGTTGTCGTAGAAGCTTGTCAAGTGAATTTTTTTCTCTAGAAAAATTATATATTTTTGTTAAATTAATAAGCTTGAAACTTCAAATATCCGCCACACTTACAGACACAGGCTTGCTTCCTCTTGGATGCCCTTGGTCACAGAACGCCATTGATTATTGGAACGCCCTTGGAACGTATAATTTGCGTTGCTCTTACGCGCTTATTAAAGTTTTAACGTCCAGTGGCGTTTGTCTCGTTGTCAACATATATACTGTTGACAAACCTTTTTGAAAGCACAGCCTCATGCCTCACGAACGCCGTCCCCCCTCTCCACAAGACTCCGCCCCTCTATCCCCAGAACGAACAAACACATCGCCTCTTGCTACCGGCGACGCGCCGCCCCCCCCGCCCACAGCTCATCGCCCATCGCCCATCGCCCCGCAGCGTCGGCGCCGCGCGGCAGCCCCCGCAACCGTAAAGCAATCCCCTCGCTTTCCACGCACGCACCCTGCACCCCCTTCATTTACAACCCCTGCTTCTGTTGGAGTATTTGCATGTTATGGGCCCCTCCACCGTCGCCCGACCCGTCGTATCACAAATCTCTTTACATTCCTCCCGCCCGAGTCCATATTTGAGCAAACGTTCTCCTCTAACGGCTCCCCCAGCCCCGCCCACCTCCGCCATATATGTTTCGGTTTCTTCGGATTCCGCTTTTCGGGCATTAATAGCCCGTAAACGAAGCGAGCGACCAGTAAAAGGGTTGCGGGGCCGTGTCGGGGCCATTAATGAGGCGCTCCGGGGGAATACACTTCAAACGCAGCCGCCTCCACGGCACGGCGGCGTCCGCAAACAGCCCCCGGCGAGGAGGCCACGGGGTTGCCGCGGGAGGCGGCGCTGGGATTGATACGTCACGCGGCCCGCCCCCTCGGCCTCCTGCATCCCCCAGCCGCCTCCGCCGCCGTCGCCGCCGCCGCCGCCGCCGTCTTAAAATGATAATGGGATGGCCGCGGCGCCGGACGCGGTAGACGTACATGCACGGTGGGAGAAACTGCGATGTGCACGGGTGATGACTAGGGAGAGGATTTACATACGATGTAAACAGGCTTCAATCAAATTATAGACAACGAATAATACAAAGACAATTTATTTCATATTGAACATTTGTGCAATATGAAATAAATTGTCCTTGTATTATTCGTTGTCTATAATTTTATTGAAGCCTGTTTACATCATATCTGACTCAATAAGACAACTATATTTTCGTTTATTAAAAGAATTAGGGGGAGGATTGTTTTTATGCCCAAAAAAATCTTGAAATATTCTTTTAAAAATATGCATTTATGACCTAAATATTATAGAATATGCAATAAAAATTAACAATAGTTTATTTCCTATATACACCTTGCTTGATAAAATTCAGCCAAATGTTGTGCTTGGGATGAAAAAAATTACTTTTGTGCCAACATAATGTAACCTAGCTTATTTCGTGAGAGCAATAATTGAAGTAAATATGCTCCTTAATGCAGTACATTGTATATCTTGTTGCATTTTTCTGACTGGATTAACAAATATGGTATCAAAATATTATTCTGCATTCACATAAATATTTTATCAAAAGAGAAGAAAAAACTCAATCTGTGTCAAGCTCTTTCTAATCAATTAAAGCTCACAAATGAGTGAATTCGAAGAAAAAATGAAACGATTTCAGAAAGTCTTAATTTAAAAGAAAAATGCAAAGTATGCTCATGTAATTACACGAATATTATCCAACAGGAAAAATCGGACAAATATTCACAAATATGCATTATCATATTGATTTACACAGCATCCAATTCTAACAAAATGTCAAGAAATTTCACTTAGTTATGCTCTGGAGTGACGGGCAAAAATATTCAAAGCTCCCTATGATAACAAACGAACATCAGATAACGCAAAAACTACAAAATACGAACAATTTTCCAGAGTTGATCTCTCATATTGAACTCCATAAATACAAATAAAACCAAATGAACAGAATCTCATTCAACATCTATAACCCACTCACATTTATCATAAATTTATTTGCCAATACAAAGAAGAAAAACTTCCCTTGAAATCCCACAAGAATGACAAATAGATATCAATGCATGAATTCCACAGGAAATTCACCAATTTTGACATTTTTCTTGAGGTGCTCCAGAGTTTTCTTCCCTCCACATGTGTAAATATAATTAAAGAGATAATTATTTTGAAATTTTATTGTTCAGGAAAAAATATTTTTTATTCGTCTTATCATAAGTTCTGCAAGAATGCTTTGGGTTGCCCAGAGGCTTCCTCCTTTATCTGAATTGTGGGTGTCTTGATGATGCCTTACCAGTGGCAAGCTCATATCACTGACACGCGATAGTGTGTGCTTCAAGGCACGAAGAGCCATTACCAGTACTACACATATACAAGTATTTACTGCATTATCATTCTTAACAAACAACAAAGTCATTTCCTGAGAATGATTGCCAATATTAGGGCCTTTTGTGGTCGAGACTCTCCGCCTCCATAATTGGTAATTACAATTTGACTTCAGAAGTGATCATTTCCAAAGGTAATTGCATTTTTAGTTTGATTGGTAAAGGGCACAGCATTCTGAAATTGCAGGTTCCAATATATGTTAAATGAAAAATACATATTAAATAAGCGTTGATTTTATACTTACATTACCATGATAACAGGAATAAATTAAATAATTTAATTACAAGTCTTATTCATTGAAATAATTTCAATTTTAAGACTTCCTGAAACATTTTAATACTAAAAATCCGTTTTCGCGATAAACAAAAAAAAATATGAAATAAAATTTGTCTATAATTTTTAATCAACCTCAAATTCGCCGGCAATATGTATTTGATAAAATGAAATACAATTGAAATGTTTATTAGACATTTTCTAAGCTAAAAGCACTCACACGTACACTAACATGCACTACATTACCACATATTCCGGGAGACCGGTCGGGCTATGATCTCCCGAGTAAAAACATGCACTACACTTACGAGACTAATGACCTAAGCTGTTAATGCGCCCGGATTGACTAACCAACCGCGCAACGTGAGCTTGTCCGGCGAGACCGTGCGCGCACCCACCGTGCGCGGTGCCGTTGCGATGGCGGCCGCTGGTCCATCGCGCTCTAATTGGGCGAGCGGCGGGGGCGGCGCGCGGGCCAATCACAGCCGCCGCGAGCCAGCTCGCCCGCCGCCCTCGCCCCAGCGCCAGCGCGCTAATTGCTCCTAAACGGCCCCCGCCGACCACGCGTCTGCCGCCGCGCCCCCGGGGCCTTTGGCGCCACGGCCGCCTCCTCTCGCGCCGCCGCGCTGCGCTGCGCGATCATCTTGCTGACAGACACGGCCTCCTCCTCGCGACGCGTCATCGCCAACGAAACATGGATGTTTCCGAACATGGATGTTTCCGAACATGGATGTTTCCGAACATGGATGTTTCCGAACATCGATGTTTGCGAACATTGATGTTTCCTAACATCAATGTTTCGTAACATCAATGTTTCCTAACATCGATGTTTCCTAACATCCATGTTTCCGAACATCGTCACTCAAAATTAAAACATCCGTGTTAATAAAACATTGACCCAAAACCATCGAAGCTGCTAATGATCGATGTTTTCAAAAATGGGTAAGTAACTATTGAAGTTCACGCGAGGGGCGGGGTCAATTGAAAGTGGTCTCATTTATTAAGTAATAATTGAGATTTAACTCACAAAAACTTGGAGAATTTGGAGTATCCTTATCTATTTGGAGAATTCTTCTATCACAAGAACTTGGAGAATTATTAACGACCATAAATAATATACGGAAGTCAGGTTAAGGGGGCTTGGTCAGTAGGAGAAACATATCAAAAAATAACTAATTTAAAATTGTTTAATCAGAATACTTTTATTAAAAGTGTACTATTTTATTATCAAGAACATTTTATAACAAAGAAATTTAATTAAAGATTTTTTAAAGTTTCTGTTGTTTTGTTGTTTTCTTCTTTTGCTCCTACCGACCAAGTCGCTAGCCTGACTTCAGAAAAATAAAGTCAAATAATCAACAGTACAATTAACAAAACTTCTATTATCAGACTAGATAATTTAAGAACAATACAAGCAGTATTTAGTGACGAAAACTTGAATATATATTTTTTCTTCCTGATCACTTTGGTGAGAAGAATATTCAATTTATGGATATAGGAAAATTATTATAGAATGTTGGTATGATGGCCTTTTTTCATTAAAAGAATATCGACCAAGTAAAAGCATCGAACACAAAACATTGATGTTCAAAAAATGGATGTTGAATTTTATTTGATTTATGGTCGCGCAGCGCCATTGTCTTTCTGGTGGTCTCGGCCTCCTACGAGCAAGGTGCCCACGCGTCAGAGGCTGGAGCTATTGTCGCGAATGTCAAATGTTATTTTCTTCTTCCATTGTACAATTCTCTTATCAGACGGCTGCACCTTCTTTATAATGACATGCAATATGATACACCTTCATTATACTGCGGGTTTTCGACCAATCACCACGAGCCCAGCATTGCAACGTAATTAGTCTTAGGTTATCGTTCTATTGTGCGTTTCGTTCGATTGTTTGCACAATTGCAATGCTGAGGCGTTCTGTGAGGTGACGACTGTAAACCTTTCATAACCTCTAGCCTGTTCCCCTTCTAAAAATCAGATTCATGTACTGAAGCTCTGCATTTAAAATATGATTCTTCTGAGAACATTTAATAATGCAGAATATTATAATACTCTACCTCTAATATTTCAATTTACATGTTGCATTAAAACAGAACAATTACGTTACCAGGGGAATCACAATTGCCCTAATCTAAGCAATCTGAGAGTTGTCTCATGTGTGCTTCAAGAACTGACAGCAAATTAAACAAAAATTCCTGTACGAATGATTGATCAATCATACACATTTTGACTTTTTTTCAAAAATGCGTAAAAAATACAGTTTTAAAAAATAGTTCAAAAACCAAACGCAATAAAATGAAACTGATATGATTAGGAAACACTTTCAACAATTCAGCTTCTATCCGACAGCCAAGGTAAATGATAAATGGACTTCGTCCACCAAAGGTTTAGACTCTTCCGTCAGCGTCAGTATTCAGCCTGTGACGTCATAACTGTTCCGCGAGGTCTTGAGCGTAAGGTGCTGCTAGGGAGCCCTCGTGCTAAACGGCAAGCGCGCTCGTAGAAGGGGCCTTTCAGGCCAGTATATGGTCGGGGATTGTGTTTGAATAAGTTGCTCCTAACGACGTGTCTTTAGCATTTATGAAGAGAGGGTCGTTAAAGTGATGACTGTGATGAATGTTTCAGGCTTTGTTTTAAAAATGTTGCCCTGTGGTATTTATAAAATAGCCGGCCACAAGATATGGTATCCAGTAGCAGAAATAAAATTGTATTAATAGGCGGCCACCTGAGATAATATTGCCAAATATACTTATAAACTTTATATTGTCTTCATTCAAAACAAAAAGTAACAGTTGTCTTGTATTCTACAAGTTAGAATTACATTTCAAATTATTGTAATAAAAGGATGTTCATATGAGGAAAAAAGTAATACTAATTAACACATATTTTTATTACAATTAATTTTATGCTGCTTTTAGAAGTAAAGGATATGATAATTAAAAGGAAC
The DNA here is from genome assembly GCA_964035755.1 of Teleogryllus oceanicus. Classification (NCBI taxonomy): domain Eukaryota; kingdom Metazoa; phylum Arthropoda; class Insecta; order Orthoptera; family Gryllidae; genus Teleogryllus; species Teleogryllus oceanicus. The sequence continues at coordinate 103,586,807 of CAXIVR010000005.1, read as the reverse complement.
CAAGCTTCTAAACCTGCCTTTCAAACATGCACATGAAAAAAAAGAAGAAAAAAAGTGCAGTTTCCGCTTTCGTCCCTGAAAAAATCACGAGTTTTCTCAGAAGCAATAAGTTATCAGCTTTTCCTCACAATTTCAAAAGTGATTAAGGGGAGGAAAGGCAATGAATGTACTTCAATATACTGCTCAGGTAATGGACTTTACTATTACTTATTAATTTAAACAAGGAGAATAGCAATGTATTTTGAATACAATAAGGGCATGAGAATTTTTCAAACTTTGAACATACATCTTAGGAAACATGTGTAGCATTTCGTTGTTCTATGAAATGGACGAAAGGTGTATGAGCAGTCCCAAAACATATTATCCGTCACACGGCTGAAGCATTTTATAAAGCACAACCCATGGCACCTGTTGTCACGCAACCCATGGTATCTGCGAGTGTGTAAAAAGACATAATCCACCCATGAATCATCAATATTTATTAAAGAAGTTCACTCCAAAATTCATTTTACGTTATTCCAGAACAGCGCACCGCTCATCAACGCGGCTGACCAAGTCGTTTTGCAAGACGAGGGATACCCTAGGGTTTCTTTTGTGTGTGTGTGTGTGTTGTGTGTGTTGTGTGTGTTTGTGTGTGTGTTTTGTGTGTGTGTTTGTGTGTGTGTTTGTGTGTGGTTTGTGTGTTGTCTGTGTGTGTGTCTGTGTGTGGTGTCTGTGTTGTGTGTTGTGTGTGTGTGTCTTGTGTGTGTGTCTGTGTGTGTGTCTGTGTGTGTCTCTGTTGTGTCTCTGTGTGTGTCTCTGTGTGTGTCTCTGTGTGTGTCTGTGTTGTGTCTGTGTGTGTGTCTGTGTGTGTGTCTGTGTGTGTCTGTGTGTGTCTGTGTGTGTGTGTGTATGTCTGTGTGTGTCTGTGTGTGTCTGTGTGTGTGTCTGTGTTTCTGTGTGTGTCTGTGTGTGTCTAAGTGTGTGACTTTGTGTGTGTGTCTGTGTGTGTGTCTGTGTGTGTCTGTGTGTCTGTGTCTGTGTGTCTGTGTCTGTGTGTCTGTGTCTGTGTGCTGTGTGTTGCCTGTGTGGAAATGAATGCCGGTTTGTCACAAGTACTATTCTAACACTAACAGACACGTGTTAACAGCAAAGGAATAATTCATATACTATATATTCACCAATGATACATTACGTATAAGAGAGACCATTATTAAATTAAGCAAACGCTTTTATGCCAGCTTCTCAAACTCTTAGCAATTTTCTTAGTTATTAAAGCATTATTGATAATCTAAAAAGAGAATATACGGATAAGATGATAAAAAGCCAAATAAAGTAAAACGTTTGAACAATGTTTATTCTCAAAATATTTTTTCGGTGGTAATTCACTACTTAGCTAAAAACGAGTTTTTACATTTTTAATTCTGAAAATATTTGTAGTTCGTATTTTTTTAAAATAAAAATCTTTTAATATCCTTAAAAAAATCTTGATTCCAAATTTAGAAAATTTTTAATAAACGTTTTACGGGCTTAAACTGTAAATATAATTTTTTTAGAGTTTCGCCTTAACTACTGTGCTGTCCTGTAAAATTGGAGCGCCTACGTCTCTTAACTGCGGGCATGACTTGTTTCTGGCTGTCCTGGCGAGCCGAAGCCTGCTCCAAGTCCGTACGTTCTATTTGATATCCCTGGAGTGGTCGATCTCTGGACGTCTTCTCTGGAGGCACTATTCATATCAGCTAATTGATTAATGTAAAATGTGTTACAATTTGAACCTAAAACAAAGGCCTTCTGATCTACAGCGTGTCGTTACGCTATAACATCCACCAGAAAATGTTGCTAGCTTTTGTTTAACCCCGCAACGTTTTTGACGAATTTATGAACGCGCTAGGAAAAAATGAGCAAAAACTTCGAGCCTTTTCAGCCTTTGCCTTCACACCACCGGCATCTTTACTAGTTGTTTACCACTTGTATTACTAGTAAATGTCCACACTCGTCGTATATAATATCACTTGGAAGGTTGCTTGATACTCCATCCGGTTAGCACATCTCTGACAATATCAATACTAAGATTCTTCAGAAATAGTCGTGTCTGAACTTTCGAATTACTGATGCAATTAGAAATTATTAAGGAATTAAAGTCAGTGACATTTTTCATAATGTAGTTTAGGTCTAAAATTTCTAACGCAAGGGTATATAGCACACATTTCAACTAAGTCGACTTCCTTTCTCTTCACTACTGCTACAGTAGCAGCATCCTCAGTATGAATCATTGGCCCTTCTCTATATATCTTCACATTTATCTTCACCTGTCCAAAGCTTATTCTTCGAATTCAATTCCGACTCCAAAGAAGCTGGCACTCCATTTGCACCCTATTCGCGACAAAGATTCAAATCCCTAAAAATATACATTTTTCAATTACTGAAAATATAACTCAAAGTGATGCAGATTGTACAATTGATATGGCTAAACCACAGTTTAATAGTAAATGCTCACTTGGATCCGTGTCTATATTGTGTTACACCAATGTTCACAGCATGTCGATAGGACACAGCATGTCACAAAAATGTTATTCCTGAAAACCCATTACGGTAATGCCACCGCCTACAACGCAATTATACATAATAATTTTAGAGGATACAGGAAGGTAAAGGAAATACAGGTCTCTAACGCTCAGCCTTCTACCGGAGAAACAAAAATTAACTTATCTCATCTCGATATCTGCCTAGTTAATAAAATGATAAGTCTCTACAATCTGGTCAGTTGAAGTGGGGACCAGCCCTTTCATGAATTTCCGAACTTTAGCAAATCTCTGAGAGGGGACTGCCCGCTCTGTCGATGTGATGCGCGGGGTGCATATTACCAGGCGCCAAGTGAGAATTACGTAGAGGCTGACAATAGTTGGATCATAAAGAGCTTTAAAACTTCTTGAACTATTGCCCTATCAGTCACTTCACTTACGTTCAACTGTAACGACGAATATTACGCGTAATGTACGACTTTACGCTTCATTTCAAAGCGCAGGGTTGTAAGGTTACTAAGCATTACACCAATTGCAAAACAAGATCCCGAGTCACTAAAGTCGCAATGTGAAGGAGCAAGATTTGCGCCATTGAAAGATAGAGATAGGTAAACAAATTTTCCAATCATATGCTTCAATGATTTCAGGTTAAACTGATAATTCTTTGATCGTAAACGTTTATCCTCATGCGATTTGGCAATGGTGTTATAAACTGCTGCTTCTAAACCGAAAACTCGTATTTGTAGTCACAAATAGCATGCATTCATATTGGAGCATGTTCAGTTACGTGAATCTCACGACCACATAGCTAATCAGTAAACGAATCAGTAATCATCTGAAATGCCTCCTTTTTGCACTCCACGATTACATTTGTTTATAATGCCTAAGATGTGCCGCAACGTGCTGAAACTCTGTTTGAACTCTAACTTAATTAGATCCTGACGTCTAATGTCACGTGATTTAATGAGAAAAAATACACTACAAATGTGCGAAAACTCGCTAATAAATGCAATGTATGTTTAGACTCGTCACAGTATTAAATTTCATTGAAGTCCACTAAGTAAACATAAGCCTGTAGAAGTACAACCCCGACACTAAAATTGATCTAGACCAAATGCATTGACTCTTGATTTTCTTCCAAGTTGATCTTTGCCTGTGCCCGTAAATCTGTACCACGCCGAGTTTTCTTAAATCCGTGAAGAAATTCGATTGAAATAATTCTGGGCGTCCATGGCAGTTTTCGCAAAAATTCTCAATCATCTATTGGTAACTATCACATAATATGTAATATGTACCAATATCTAATACCAACCTTTATAAATTATATGAAGTTCTGTGATAGTTACCAATAGAACCCAGATAAAGGACCCACATACATGTGTGTAAATTTCAAATTACAGTAAAATATAATCACATAAACATTTGTGAAATGTAGTTCTTACAACTTCTACAAAAATTTGGACTGCTCTGTATTCAAAAGTTTCTAAATGTTACTATTAAGTTTAGTTACTCACCACATCGCTTCCCCTCTCTGTGGTTTTAATTTACAACCTGCGCAGCACTCACCTGAAAATAAAGAATGAAATATTAAAACTAATTCTAAAATGATTATTCTTCATTGCACATGCTTAATGCCTCTTAAAATACCTTACAGTGAACTGTTAATTCCACAGAAAAAGCATGAGTTGAGTACAATGTTTATAATGTGTATTGTATATCATTTGAAAATTGTGTAACTTATTTAAAATATAAACTTATAGTACTCTACTTATAGTACAGAAGAAATGAAATATATTTTCAATGTTTATAGTACTTAGTTTTTTCTTCCAGGAATTACATTTACAAAAGCCAAAAAATGTTATTTATAAAACAATGTAATCCAAAATTTGTACATCATTATTACTAAGCATCTCTAATCAATGCTAATATACTGTATCAACAAACCGCAAATTAACAAAACAGAAAATGTTAATAGCCACATTAGTAAAAACCTGAATTCTGAAACGCTTCTGTGCCCTGGTAGCCATTTCTTTACCAAGCGTGAAATGTTATTTATCTCTAAATTATATGACCTTTCGTTTCCTCGCTTGGCATTATTTCGTGTTTCTCGAAAATAAAGGCTACAGCGAGGTCGATTTTAAGTCATAAAGAGCCATAAAAAAGCAACGAGCTAGTCCTTCTTTCCGAGAACTACATGCTCATAAAAAGCATCTTATGTTGATTCGCGGAACGAGAAGGTAGAAACAAACACGGAGTCTTGTTCGGATACGACACAATTGTAAGAAAGTCCAATTAAGCATGTTGACTCGACATAACGCAAGTTCATACTGAAAACAAGAGCTTATTAGCTTCGTATAGGTTGCATTTGGCACTCTGTGCAAGATGGAACTCATATGCTTAAGATCGTACGATGGAACTCAAATACTTCATGGAGAAATAGCATTCGAATCCTTTCGTCTGATAATACACAAGACAAAGAGCAAAGTAAACATTATTTATTGACCTGTATTCCCAAATCCTAATATTTTCTTCCTGCACGAACATTTTCCTCTGCCTGCTTTAAGGTTGTAATTTTACGAATCAATTCTTTTATTCAACGATTGTCATATTTATCCCTTTTTGATCTGTCGTCTCTGAAGGTTTGATGATGCGTACATACGAATTGCATTTATACCGAATACCAGAACCCAATGACGGATAAGATATTGGAAAAACGAACGTTTGTTAAAAGAATGCTTTTATGTATACAAAAGAAAGAAACAATTACACACATTGATATGACAAGAATAAATTCATTTTTCCTTAGCTTTGAGGTAAAGTCGGGTATTAATGTTTTTCCAATAAGCAGACGCGTTGGTTGCTGATTCTTATATGTTCTTGAATATGTCAATATGAGAAAAAAGAAATGCATTACGACTTAAAAGAAAAATCTGAGTACTTTTTCCTCAAGTCATTATTAAATCAATATTCTGAACATTGATTAAGATAAATGGCAATACATTTGTGAATGTTGATTTACAACTATATTTGTTTCCTACAGTGCACTGTAGCGTCTTCATTTAGTTTAATACAGTGAAAATATGTGTCAATTATTACAAACGTAAAGGCAATTATGGCAAACTTAAAGTGAGTGATTTCGAAGGTCAACGATGATTTTGTAAATTAGAGAGAAAAGAGCGTGTCTCACTGATGATTTTTAAAGGTGGAGGGCAATTGTCATGGCTCTGACCTAACGGCAACAAAGAACCGGAAGGTGGCAGTGGTAACGTAGGTTGCAGTGAGAGCTCTAGCAATGGTTTGGGGTGTTTTTGGACAAAGCTCGTGAATGGGAAATCCTGTATCGGCAAAGAATTCCGAAAATGCACGATTTACGGTATAAAACCAGGTAGTTTTGGAAACGGGAAGGGTGACGGTTTGGAGATCGAATATATGGTAATGATAATGACAAATGTGAAGAATCTCCAGAGCAATAGAAAAAGAACGCGGCAGTGGTAATAACGACAATTAACTGATGGTTGTGGTTGTTTCTAGAGAGAAACTCAAAGACCCCACGCAGGCGAGACGCGGCAGCAAGATAAATAGAAAAGGGACCGTGTGGGGCAAAAGCAACATTTTGGAAGTTAATATTCCAAAAAGAGTTGGGTATATAGCAAAGGAGTTCTTGTATGGGTGAGTAATAAAAGAACGAGCGAAAAAAAGGCCAAAAATGCTGCGAAAAAGAGTGAACAGCGGGTGTTGGTGAATGATCGACCCGGTTTAAAATAAGGGTGAGAGAAGTGATGAAAGCAAGGGGGGGAGGTCTGGCGTGGAAGCGGAAGCGGGGACGGCGAAAAGAGAAGAGAGCGGCAGCGGGGCGGGCGGTAGCGGGGGCGGCAGCAGGGGCGGCAGCGGGGGCGGGCTGCAGGGGCGGCTGCAAGGGGCGGCTGCAAGGGGCGGCTGCAAGGGGACGGCCGCAGGGGCGGCTGCAAGGGGCGGCTGCAAGGGCGGCGCAGGGGGCGGCAGCGGGGCGGCAGCGGGGCGCAGCGGGGCGGCAGCGGGGCGGGCAGCGGGCGGCAGCGGGCGCAGCGGGGCGGCAGCGGGGCGGCAGCGGGGGCGGAGCGCGGGGCGGCAGCGGGGCGGCAGCGGGGCGGCAGCGGGGCGGCAGCGGACGCGGCAGGGCGGAGCGGGCGGCGGGGGGCGGGGGCGGGACGGGCGGGCGCGACGAGCGACGTGCCGCGCCGGCGGCGGCGCGGGGCCTAAGTGGCAAATTAGGCGCCGCCAGCCCTCCATTAGGAGGTTACCGCCACACCGCGCGCGCGGCGACCCGCGGCGCCGCGCTGCCACACCGCGCCGCGCCATGCCACGCTACGTCGCCGCACGCGGGCGGGCGGGCCGGTTTGCTCGCTAACCGCAACGCCGCGTCGCCGCACACCGCGGGCGTCTGCTCTGCGCGCGGCCGGCAACAGGCAGCTCAAACAGCGCCAGGCGCGGAGCGGCCCACGGGAATTCAGAATCGCTGGGCGAGATAAATTACTACTTGGCCACGTCAGTTCTCGTGAACAATCTTCACAAACTTCGCTTCGATTCTCTTGACATAAAGTTTTATAATGAACTGAATACATTCAAAATGTATGTCCCCTGTAAGTATAAAGATACCGCTATTTTGCTCCATAGATTACTAAAAATATATTCTATAAATCGAAAAAGTTCATTAAGGAATTTCAATTTTCTCAAGCCTGAAAAGCTTGAACGTTCCGCAGGCCGAATATATATATATATATATATATATATATATATATATATATATATATATATATATATATATATATATAATTCTCTCTGTGATTCTTAGGTAAAATAAATTTCCCTTTTACTTTCTGGCTCTTACTTTGTAAGAAAAGAAAGTATTATAATCGTGCGCCAAAGGACGGCGAATTTTTCAAATAATCTTACGATCTTCATGAAACAGGGCGCAATAAAAGTACGATGTCTTGAACCTCTCCCTTTACCCCTATTGACGACGCGGCAACGCCCCCCTGGATTCCACCGTCCATACCGCTGCGCTGCCGTTCCATCTCCTATCACCTCTCATCCCTGACCCATTATGGTATCATACTATTCGAATTCATCTCCGTCCCGTCTCATCCAGTCCCTACCTGTCCTATGCCCATTCCGTCCATTCTACCCCCGAACGGCCTCGTCGCCGTCAACGCTACCTAAGCTTCCTCTTTTGCTCTCGTCCCAGCCACCACCTCCACCTCATATCCTCCTCCACCTCCATATCCTCCTCCACCTCCATATCCTCCACCTCCATATCCTCCACCTCCATATCCTCCACCTCCATATCCTCCACCTCCATATCATCCTCCTCCTCCACCTCCATATCCTCCTCCTCTACGTCCATGACCATCTCCTCC